>JBBGZY010000596.1:5732500-6142500 GCA_037952925.1 Lithobates clamitans | reverse complement strand
TGTGTGCAGGTCGCCTCGGTGAGGCGACCTGCAAGTCGTGCCGCTTCTAGTGTGAACCGGCTCTTAAGGCCCATAAACATGATTTGAAAATTGGAAAGTAAAATTTTCTCCCGACGAACGATCTGCCGATTTCTCGGATCGTTAGTACGGCGCAAATATTCACTCTCTAGATGTACAAAGCTGGTAGAGACATCCCCACAAAGACTTGCAGCTGTAATTGCAGTGAAAGGCGGTTCTACAATGTATTGACTCCGGGGGGCGCTATACAAATGTACCCCACACTTTTCACATATTTATTGGTAAAAAAATGTGAAAACCATTTATCATTTTCCCTCCACTTTACAATTATGTGCCACTTTGTGTTGGTCTATCACATAAAATACCCAATAAAATACATTTACGTTTTTGGTTTTAACATGACAAAATGTGGAAAATTTCAAGGGGTGTGAATACTTTTTCAAGGCGCTGTGAGTTTACTCCCCCCCCCCCCCGGTCTGTATAGTGTTTTGTACTTCCTCTTGGTATAGTGTGAAAGCTTGTGGCTGATCTCACATCCTTATTTCCTCAGAAGTGAGAAGTACGCTTTACTATAATATACGGTCTTAGAATATTCGGAGGTACTTATCACAGTGCGATATGCAAACTCAATTTGTGGTTGTTTTTGGTGATTTTCACTGCCTTGGTTGGTTGTGTTTTTAAAGGGGGTTTTTTTCCACTTTCATTAGACCAGGACTACAGGCAAACCGCTAAATACAGATTTTCATTACACATATAGAAACACGCTAAAGCCTTCTACACACGGTCAGATTATTGGACGAATTTTCGTCACTTTTTTTGGGCACCAATCGGCACTGTTGTGGGCACTGACAGGCGTTTATTATGGGGACAGGCTGGCAGGTGTTGGGCACATTTTGGGCACCTTTCAATGTGCTGATCATCAGCACAGACCCCCTTCTGACAGGGAGAGCCGCCGGCCAGCTTTTCCTGTCAGCGTGAACTGAGGAAAGCTGTTTACCGGCACTTCCTGGTTCACACAATAAGCAGCTGTGATTGGTCACAGCTGATCACATGTTAGGAAGCCTCTTTCAGGGCCTCCATACCACGATCTGACTTGTGCCCCGTACACACGGTCGGATTTTCCGATGGAAAATGTGTGATAGGACCTTGTTGTCGGAAATTCCGACCGTGTGTAGGCTCCATCACACATTTTCCATCGGATTTTCCGACACACAAAGTTTGAGAGCAGGATATAAAATTTTCCGACAACAAAATCCGTTGTCGGAAATTCCGATCGTGTGTACACAAATCCGACGCACAAAGTGCCACGCATGCTCAGAATAAATAAAGAGATGAAAGCTATTGGCCACTGCCCCATTTATAGTCCCGACGTACGTGTTTTACGTCACCGCGTTCAGAATGATCGGATTTTCCGACAACTTTGTGTGACCGTGTGTATGCAAGACAAGTTTGAGCCAACATCCGTCGGAAAAAATCCTAGGATTTTGTTGTCGGAATGTCCGATCAATGTCCGACCGTGTGTACGGGGCATTGGAGGGTGTCAGACTGACACACAGCACCTCCGATCTCCGCGCTGTGTGCCTCCCACGGGCGTGCGGCGGCTGTGTTGTCCTGATCATGTAATATGATGTTCGGTCAGGATATCACAACCACTGTGCCGCCGTCATTCTGCTATACGGCGGGCAGCAAGTGGTTAAAGGGTAACTCCACTTTCGTGGGGGAAAAAAGAAAAACCGCAAATAAAGAAAAAATATAGCGTGTACAATTGCGATACAAATCATATTGTAATTGAATGTTATTAAAAATGACCTTTCCTTTTTAATCTGCAGCCTCTGTAATTTATATATAAATGCAATTCAATATGGCTACATGGAGGTGTTCTGTACACAGAGTATATACTGACCCCTCCCCAGAAACATCATTTCCTGCTTGTGTGATTGGCTCACCAATTTTCTCAGAAGTCTGCACTAAGATACAAGTCCGATTTTCAGGCATCCCCTGCAACAAAAATGTCACGTTTGGTGAGATATTTCCAATAGGAGCACGTCTAAGGCCTCTATCACACTTGTGCGACTTCAAAGTCGCATGATTTTACTGTAAATTCACAGGCGCAATTTTGCCGCGATTTTACTGCGATTTGGGAGCAGTACTACTTTGTACGACTTTGCCACAACTTTGGAATTAACCATTCTCAGCTTGTGCTTACAAAGTCGTACTGAAATCGTGTCTATATTATTCAGGTACGATTTGCATGCTACTTGAGGGTTTAACATTGAGGTCTATGGAGTACAACTCGCATGGAAGTTGGACCAAAGTAGTGCAGGGACTTCTTTGAAGTCGGCACGACTTAAAGTCGTGCCAATATGAATGGTAGTCATTGAAAATTTTGCATTACAAAATCGTGGGACAAGTCGTATAAGTGTGAAAGGGGCCTAAAGGGATGCAGGCCCAGCAGATTTCCTCATTAGTGCCCTGCAGCTGCCACAGCTGATTGACAATTATGAAACCACTCCCATTAGACTCACTTAGCCCAGAGGCACAGACAAACACACAGGGATTTCTTTAGAATAACAAAAGGTAGGAATCTGCAACAAAGGTTGTTCTAATCCTTGTAATGTACATAGATCAGCCGGGGAGGAATGTTTTTTTCTTTAAAAAAAGTAGAGTTACGCTTTAAAGAATGCAAAGCATTCTCTGATTGGATGAGCTTAGAGAGAGCGAGTGGTGACATCACAGTCCCTGCCTCATCTAATTAGGGAGTGATTTGCATTCGTTGAGTAAATTGCAAAGAGTTTCCTGAATGGTCTCCATGCTGAGCTAGCGACCCCATGTGTTCACTGAGCAGCAGGGCAGCCCTCAGCATGGGACTTAGAAGCTGGCGCTATCTCCGTAGTAGTGGTGCCTACAGGTCTGGTGCAACGATTTTTGACACCCCAGGCAAAACCTCATTTTGCCGCCCCCCCCCCCCACGGCTCCACCTCTGACTCCACCCCCTTTGCCCTGCCCATGTATACCCCACCTTTTTAATGAAGCGCCCATCAAATGCAGCCTCACCAGTGCCCATCGATGCAGCCTACCAGCGCCCATCAGTGAATGTTTGCTTGCTTCCATTCATTCGGGAGTCGGGACATGGACACAGTCCTCCACCACCGCTACGCCTCTGACACTGTTTGCGAACGGAGCAGCGGTTGCCTGCTGATGCTGAGACTTGGTTGCTTTCGGCAGAAAGAAGAGAGTAGGAACACCAGTGGCCAGGCGCCCTAGGCATCAGTGCGCCCTAAGCGGCTGCCTAGTTTGCCTAGTGGTAGCACCGGCCCTGGGTGCCTACTACAGTGATTTCCCACATCAACAGGGATCCCACAGGTATGGCACATACATGTACTGTAAGTGTGTTGTGGGTGTGGTTTTGTGTGTGTGTTGGTCCACATATACTGTATATGAATGGTTATCATTGGAAAACATGGGGAATGACTTGTTATGTGACTTTGATGTCCAAAGTCAGATGACAAGTCATACAAGTGTGAATGGGCATTTAGACTCCTTTCATACTTGTGCAACTTATCATACAACTTTGGACATCAAAGTTGCATAACAAGTCGTTCCCCATGTTTTCCAATGATAACCATTCATATATGTGTAACACAAAAACACGGGCCAAACGCACCGCTCAGTGCTAAGAATGATCCTATTAAAGTAGTGAAATGTCAAGGTTACAGCTTATAATCTTAAATCACAAAATAGCAGCTACTGAAAAATAAAACCAATGACAATTAAAAGTAGTCGAATATTAAACCTCAGTCAAAGTCAGAAGTGACGAAACGCGTCAAGGGCTTGATCTCCACGATAGCCGGAAGTGACTGTGGCAACGCTACGGTTTGCATTTTATGCTTCATGAATTGTTTTATCTTGTACGTATAACCTGTAAAGGGGGGGGGGGTTTCTGGCTTCAATAAAGCAAATCAAACGGGATTACGCTATGTGATTTCTTATCTTCTCACATGATCCTGGTGTATTGGAGCTACCCACACCTAATAGGAATACTAGCAGTCAGTGGATACTCCTGGGAAGTGGCAACGTAAAGATATATTTGGATGCTTGATTTTACCATAGCGGCAAGTTTCTTCTCATGTGGTGACAAGCCTTGGTGTTTGGTGCATGGATTTATGAACTTTTATCACCTATAAGAATATTTTACTCACCTGAAACCACTTCAAGGGACTCTTTCTTGTATGAGGAATTGTACAGAAGCGTTTCATAGGCGTATAGATTGACATGAGCGCTGCTATGGTGGTTTAAAGTCGCATGAAATTCGACTACTTTTAATTGCCATTTGTTTTATATTCATATATGTGTGACTTAAAGTTGCAGCGACTTCAAAGTAGTTCCTGCGCTACTTTGATCCGACTTTCATGCAACTTGAGGGCCGACTTCGATGTTAACCCTTAAAGTTGCATGAAAGTCATACCTGAATGTTATAGAATGCAAAAGTTGTGCACTATCATTGGTCAAAGCCAGTGGCGTCGCTAGGGAGTGGCTTTTGGGGCTATAGCCCCGAATCTGGGGCCCATGGCCCCGAGTCTCTGCAGGGGTACCCAAGGGGAGTGGAGGCTTTCTGGGGACCCTGATGTAAGTTGGGGCTCTCTGGGGACCCTGATTTAAGGGGGAGGCTCTCTAAGGACCCTGATTTAAGGGGGGGGCTCTCTCGGGACCCTGATGCAATGGGGAGGTTCTCTGGGGACCCTGATGTAAGGAGGGCTCTCTGGGAATATATATACACACACACACACGTATATTATATACATGTGTATGCCCGCCCAAGCGTAATGACTTTCTTCACTACGCTGCTATGGGCTCTAGCCCCAGATCTTTTGTAGACCTAGCAACGCCCCTGGTCAAAGCCAAAGCCGTATCCAAATTGCACCCATCCAAAGTTGCATCAAAGTTGCACTCCTAAGGCGACGCAACTTTGGAGTCCTACAAGTGTGATTGGAGCCTTAAAGCAGAAGTAAGGTCACCCATATGTGGTCTGATGTCCACGAAGGTCCCTGCCTAGAGCTGGCAACTTCTCCTAAGATTTTTCTGGGTGCTCGTCTTCACCCGTTTTGGCAATTTTTCCCTTCAGTTTTACTGTAAGTTAATATAACATATTCCGTGTTCTGCTGGCTGCTGGTTACTTCAAAAAACCTATAGTGGCGCTGAATACTCCCCACAGCGGCGATCTTCTGGTGCTGTGGGGCATAAGCGCAGCAGCTGAGGCTGTAGAGGACTCACGCCATTCATCCGCCCCGTCCCTTCACCCAGCCAAAAATATCTTAGAATGCAAGGCGTTTTATGAAATGAGGAGAGGAGATCCTATTATCCATCTGCTCCTCCTCCATTCACAGTATGCCTTGCATCCGGCAAGAGGAAGAATACTAGGAGTTTTGTGAATGGACGATGAACTGCACAAGTCCTCTACAGCCGCTGATGTTAACCCCCCGCAGTGCTGGAAGATCATAGCTGTAGGGGGCAACCAGTGCCACCGGAGGGAAGATTTTTACAGTAACCAGCAGAACATGAGATACACTTTTTATTAGAGATAACCTGTTGTAAATGGTGCTTCGTGCCCCCCCCCAAAAAAAATGTAATCGTGTTCAACTTTAAAGGAATCTAACACACTGTTTCTCAACTCCAGTCCTCAAGGCGCCCCAACAGGTCATGTTTTCAGGATTTCCCTCAGATGAAACGGCTGTGGTAATTACTAAGGAAGTGAAACTGATCAAATCACCTGTGCAAAATAATGGAAATCCTGAAAACATGACCTGTTGGGGCGCCTTGAGGACTGGAGTTGAGAAACACTGATCTAACACAAGCAGAGCTGCATTTGCATACATGAAAGGTTTTGCTTTGATCAATGCATTACGGTATTATCAGGGGGTCTTTTCCATCTGCCTGTAGTTTAGAAATGTTGAAATTCCTTCACGGTGGGGGGTCTTATACTGAGTGTCAGAGATCACCCCCTTCAGAGGTGGGTCAGTGGTTTTCGGACCCATAGAAGAGATTGCTCTGAGGTCTCTTTTACAGGCTGATATTTGATATCCCTCTGACTGCAGAGGTATAGAATTCATTACAGGAGTTGGAAATGATGTTGGACAGGGGGTGTAAAGGTGTCCAGTGGGGTCAGTATATGTTATGGGGTCCCTGGTTATAATCACCTTCATTTAAAAGGTATCCCTACTCCAGAGACTGCTGCATTGCTCACTAGATCAGGTACTAGGGGATGCAGAAAGGACTATTTTTTTTTTTTTTTTAGGGGGGGGGGGGTCCGTCATTACCATCACCCCTAACATTTGTGAAGTTTAGGATGTTGTAGTTGTAAAGCTGGATATTCACTAGTAGAATATCAGAAGAACATTTGTTCAACTTTTCCCGAAAGTTCCTTTCTTGCTTGAAACCAGACCTCCATTGTCTCAAATTTTTGAAAATTTCCATTTGGTGCGTAACGTTCGAGGGAATGTACGGATGTGAGGTCATTAGCCTGTGACCTCTTAGCCACTCCCTCGTGCTACCTAAGAACGTTTGGAGGATCGTGGATTCAGCATTCGCTCGTGGTTGTGGTTGATTATTCAGGCGTTTGCTAACAGCTCCTTTCATGGTGTGTATTCACCTTGCTTAACGGAGTGAGTTGATGATGAGCAGAGTTCTTCCATTCCATTCCACTCTATTGCATCAAATAGAAACTCAAGCGATCGTTCCAAAATCCACATTTTCCTAATGATTTTCTGCTAGTGTATATTCAGCCTAAGGCAGTTGCTCATTGCAGTCGTCATTGTAGCTCTCTTCAGGTCACATATATTTATTTAATGATTTAAAGCCATGGTGGCCGTATTTTTGACATTTTTGTAGCCAATTTCAAGCACTTTTGATTCAGTAGGAATCAGGAATACTTTAGAGCAGCCTTTCTCAACCATGTTTACCATGGAGGAAACCTTGAAATAATTTTCAGGTCCTGGGGAACCCCTGATAAAAGTTGTTATATCAACAGCTCATGGTATATTAAAATATAATTGCCGGTCCTTTGTGGAACCAGACTTTTCTTGGACTGGAAGTCAATGGAAAAAAATGCTACTTTATGTTGGTGGACAGTTGGAAACATTGGAATCTGAGAAAAGGTTTCCCTAGACATTAGTGATCAGTGAGGGAGGTGCCCTCTTACAGTGGTGGCCAATGGAAAGAATGTCACGTTATATTGGTGGTCAGTATACATTTAATGATAACTAGAGGAAAGGTTTCCCTAGACATTAGTGGTCAGTAGAGACGGTGTCCTCTTACAGTGGTGGCCAATGGAAATCACGCCATATTATATTTGTGGTCAGTATGAAACATTGGAATTCAGAGGAAAGGTTTCCCTAGACAGTGGCCAGTAGGGAAGGTGCCCTCTTACAGTGGTGGCCAATAAAAAGAACGCCATGTTATATTGGTGGTCAGTATAAATTAATGATAATTAGAGGAAAGGTTTCCCTAGACATTGGTGGTCAGTAGAGAAGGTGTCCTCTTACAGTGGTGGCCAATGGAAAGCACGCCATGTTATATTTGTGGTCTGTATGAAACATTGGAATTCAGAGGAAAGGTTTCCCTAGACATTGGTGGTGAGTAGAGAAGGTGCCCTCTTACAATCTTCTGGGCTTCCAGGATGGATCAGAGTGATTCTGATTGGTCAGCACTGACGCACAGCATCACTCTGATCTGCTCTGGAAGCCCTGCAGAGGGAGAAGAATTGGAATCCCTGGACAGCTGCATTGGTCCGTTTGTATCACCCCTGGACTGTCTTTATATGACTCTGAAATCCGGGTCAATCATATCAGACCTTCAGCGTAACCGCCCTTCTTGGATCAACATCTCATAGCACTGGCTTTTGCAGCGCCCCTCATATACTAAATTAAAGTCTGTATTTGTTTTTACTAGACTCTTCCTTTGGCCCCCTGCAGTCATATATTGGCCGTGTGGGGTGGATACGCCCTTGACGGCGGTGCGTGCTCGTCCTGCCTCGTCGGGCTTCCAGGAACAACAGCTGCATTGTCATGCTTTACTCCCCTGATGAAGCCAATGTTTTGGCGAAACTAGTAGGGACTCATTGATTTGCTGTTGTAATGAACCACCATCTCACATTTTGATTATTGTATTATGCTCCCCATATTTGTATGTTTTTCATGAAAATTTTTTAATGATTTGTAATAACGTTTATATATTTTTTTATTTGTATTGTACTCAATTACTTTGTGGCACCGCAATAATCCCCTCTTTCCTTGCTCTTCACTGTATTCAATATAGGGATGAGGTGCCTTATCTACTAAGGACATACCAACCACCTCCTTCTTTTTCCTTCTTGTCAATGTTTTGTTTTTTTTTTTTAGGTTTAATTCCGCTTTAAGTTTTCCTCCAATAAGCCTCTTAGAAGTTTTATAGAGGACTCTGCAGATATCTTAACCTTGGGGTGGTCGAATGTCGCACGCAAGTCCGACCCCCCCCCTCCTCCTCTCCTCTAAAGTCCATGGCCAAGGTCACTCCTAGTTCTCTTGAAAGAAAAGCAATAGGCCTTTCTTAATGGATCCATTGATGCGATCACGTCCATTGTGCCCGTCCGCGGACAGATGCTGGGACAAAAGAAGTGCGCACAATTGCACGGAGGCCAGAGAAGGAGAGGAGGAATCCGAAGTATTGAAGTGTGAAAGGGGGAAATGGGGAGACGTGGTTGGATGTGAAAGACTGGCCCCCGCCACTTTTACCTGTTATTGTGGAGGAACAAATCACAGAGCTGATTCATAAGCGCCGGCGGTAGCCTTGTGCGCACAATGAACTCTTCTTCAAAACAGCAGCTGGCGAGCGCAAGACGGCGATGAGCGGCAGACATTTGTAAACCCGGTCCCTGGCTGAAAGCGGCCAGAGCTGCTCAAATGCACAGGAATGCTTCGGAGAGGCCTCTGGGGAGCGGAGCAGCATGTGGCTGACAGTAGCTGTCTACCGCCTTTCTGGCGCAGCGACCTGCTCCATTGATGGATTCTCATTGTATCACAGTGGAGGCGCCCGGTCTGCCAGCGAGGACAGCGAGAACAAGGTTGGTTGGCGGGTTTTCTAGGCAAAAGCGCCATCAAAAAACAAAGAACTGAACAGCTCCGGGATGAGCAAATATTGACTATAATACATTTTTCATTTGTGTGCTTCCAGATCTGTGTAGTAATCCAGTGTGAGACTTTTCCTTCCTGTAATAAAGACCGGTCACTGCTGCTCTCTCTCCTTGTGCAGGATGACTGGTCTTGTCTCCGCCCCTCTCCTGTCATTTTCTGCTGGCTGCTTGTAGTGCCTGGAGCCTTCTAGGGCCCTCCCACAGCTCTGTTCTCCCTCCTTGTGCAGGATGACTGGTCTTGTCTCCGCCCCTCTCCTGTCATTTTCTGCAGGCGGCTTGTAGTGCCTGGAGCCTTCTAGGGCCCTCCCACAGCTCTGTTCTCCCTCCTTGTGCAAGGTGACTGGTCTTGTCTCCGCCTCCTCCTGTCATTTTCTGCAGGCAGCCTGTGGTGAGTGGAGCTTTCTGGGCCCCTCCCACAGCTCTGTTCTCCCTCCTTGTGCAGGGCGATTGTTTTTTGTCTCCGCACCCTCCTGTCGTTTTTCTGCAGGCAGCTTGTAGTGGGTGGGGCTTTCTGGGCCCCTCCCACGGCTCTGTTCTCCCTCCTTGTGCAGGGTGAATGTTCTTGTCTCCGCCTCCTCCTGTTTTCTGCAGGCAGCCTGTAGTGGGTGGGGCCTTCTAGGCCCCTCCCACAGCTTTGTTCTTCCTCCTTGTGCAGGGTACAATGTGCAGGTTAATTTCGTTTTAAAAATTTCGAATTAAAATTCAGACAGATTTTAGTTTTTCGGAAATTCTGATGTATCCGAATTTCAGAATTAGAATAGTACTGAATTTAAACAAATCAGAAATAACGAAATTCATATAGTTCTGGGCCCCTCCCACAGCTCTGTTCTCTCTCCTTATGCAGGGTGACTGGTCTTGTCTCCGCCCCCTCCTATCGTTTTTCTGCAGGCAGCTTGTAGTGGGTGGGGCCTTCTGGGCCCCTCCCATAGCTCTGTTCTCCCTCCTTGTGCAGGGGGACTGGTCTTGTCTCTGCCCTCTCCTGTCGTTTTCTGCAGACAGCCTGTGGTGGGTGGAGCTTTCTGGGCCCCTCCCACGACACTGTTCTCTCTTTGTGCAGGGTGACTGGTCTTGTCTCCGCCTCCTCCTGTTTTCTGCAGGCAGCCTGTAGTGGGTGGAACCTTCTAGGCCCCTCCCACAGCTTTGTTCTTCCTCCTTGTGCAGGGTACAATGTGCACTTTGTTTCGTTCCGAATTAAAATTCAGACAAATTTTCGTTTTTAGGAAAATCGGATTTATCCGAATTTCAGAATTAGAATAGTACTGAATTTAAACGAATCCGAAATAACGAAATTCATATAGTTATAGTTACATAGTAGGTGAGGTTGAAAAAAGACACAAGTCCATCGAGTCCAACCTATGTGTGTGATTATAAGTCAGTATTACATTACATATCCCTGTATGTTGTGGTCGTTCAGGTGATTATCTAATAGTTTTTTGAAACTATCGATGCTCCCCGCTGAGACCACCGCCTGTTGAAGGGAATTCCACATCCTTGCCACTCTTACTGTAAAGAACCCTCTACGTAGTTTAAGGTTAAACCTCTTTTCTTCTAATTTTAATGAGTGGCGACGAGTCTTATTAAACTCCCTTCTGCGAAAAAGTTTTATCCCTATTGTGGGGTCCCCAGTCCGGTATTTGTATATTGAAATCATATCCCCTCTCAAGCGTCTCTTCTCCAGAGAGAATAAGTTCAGTGCTCGTAACCTTTCCTCATAACTAAGATCCTCCAGACCCTTTATTAGTTTTGTTGCCCCGCTAGATCAGTCCCGCTATAAGTCGCTGATTGCTGCCATTACAAGTAAAAAAAACCCAAAATTCCATAAAAATACCCCGTAGTTTTTAGACGCTATAACTTTTGCGCAAACCAATCAATATACACCTTTTGGGATTTTTTTTACCAAAAATATGTAGCAGAATACATATTGGCCTAAATAGATGAAGAACTTAGATGTTGCACGCGCAGTTGTCGTTCAAAGTGTGACGGCGCTGAAAGCTGAAA
This sequence comes from Lithobates clamitans, assembly GCA_037952925.1. Classification (NCBI taxonomy): domain Eukaryota; kingdom Metazoa; phylum Chordata; class Amphibia; order Anura; family Ranidae; genus Lithobates; species Lithobates clamitans. Next base: position 6,131,321 of record JBBGZY010000596.1, on the reverse strand, counting down.
ATTGTGCTGGGCAGGAAGGGGGGGAAGTGCCCGGTATGGAAGTGGTTAATCCTTTTTTTTTTTTTTTTTTACATCATTTTATATATATATAACATTTTTATATATATATATATATATATATATATATATATATATATATATTGTTGGAGGGTGTAATCAGTCCTCATTGTGATGTAGACTTGGCCGGGACGGCTGGCTCTGAGCGGGACGCCCTCCCCGCTCACAATCTGGAAGCAGCTGGCTGGAAGTCGGAGGAAGGGTTCTATATTTAGCCCTCAGGATTGCTATAAACAGATCTGATCTGGATGAACAATTCATACATCAGCCGAGAGTTCCATCTGTTTTCCTGATTCCTCCTCATCCTGGACCATGGGGGGAATATGGAGGGGTCACGGCGGGAACCTTATCTGATGGTGCCCCGAAGGATGATGCCTAAAGTGGTATAAAACCCAAAGCCCAAAAATGTCATATATCACAGCTTACCAATCAAAATTTGTGGCTCCCTGCGGAAAAAAAAAAAAGCCCAGTCCAGTGGGGCCGCATATTTGTGTTACGTCGGCGCCAAGGCGTTAAAGTCGTATTAACCACTTAAGGAACGGAAGGATTTGCCCCCTTCATGACCAGGCCATTTTTGGCGATACGGCACTGCGTTGCTTTAACTGACAATTGCGCGGTCGTGCGACGTTGTACCCAAACAAAATTGACGGCCTTTTTCCCCCACAAATAGAGCTTTCTTTTGGTGGTATTTGATCACCTCTGCGGTTTTTATTTTTTGCGCTATAAACAAAAAAAGAGCGACAATTCTGAAAAAATATATATATATATTTTGTAACTTTTTGCTATAATAAAAATCCCCCAAAAAAGTTAAGAAAATAATTTCTTCATCAGTTTAGGCTGTTATCTATTCTTCTTCATATTTTTGGTAAAAAAAATCACAATAAGTGTATATGGATTGGTTTGTGCAAAAGTTATAGCGTCTACAAAATAGGGGATAGATTTATGGCATTTTTATTATTATTATTTTTTTAATTAGTAATGATGCCGATCTGCGATTTTTAGTGGGACTGCGACATTGCAGCAGACAGATCGCACAATTTTGCCACTTTTTTGGGACCAGTGACATTTTATCCCCTTACATATGTACTCACATATGCGGCCTCAGCAGTGGCAGCTGGTGCTCAAAATTTTTAATCAATTGCAACCTCACTGTGCCCATCAAACACAGCCACTGTGCCCATCATATGCAGCCACTGTGCCCATCATACGCAGCCACTTGTGCGCCACATACGCAGCCACTTGTGCCCATCATACGCAGCCACTTGTGCCCATCATACGCAGCCACTTGTGCCCATCATATGCAGCCACTTGTGCCCATCATATGCAGCCACTTGTGCCCATCAAATGCAGCCACTTGTGCCCATCATGTGCAGCCACTTGTGCCCATCATATGCAGCCACTTGTGCCCATCATATGCAGCCACTTGTGCCCATCATATGCAGCCACTTGTGTCCATCATATACAGCCATTGTGCCAATCATACGCAGCCACTTGTGCCCATCATATGCAGCCACTTTTGCCCATCAAATGCAGCCACTTGTGCCCATCATATGCAGCCACTTGTGTCCATCATATACAGCCATTGTGCCAATCATACGCAGCCACTTGTGCCCCACATACGCAGCCACTTGTGCCCATCATACGCAGCCACTTGTGCCCATCATACGCATCCACTTGTGCGCATCATATGCAGCCACCTTTGCCCATCAAATGCAGCCACTTGTGCCCATCATATGCAGCCACTTGTGCCCATCATATGCAGCCACTTTTGCCCATCAAATGCAGCCACTTTTGCCCATCAAATGCAGCCACTTGTGCCCATCATATGCAGCCACTTGCGTCCATCATATACAGCCACTGTGCCCATCAAATGCAGCCACTTGTGCCCATCATATGTAGCCTCCCTGTGCTTGTCAAATGCAGCCACTGTGCCCACCCCCCTCGCGGCTCTGACACCCCCCCCGCTCGCGGCTCTCACACAGCAGGTGGTCCGGCACTTACCGCCAGTCCTGATATCCGTCCTCGTGTCTCCTCTGTGCCACCTCTTCCTAAGCGCCAGGCATCCAATAGGATGCCCTGTTGCTTTGGCCAATCGGGAGACAGATCTGACGACCTGCCTCCCTGATTGGCGGGGAGGAGCCTTAGTGTGAAAATAGCGAAAATTCATTCAGTATCGTCACACAATTGGGTGGGATCAGGGCGCACTCTCTGCGCTCCGAGCCCACCCTATTTTGAAGCCTATTAAAGCCTCTGGTTCTAATCAGGTGCTTCAAAAAGTACCACCCCCTCCCGCCCCCGCCATAGGAATCTATGTGTCCGGCGTCCTAAAAGGGGACAGGTGCAAGGATGGGGGGCGGCGCCTATGCATCCACAATGCAAGGGCGCCTTGGCTTTAAGGGTTTTTTTTGGGATGATGGCATCTTCCCGGTACCGTTTTTCAGAGCGGGCGGTCGGCTCTTCAGGGATAACAACCGATGCAGCTAAAAGCTGCTCAGCTGTTATCCCGAAGGCGCGAGAGGGGACATCCCCCCCTTCCCTCCTGCCATCTTCCGGCGCTCCTTCCGGGCCTCCCGTCCCACCGGGAGACCCGAGCCACGATCCGGTACTTCCGCCGGCTAGAGTGAGACTGGCAGGAAGCCGGAAACGGCTTTGTTCCAGTCTTCTTTGTGTAAACACGGAAAGCGACGGCACTTCCGGTTTACTCGGCTGCCAATGACGCCATTTAAAAAAAAAAAATGACAGTATTCAAAATCGCAGTTTTTGGTGATCTGAATACTTTTAAGTGCAAAAGAGGGATTTGGGGTCTTTTAGACCCCCAGATCCCCCCATAAAGAGTACCTGTCACCACCTATTACTATCACAGGGGATGTTAACATTCCATGTGACGGCAATTAAAATGATCAATTTTGTATTTATTTTTTTAAAGTGACAATGTAAAAAAAGAAGAATGAATAAGAAAGAAAAAAAAAATTTAAAGCGCCCCCGTCCCCACGAGCTCGCGCAGCAAAGGAAACGCACACGTAAGTCGCGCCCGCATATGTAAACGGTGTTTAAATCACACATTTGAGGTATCACCGCGATAGTCAGAGCGACAGCAATCATTTTAGCACTAGACCTCTTCTGTAACTCTAACCTGACAACCGTTATTTTTTTTTTTTTTAAGCGCCGCCTATGGAGATTTTTATGTACCGAAGTTTGTCGCCATTCCACGAGTGTGCGCAATTTCAAAGCAAGACATTTGGTATCTATTTACTCGGCGTAACATCATCTTTCACATTATGCAAAAAAATTGGGCCAACTTTAATGTTTTGCTTTTTATTTTAATTCATTAAAGTGTCTTTTTTCTTTTTTGCGTTTGAAAGACCACTATGCAAATACAATGTGACATAAAATATTGCAATGATCGCCATTTTATTCTCTAGATTCTCTGCTATAAAAATATATATATATATATATATATATATATATATATATATATATATATATATATATATATAAAATAATTTTCTAGCAAAAAATTCAGATTTTATCTTGTAAGCAACAAATGTCATACTTATGCATGAAAGGGTTAAACAGCGATCAGTGCTATAAAAATGCACTGATTACTGTATAAATGCGCAGGGAAGGTGTTAACACTAGGGGGCGATCAAGGGGTTAAATGTGCTCCCTAGGGAGGTTTTTTTTTCGCGGGCCACATCAGAGGGTTCCGCGGGGCACATGTGGCCCCCGGGCCACTGGTTGGGCACCCCTGCTATATAGTGATATGCTTTGTTCATATTTCATGTCTGAGATTAAAAAGATGAAAAAAAAACTGAATAAATAAAAAAGGGACGGACTCCAGGGAGCATTTGGCCTTTTTTTTTACCCCCCATCTCTCTGTATGATTCTATAGACGGTGCTTTAGGAAATGTTTCTTTTTTTTGTTTCCGTCATTTTAATTTAACAAGCCGTGTCCCCAAAAAACACCAGCTCCGCGCTCATGCAGTGTGAGATTTGACGACGTTTAAACAAACAGCGCACTTCATAGACGCCATTGACTTTCCCTGTGTGGGAACTCCAGCGGCAGACATAATAAAGCAAAGTCCGGGATCTGGGAGCTCCGCACCATTCACAGGACCTGAGCTGCTGATTTATGGAGCAAGTCAGCCAAGATAATGGAAAGCCAACATCACATCTCATTACAATGGGAATTCTATTTATAAGTGGAATGACACTCTCTCAATCACCAACTATTTTTATTCCCTATACTGCTAGCATTAGTAAATAGGTAGGTGTATTATATTAACTTGTTTTTTTTTTTCTTCAAACATTTCTTCAGTTACTTCCTGGTTTCTGGCCTAGGTCAAAATGATGTCATAGATCCCAGGAGTCTTCAGAAAGAGGGGAGGGGTTTCCTTGGCTAAGCACATCCTCCTGCCTGCATGCCTTTAGCACCCAACTCTCCCAAACTTCCCCTCCTGGTACACGTCTTCTCCCTCCCACTTCAAATTCCCTCCTCCCAGTACAAATTACCCCCAAATCCCCCCCACCTAGCACAAATCTTCCTCCACCCAACCCCCTCCCAACACAAATCCTACCAAATCACCTCTCTTAGCACCTCCTCTCCCAGATTTCCAATCCTTGTACACGTCTTCTCCTTCCCACCTCAAATCCCCCCCCTCCCAGTACAAATTGCCCCCAAATCCCCCCACCTAGAACAAATCTTCCTCCCCCAACCCCCCTCTCATCACAAATCCCCCTAAATCACCACTCTTAGCACCGCCCTCCCCCAAAATTTCCCCTTTTAGAACAATACTTACCTCCTGCAGCACCCCAAATTCCCCCTTCCAACACAAATCCCCCTCCCCCAATCTCCTTGTGGCACCTCCCACCCTGCCTCACATTTTACCACAGTGCCCGGGGCAGCCGTCCCTCCTGCCCACCCCTTGTCCCGACCCTGCACTCAAGTGTGGCAAGCAGATGGGCATGTTTGTAGTTACAAAGCTCAATGCCCAAAAAGGCCCAGGAGCTTCTTCCACGCGTTTTATGCACATAGGGCAGCTCATTGAAATGAATGGGCTGCTCTATGCGTGTAGCGCAAAAACGCTTGCTGACCGCCGCACACAGATATACGTCGGCAGAATGGCACAGGCAGGCAAATGGGCGTACAGGTACGTCCCTTTAAATTTGCCGCCTTTCTGGGGCGCGCGCACCCGCCGCACGAACGTACCCGCGGGTTCTGGGAACTCGATGTTCTCCGGCGGTGTGGAGAGGAAGAATGGGGGGATGCCTATGTAAACAAGGCATTTCCCCGTTCTGTCTAATGACACGATAGAGATCTACTGCTGCCTGTCATCGGGAGCAGTGATCGCTGTCATGTCCTAGGTAGCCCCTCCCCCCCCACAGTTAGAATCACTCCCTAGGACACATTTAACCCCTTCATCGCCCCCCTAGTGTTTAACCCCTTCCCTACCAGTGTCATTTACACAGTAATCAGTGCATTTTTATAGCACTGATCGCTGTATAAATGTGAATAGTCCCAAAATGGTGTCAAAAGTGTTCGATGTGTCCGCCATAATGTCGCAGTCACGATAAAAAATCGCAGATCGCCGCCATTACTAATAAAAAAAAAAATTAATAATAAAAATGCCATAAAACTATCCCCTATTTTGTAGACACTATAACTTTTGCGCAAACCACCCAATATACGCTTATTGCGATATTTTTTTTTTTTTTTTTTACCGAATATATGTAGAGGAAAAAAATTTGTTTTTTTTATATATTTTTGGGGGGATATTTATTATAGCAAAAAGTAAAAAATATTGCTTTTCTTTTTCAAAATGGTCGCTCTTTTTTTGTTTATAGCGCAAAAAATAAAAACCGCAGAGGTGATCAAATGCCACCAAAAGAAAGCTCTATTTGTGGGGAAAAAAGGACGTCAATTTTGTTTGGGTACAACGTCGCACGACCGCGTAATTGTCAGTTAAAGCGACGCAGTGCCGAATCGCAAAAAGTGCTCTGGTCGGGAAGGGGGTGAAAGCGGTTAATTAAGGTCGTGGTTTTTTAAAGGAGCCTCCATGGATTGGACATCCTGCGGTGAAGGCCTCCAGGACGCCATTCGTGGATCTCCCGTCCCCCCCCCTGACATGTGACACCTGCCCTGCTCTCCGGGGCATATAAGGGCAGGTACTCTGACCTCACACATCAGGTTACAAAGTTTACTAACATTGCCGGGATAATCCTTTTAAAAGGTTTAAAATAAACTTGTCCTCTGCCTCTTCCTAATGGGCTCCTCGCCGCTCCACTTTATCCTTTTACATCTGCCGCTAATTCACCTCCCAGGTGTCCCCGGGACCCATTACTGCTACCAATGATTGATGTGTCCTGGGAGCGGATTAAAGGCAATTCTCAGGATTTTTTTTTTTTCTTTTAGATATACAAGACGGTGTGATCTGTTTAATGTAAATTGTCTTATCGGTGAGCTTTAATGTGATAAAAAAAAAAAAAAAAACTCTTGTGCATATGTAGAGGCTGTAAATACACAATATTGTCAAAAGTATTGGGACACCTGCCTTTACACGCACCTGACCACTTAAGGACCGGGCCCATTTTTCAGACTTGGCGTTTACAATCATTTTTTTATTTTACTAGAAAATGACTTAGAACCCCTAAACATTATATATATATTTTTTCAGACACCCTAGAGAATAAAATGGCGGTCGTTGCAATAATTTAAGTCACAGCGTATTTGTGCAGCGGTCTTACAAGCGCAATTTTTTTGGGGAAAAAAATACACTTTTTTCATTTAAAAAATAAGACGACAGTAAAGTTAGCCCTTTTTTTTTATATTCTGTGAAAGATGGGGGTTGATTTACTTAAACTGGAGAGTGGAAAATGTGGTGCAGCTCTGCATTGTAGCCAATAGGCTTCTAACTTCAGTTTGTTCAGTTAAGCTTTGACAATAAAACGTGGAAGCTGATTGGTTTCCATGTAAAGCTGCACAATATTTTGCACTCTCAAGTTTTAGTAAATCAACCTCATAACGTTACGCCGAGTAAATTGATACCCAACATGTCGCGCTTCAAAATTGCGCCCGCTCGTGGAATGGCGACAAACTTTGACCCTTAAAAATCTCCATAGGCGATGTTTAAAAAAATTCTACAGGTTGCATGTTTTGAGTTACAGATGAGGTCTAGGGCTAGAATTATTGCTCTCGCTCTAACGATCGCGGCGACACCTCACATGTGTGGTTTGAGCACCGTTTTCATATGCGGGCGGGACTTAAGTATGCGTTCGCTTCTGTGCGCGAGCTCGGCGGGACGGGGCGCTTTACTTTTTTTTTTTCTTATTTATTTTACTTTTTATTTTATTTTTTGACACTGTCCTTTAAAAAAAAAAAAAAAAAAAAAGGTCACTTTTATTCCTATTACAAGGAATGTAAACATTTCTTGTAATAGAAAAAAAACATGACAGGACCTCTTAAATATGAGATCTGGGGTCAAAAATATCTCAGATCTCATATTTACACTGAAATGCCATAAGAAAAAAAAATAAATAAAAACTAAATGTCATTTTTTTTTTGCAAAAAAGAATTAAAAATTCCCCTTTAAGACCATTGGGCAGAAGTGATGTTTGATGTTGCTTCCGCCATCCAAGAATGATCAAACATTCCCATAGACACCCTCCTAAACCTTGTGTTTTTTAAAGTGATTTCTTAACAAAATAAAGCACGAAGACACGGACGGATGGGGAGAGTTTGCTTTGAATAAAAAAAACGAATTAAAGAGTTTTTGGTTTGTGTGGTGCTCATATGCAGTGAAAATTTGCTTTAAGTTTGTTTTTCCCCTTATTTTCAGCTGGTGATCCTGCCAGTAACACACTTCCTGTCCTCGGGTGACAACGCTAAAGTTGGCCATACACTGTGTGAATTTCGGCTGGTAAACTGCCGAAATTTGCTCCATGGGTGTCCCTGTTGGCTGCCTCCCACCCAACATCCCTCTATTATAAAACCAAAGGAAGTGGGTGGAATATTAATGGCTGAACACTGGCTATATCCAATCAGATGCAGATGGAGGAATCCATTTTTTTTTTTTTGTTCGCTCCTCCTGCACCGGTGTGAATGAAGTCATTAATACATACCTCCCAACATTTTGAGATGGGAATGAGGGACACCTACTATCAAACATATGTAGTCATAAGACACGCCCCCCCTGCCACACCCCCTTAACCTCCCTGGCGGTATGATTATTTCAGATTTTAGGTGCTGAAAGCGGTACAATTATTTTGCATGGAAATTTGGCGTTTTATATTGTAGGTCTGTAATTCTTAACAATAACACACTTAAATCTGTCCAAACAAGAGTCTAGTAGATATCCCGGGTATGATGAAGTTTGAAACATAAAAACATAAATTATAATATAATGAATAAATATAAATAATTTTAAAAAAAATAATATAATAATAATAAAATAAATTTCCCCACAATTCACTATCGCTCAATTCTGCAAGTGTTCTAATTTACTATCGCTGTTTTCTAGCTGGTCTAAAACCACTTTTGACGTAAAGGGACACTTTTTGGTTGCTATGGACAATCTCCAGTTTCCAGGCAGAAAGAACAGTATATATAATATAAAACTGCATGCAGGGCATGGGACAAAGCACTGGGGACAAAAGGGATGTGAAAAAATTTCATACAGTACTGTAATCTGTAAGATTACAGTACTGTATGTGTTATGCTTTTTACATTTTTTTTAATTTGCCGCCAGGCTCCGCCCCTGTGCGTTGCGACGCTCGCAGGGAACGGAGCCTGGCACGGAGAGGCTTCGGAGGAGGACGGAGCCCGCGGACACAGCGGGGGACATCGCAGGATCCTGGGGACAAGGTAAGTAACGCCGCAGCCGCACCAGGATCCTAAAATGTAATCCCGAGTGTGGCTCGGGGGTTACCGCTAATGGCGCTGAAATTTAACCTCGAGCCACACTCGGGAATACCGCCAGGGAGGCTACAGGAGAATTAACCGAAAAAAAGTTAATCAAATGCACAAGGGACTTTTTTTTACCACTACTACTCTTTTATATTGGCTTTTAAAATGTACAAATGCAGCAATTTAGAATTTGGATGAAAGGTTTAGCGCTGGGAAACACTTGTTGAAAGATAAAAAAAATGCATTTTATACACAACTACAGTATATGGATCAGACCAAAATGAGGAGGGACAGAGGGACATTGCTCCAAATCAGGGACAGTCCCTCCAAATCAGGGACAGTTGGGAGCTATGTCAATATGTAACTCGTATTTATGTTGGTAGACATACAAAATATGTGATGACCTCCAATTCTTCCTATGTACAGGTATGGGACCTCGGATCTGATCATCTGCAGTTGCATTTGGAGGATTTCTTGGAACTTTGGTGATTCTTTGGCACAGTCAATGGATACTTCAAGAGTCTGCATGAAGGAATATGGTCTACAACAAGGTAAGAATTTTATTTTAATTTTTTTTTTTAGAGAGGTCATTATTTTATTGCAGGAGTGAAAGTAGGCCCTGTTCACATGTGAGCGACGATTTTGCTTGCGTTTCTGGATCGCATCAAAATACCAAATGTGCATTTGGGTGACATTCGTTGTTAAAGTTTTAAAGGCTGCAGGTTTTAAAGACAACTTTTTTTTTTTTTCATTTTAGATAAGGGAGGGTTGTAACTAGGGTTGCACTGATACCAGTATTTTTTTACTGGCGAGTACGATACCGATCAGTGGCGGCTGGTGGAGATCTTTTTTGGGGGGGTCTCGAGTTCTCCACGGGTCATCACGGCGACTGCGGCGGTGGCTTCTGTTTTCTCCCTCCTCCTCGGCGGCCAATTGGGAGTTTTCTCTTTTCGGCCAATCGGAAAACAGGTCTCACACCCGCTTATGATTGAGGATCAGTGTTACAACAGCGAATATTCATTTGCTGTTGTAACACACCTGGGTGGGCTCCCAGCGCAATGCTCTGCGACCCGAGCCCACCCTATTTTGAAGCCTATTAGAGCCTATGGCTCTAATCAGGTGCTTCAAAACACACACCCCCGCCGCTGTAGTTCATGCACCTGGTGCCCTGAAAGGGGCCGGACGCATGAATAGGGGGTGGCTGCGGCGGCCATGGATAGATTCATGCTATGCATGAATCTATCCATTGCATATAGGGGGGTGGCCTGGAGAGAGGGGGGCGGCACCCGTGTGCCCTTAGTCTGCTGCAAGTTCTGGTTCAGTTATGTTGTGCAATAGTCATCCCACCACAGGGGGGCACTGTGGCTGAATTTTCATGCTGTAGACTTGCAGAGCTCTTGCCCTTAATGGACGGGCCGCCGCTGATACCGATACTTTCAGTCAAGTACTCAATGATACCGAGTACCGATGCCTTTGCGGTGCGATTTGTGCCCATACAAAATGAATGGCCTCAAATTGCACTGCAAAGAATCGCATGTGATTTGAACAGGAATGCGGTGTGGAAAATGTTGTGTCTGCCCCCCTCCTCTACCTGAAGCTGATTGGCAGAACAATATTCATAGATCAGATCAGAACATATCAATCATTGCATTATAGGGACTCTCTTTTTCCTGGTACAGAGGTTTCAGGTCAAAGAGTTTGAATTTCTCCACATAATAGAGGGAAGAACAAGAGGAAGAGGAAGAGGAGGAGGAGGAGGAGGAGGAGGAGGAGGAGGGATTCGTCATAGAAGAGGTTCTTCTTTTTGTGGAATAATAATGAAGTGATTTTAGAATAAATTTGTGTCAACTAAAGTTCATCTTGGTGTCACTGGGGGGTTATTTACTAAAACTGGAGAGTGCAAAATCTGGTGCAGCTCTACATTGTAGCCAATCAGCTTCCAGGTTTTATGTCGAAGCTTAATTGAACAAGCTGAAGTTAGAAGCTGATTGGCCACCATGCACAGCTACACCAGATTTTGGAGTCTCCAGTTTTAGTAAATCATCCCCATTGCAATGTGAGAAGTTCATCTAGGACAGGGGTCTCCAAACTTTCTAAACAAAGGGCCAGTTTTCTGTCCTTCAGACTTTGGGGGAGCCGGACTGTGGCCATTGGGAGTGGAAACTGTCCTGGTGGCAATGGGAGAAAACAATGCATCTTTGGTGTCAGTGGGAGGAATAGTGCCCCATCATTGCTATTGGTGGGAGAAATAGTGCCTGATCATTGGTGTCCATGGAAGAAATAGTGTCCCATCATTAGTGGAAGAAATAGTGTCCCATCATTAGTGGAAGAAATAGTGTCCCATCATTAGTGGGAGGAATAGTGCCCCATCATTGGTGTCAGTGGGAGAAATAGTGCCTGATCATTGGTGTCCATGGAAGAAATAGTGTCCGATCATTAGTGGAAGAAATGGTGTCCCATCATTAGTGGAAGGAATAGTGCCCCATCATTGGTGTCAGTGGGAGGAATAGTGTCCCATCATTAGTGAGAGGAATAGTGCCCCATCATTGGTGTCAGTGGAAGAAATAGTGCCCCATCATTGGTGTCAGTGGAAGAAATAGTGTCCCATCATTAGTGGGAGGAATAGTGCCCCATCATTGGTGTCAGTGGAAGAAATAGTGCCCCATCATTGGTGTCAGTGGGAGAAATAGTGCCCCATCATTGGTGTCAGTGGGAGGAATAGTGTCCCATCCTTGGTGTCAGTGGAAGGAATAGTGTCCCATCATTGGTGTCAGTGGGAGGAATACCTCCCCATTATTGGTATCAGTTTGAGGAAAAGGGAAAGAAGTTGATGTCAGTAGTGAGAATTATGCCCCATTGTTGGTGTCAGTAGGAGGAAAAGTGTCTTGTATCAATAAGGGGAAAAGTGCAACAAGGGCCAGATAAAGGCAAGCAAAGGGCCACAGTTTGGAGACCACTGATCTAGAACAGTGTTTCTCAACTCCAGTCCTCAAGGCGCCCCAACAGGTCATGTTTTCAGGATTTCCCTCTGATGAAACGGCCCTTACATCAAATTTCCGGAGCACCCCTCCTTACATCAGATGTCCAGAGCACCCCCCCCCCTTACATCAGATGTCCAGAGCACCCCCCCTTACATCAGATCTCCAGAGGACCCCCCTTACATCAGATGTCCAGAGCACCCCCCTTACATCAGATGTCCAGAGCACCCCCCCCTTACATCAGATGTCCAGAGCACCCCCCCTTACATCAGATGTCCAGAGCACCCCCCCCTTACATCAGATCTCCAGAGGACCCCCCTTACATCAGATGTCCAGAGCACCCCCCCTTACATCAGATGTCCAGAGCACCCCCCCCCTTACATCAGATGTCCAGAGCATCCCCCCTTACATCAGATGTCTAGAGCACCCCCCCTTACATCAGATGTCCAGAGCACCCCCCCTTACATCAGATGTTCAGAGCACCCCCCCCCTTACATCAGATGTCCAGAGCACCCCCCCTTACATCAGATGTCCAGAGCACCCCCCCTTACATCAGATGTCCAGAGCATCCCCCCCTTACATCAGATGTCCAGAGCACCCCCCTTACATCAGATGTCCAGAGCACCCCCCCTTACATCAGATGTCCAGAGCACCCCCCACATCAAATGTCCAGAGCACCCCCCTTACATCAGATGTCCAGAGCACCCCCCACATCAAATGTCCAGAGCACCCCCCCTTACATCAGATGTCCAGAGCACCCCCCCCTTACATCAGATGTCCAGTGCACCCCCCCCTTACATCAGATGTCCAGAGCACCTCCCCTTACATCAGATGTCCAGAGCACCCCCCCTTACATCAGATGTCCAGAGCACCCCCCTTACATCAGATGTCCAGAGCACCCCCCTTACATCAGATGTCCAGAGCACCCCCCCCCCCTTACATCAGATGTCCAGAGCACCCCCCCTTACATCAGATCTCCAGAGGACCCCCCTTACATCAGATGTCCAGAGCACCCCCCTTACATCAGATGTCCAGAGCACCCCCCCCTTACATCAGATGTCCAGAGCACCCCCCCTTACATCAGATGTCCAGAGCACCCCCCCCTTACATCAGATCTCCAGAGGACCCCCCTTACATCAGATGTCCAGAGCACCCCCCCTTACATCAGATGTCCAGAGCACCCCCCCCTTACATCAGATGTCCAGAGCATCCCCCCTTACATCAGATGTCTAGAGCACCCCCCCTTACATCAGATGTCCAGAGCACCCCCCCTTACATCAGATGTTCAGAGCACCCCCCCCCTTACATCAGATGTCCAGAGCACCCCCCCTTACATCAGATGTCCAGAGCACCCCCCCTTACATCAGATGTCCAGAGCACCCCCCCTTACATCAGATGTCCAGAGCATCCCCCCCTTACATCAGATGTCCAGAGCACCCCCCTTACATCAGATGTCCAGAGCACCCCCCCTTACATCAGATGTCCAGAGCACCCCCCACATCAAATGTCCAGAGCACCCCCCTTACATCAGATGTCCAGAGCACCCCCCACATCAAATGTCCAGAGCACCCCCCCTTACATCAGATGTCCAGAGCACCCCCCCCTTACATCAGATGTCCAGTGCACCCCCCCCCTTACATCAGATGTCCAGAGCACCTCCCCTTACATCAGATGTCCAGAGCACCCCCCCTTACATCAGATGTCCAGAGCACCCCCCTTACATCAGATGTCCAGAGCACCCCCCTTACATCAGATGTCCAGAGCACCCCCCCCCTTACATCAGATGTCCAGCGCACCCCCCCCCCCCTTACATCAGATGTCCAGAGCACCCCCCTCTTACATCAGATGTCCAGAGCACCCCCCCTTACATCAGATGTCCAGAGCACCCCCCCCTTACATCAGATGTCCAGAGCACCCCCCCTTACATCAGATGTCCAGAGCACCCCCCTTACATCAGATGTCCAGAGCACACCCCCTTACATGAGATGTCCAGAGCACCCCCCCTTACATGAGATGTCCAGAGCACCCCCCCCTTACATCAGATGTCTGGAGCACCCCCCCCCTTACATCAGATGTCCAGAGCACCCCCTCTTACATCAGATGTCCAGAGCACCCCCCCTTACATCAGATGTCCAGAGCACCCCCCCCTTACATCAGATGTCCGGAGCACCCCCCCTCCCTACATCAGATGTCCAGAGCACCCCCCCTTACATCAGATGTCCAGAGCACCCCCCACATCAAATGTCCAGAGCACCCCCCTTACATCAGATGTCCAGAGCACCCCCCACATCAAATGTCCAGAGCACCCCCCCTTACATCAGATGTCCAGAGCACCCCCCCCTTACATCAGATGTCCAGTGCACCCCCCCCCCCCTTACATCAGATGTCCAGAGCACTTCCCCTTACATCAGATGTCCAGAGCACCCCCCTTACATCAGATGTCCAGAGCACCCCCCTTACAGCAGATGTCCAGAGCACCCCCCCCCCTTACATCAGATGTCCAGCGCACCCCCCCCCCTTACATCAGATGTCCAGAGCACCCCCCCTTACATCAAATGTCCAGAGCACCCCCCCCCTACATCAGATGTCCAGAGCACTCCCCCTTACATCAGATGTCCAGAGCACCTCCCCTTACATCAGATGTCCAGAGCACCCCCCCTTACATCAGATGTCCAGAGCACCCCCCCTTACATCAGATGTCCAGAGCACCCCCCCCTTACATCAGATGTCCAGTGCACCCCCCCCTTACATCAGATGTCCAGAGCACCTCCCCTTACATCAGATGTCCAGAGCACCCCCCCTTACATCAGATGTCCAGAGCACCCCCCTTACATCAGATGTCCAGAGCACCCCCCTTACATCAGATGTCCAGAGCACCCCCCTTACATCAGATGTCCAGAGCAACCCCCCCCTTACATCAGATGTCCAGCGCACCCCCCCCCCCTTACATCAGATGTCCAGAGCACCCCCCCTTACATCAGATGTCCAGAGCACCCCCCCTTACATCAGATGTCCAGAGCACCCCCCCTTACATCAGATGTCCAGAGCACCCCCCCTTACATCAGATGTCCAGAGCACCCCCCCTTACATCAGATGTCCAGAGCACCCCCCTTACATCAGATGTCCAGAACACCCCCCCTTACCAGATGTCCAGAGCACACCCCTTACATCAGATGTCCAGAGCACCCCCCCTTACATCAGATGTCCAGAGCACTGGGGGGGGGGTGCCTGCCTAGGACCGCCCACATCTCTAGACTCATACCCGCCCACGTTTTGTCACGTGGCAAATGTGCTACAAACTCACCAAAACGCACAACGCTCTATGTCTGAAAAAGTCGAGGGAGCTTCTTTAGCGTGTTTGTTGTGCTTAGGGGAGCTCATTCAAGTGAATGGACACACAACACACAGAAACACATGCAAAACGTGCAAAAAAAAGGGAAAAAAACACAAGCGGGAAAGTACGCTCCCACAACGTAAAATGTGAATGGGGCCTGGAGGCTGAAGCTTTCATTGTATCAGTTATGATTGTAAAAAGTACCTGGAAATCAGTTGGGTTATTTTAAAGACACCGCTGAAAGCAACACCCAGCTCTTGTATAAGAACACTCGGCAATCTACAGGAACTTGTTATCTCGCTTTTCTGGGAAAACACCTAAAAATGTTCAGGTGCCATCAAAGTACCAAAATATACCACTCCTTCCATCTACCTACAGGGGCCATGTGACCATCCACTCATCAGAGAACATCTCCTAACCCTATAAAGCTGAACTCCAAGGTTCATTTCACATTCGTTCGGGCCAAGCTGGTCCAAATTAATGATTTCCTTTTACTAATACATGCGCCCACTGGGACTGCTGTATAGAAATGTCTTCAGCATCAGCTATATACAGTATATAGCACTGTGTTCTGGCAGCTGGATAGACAACACTCCCAGAAAAGACAAATCGAGTGCTGCTCAGCCATTCAATGCCATGAATACAAGGCCTCTGATTGGCTGAGGTAGGAGGATGGCGATCACGATCTCAGAGCAGATCGGCTTCAGCGGATTGGTCGGCCTGCAGGGCGTGGGATCGCGGAAAGGCGAGCATTAGCAAATGTTAGAAGCCTCTATTTTTAGGAAACAAGGTACAGATTGCTGCAGATGGGGCAATTGCTTTTTTTTTTTGTTTAATGTGGCTTTAACCACTTCAATACCGGGCACTTGCCCCCCTTCCTGCCCAGGACAATTTTCAGCTTTCAGCGCTGTTACACTTTGAATGACAATTGCGCGGTCATGCAACACTGTACCCAAATGACATTTTTATCATTTTCTTCCCACAAATAGAGCTTTCTTTTGGTGGTATTTGATCACCTCTGGGGTTTTTAATTTTTTTCTAAACAAACTAAAAAAGTTTCCAAAATTTTGGAAAAAAGATATGTTTTTCTTTGTTTCTGTTATAAAATTTTGTTTTCTCCTTCACTGACGGGCACTGATGAGGAGGCACTAATATGTAGAATTGATGGGCACTGATAGGCGGCACTGTTATGCTGCCCTGATGGGCACTGATAGGCTGCACTGATAGGCGGCACTGATGGGCACTAATAGATGGCACTGATGGGCACTAATAGATGGCACTGATAGGCAGCACTGATGATGGAGTACTGACAGTCATTACTGATAGGCACTGATTGACATCTGTGAAGGGCACTGACAGGCGTTACTGATTGGCACTTAGGGGACTGATTGGTGGGCACTGATTGGCAGCTGTGGTGGGCACCTCTGATGGGGGCTGAGCTTATAATCAATGCGCTGACCCCCCCCCTCTGACAGGAGAGCAGCAGATCGCAAACTGAGGAAAGCCGTTCTGCTGCTGTCAATCGAATCCAATGACGGGGGGGCGGGGCCGAGTCCAGCATTCGTATCTATGAACGCAAATGCTAGACTCGGGAGCGCGCCCGCAAGGTAACCCCCTCGGGAGAGCGCTTCTCCTAGGGGGTTATCTGATGCAGGGAGGAGTCGCGAGAGCCGCCACGGGACCCCAGAAGAAGATGTTTGGGGCCACTCTGTGCAAAACGAGCTGCACAGTGGAGGTAAGTATGATATATTTGTTATTTAAAAAAAAATAAAAAAACGATCCTTTTCAATCACTTGATTCTCAATACGTCACTAGTGTGTGGCCCGCTTCCTGCTTGAAACATGGAGTGAGAGCCGTCTCCTGGGCTTTAACACCCAACTATATGTCAGCCTCAGGATCAGGGAGAATACGAAGATCCTGGACCAGTGGGATGAGCAAAGATTGCCTGACTGTAGAGCTCATTTCTAAAAAATATTTTTCTCTGTGCAGGACCTTCCTGTGATAAGGACCGCTCACTGCTGCGCTCTCTCTAAATGCAGGCTGACTGGTCTTGTCTCCGCCCCCTCCTGTAGGCAGCCTGTAGTGGGTGGGGCCTACTTGACCCCTCCCAGAGCTTTGCTCCCTGCACAGGCTATGTACAGCACAGTGACACTGCTGCTTTTACAAGGTGCATACAAAGTAGATGAGTATCCTAATGCCCCGTACACACGGTCGGACATTGTTCGGACATTCCGACAACAAAATCCTAGGATTTTTTCCGACGGATGTTGGCTCAAACTTGTCTTGCATACACACGGTCACACAAAGTTGTTGGAAAATCCGATCGTTCTGAACGCGGTGACGTAAAACACGTACGTCGGGACTATAAACGGGGCAGTGGCCAATAGCTTTCATCTCTTTATTTATTCTGAGCATGCATGGCACATTGTCCATCGGATTTGTGTACACACGATCGGAATTTCCGACAACGGATTTTGTTGTTGGAAAATTTTATATCCTGCTCTCAAACTTTGTGTGTCGGAAAATCCGATGGAAAATGTGTGATGGAGCCCACACACGGTCGGAATTTCCGACAACAAGGTCCTATCACACATTTTCCGTCGGAAAATCCGACCGTGTGTACGGGGCATATGTTGTTATTGAGGGATATGGACATAAAAGGAGAACATCCAACAATACCAATTTAAGTTGCCAGCATCCCTTACGCGATTAGATAGGAAAGGAGATACCCCCAAAAACAACTAGGACTTTAACGGCAATGAAGTACAGATAAAAAATGCAATATAATTTATTCAAAAATTGTATACAAATATCATTTTACAATTTTCAAACCAATAAAAACATTGATGACAATGGTGATGAGTTCCCACGTGAGGTCCAGACAGTCTCTGCACCTCACATGGGAACTCATCACCATTGTCATCAATGTTTTTATTGGTTTGAAAATCGTAAAATCATATTTTGTATACAATTTTTGAATAAATTATATTCCATGTTATCTGTACTTCGTTGCCGTTAAAGTCCCAGTTATTTTTGGGTGTATCTCCTTTCCTATCTTTTGGGGAATACAGGATCCTGAAATGAAAATTTCCATGCCTGGAGTTCAGCTTTAACCATCACTGGTGACAAAGTGCACGCTGCTGAAGGCACTTGAAGCAAGCACAAGCTTGCATACATAATATAATGTCCTATACATCTAGATTTCTGGTGGTTTATAGGATCTAATCCATTCATATTTCTATGTAGTCTCATTGTTTAAGCGACTCTTAGAAGTTCTTCTTAGAAGTTTTTCATCCTCGGCTCTGCACTGGTTCCATGATTTCAGTCCCTCGTAGCTGGGGGGACGTTGATACAATCTCCTCTCTCTGTGCACCGTGTTCATTGTGAGCCAACGCTGTCAATGCATAAAGAGCTTTATTAATGTTGTTATTTAGTCTGCAAATGAAAGGCGGCTTTTATGTGTGGATTTATAAAGCCGGCATATTATTCTGCTTTTATATTGGCTGTGCAGATTACAGCGCTCATGTTAATGCCTTTTACTGTTGAATGAAGAGATTATGTAATAGCTTCTACATGTCAATAATTTCAACTTGGAATTCCCAGACGGTAGGGATTAGGAAGACGAGGTGGCCCTTTTTATGATATATAGAGGTGTACTTCAATCAGATGTAAATTTTGCATTTTAAATAGGTTCCTGCTTAAGAGTGAATTAGCAATACTTATGCTAGCCATGCCCGGCAAAGAGCTCGCACTATTGGAAACCTCGTGGTTGGGTGCCTGTGTTGTGCAGAAGCAATCCAATGGAGCTGGTTTCCAAGAGCTGCTCAAGATTTCCACCCATGAGGTGCAGAACTGCCCTGCGGGAAACAGCTGATTGGTTGGAGTTCCAAGCAGGGCATCCCTGTGGGAGGTAGCTTTTGTGCTTTTTGCAGGGAAGTGTAATATCTCTATACTTATGCTAGCCATGCTTGCCAAAGGGCTTGCACCACTGGAAATACAGTGTTTGGTTGCCTGTTTTGCACCAACACAATCCAAAAGCTCAAGAGTACCACCCCCCGAGGTGCTGGAATCCCCTGTGGAAACAGCTGATTGGTTGGAGTTCCAAGCAGGGCATCCCTGTGGGAGGTAGCTTTTGTGCTTTTTATAGGGAAGTGTAAAATATCTATACTTATGTTAGCCAGTTAGTAATGCTAGCCATGCTTGGCAAAGGGCTTGTACTATTGAAAACTTGGCAAAGGGCTCACACCATTGGAAACCCAGTGGTTGGTTGCCTGTGTTGTGCAGATGCAATCCAGAAGAGCTCCTTTCCAAGAGTTGCTCAAGAGAACCACCCCTGAGGTGCTGGATTGACCTGTGGAAACAGCTGATTGGTTGGAATTCCAAGCAAGACAATCTCTATACTTATGTTAGCCATGCTTGGCAAAGGGCTCATACCATTGAAATGTCAGTGGTTAGGTGCCTGTGTTGTGTAGATGCAATCCAAAAGAGCTTCTTTCTAAGATCTGCTCAAGAGTACCGTCCCGGGGAACCATCTGGTCCTCAGCCAGCTCTGTAGTGACCCGCCGCTGGATCAGATCTTCGGCTGAGGAAACCCACTGTTTGGCTGCCTGTGTTGTGCAGATGCAATCCAAATGAGCTCTTTTCCAAGAGCTGCTCAAGAGTACCTTCCCTGAGGTGCTGGATTGCCCTCTGGAAACAGCTGGTTGGTTGGAGTTCCAAGCAGGGCATCCCCGTGGGAGGTAGCTTTTGTGCTTTTTGTAGGGAAGTGTAAAATATCTATACTTATATTAGCCAGCTAGTAATGCTAGCCATGCTTGGCAGAGGCAATCCAAAAGAGCTTCTTTCCAAGAGCTGTTCAAGAGTACAATCCTGGGCAATCCTGAGGTGCTGGATTGCCCTCTGGAAACAGATGATTGGTTGGAATTCCAAGCAGGACAATCTCTATACTTATGTTAGCCATGCTTAGCAAAGGGCTCACACCATTGAAAAGCCAGTGGTTGGGTGCCTGTGTTGTGCAGATGCAATCCAAAAGAGCTTCTTTCCAAGAGCTGCCCAAGAGTACTGTCCCTGGGGACCATCCAGTCCTCGGCCAGCTCTGTGGTGACCTGCCACCGAATCGGATCTCTGGCTCTCCGATCGTGTGGGAGGGCCTGAAGAGGTGCCGATGAGCAGCAGGGGGGGGGGGGGCAGGCAATGACATCCCCTCCCGCTACTAATCTGCCCCTAGGATGACTTTTACACTATAGGACAGTGATGGCGAACCGTGGCACCACAGACGTTTTGGAACTACATTTCCCATGATGCTCCACTACACTGTAGAGTGCATGAGCATCACGGGAAATGTAGTTCCAAAACATCTGGGGTGCCAAGGTTTGCTATCACTGCTATAGGGAATCGCTGGATGAAAGGAAAGATATCTGGATGATGCCTATAGCTGCAGGCATCATCCAGATATTGTCACTTCAAGACCACAACGTCCTATGCGGGAAGTGGTTAAAGCAGAACTCCAGCCTACAATAACAAGATAAAAATTAATAGCTTGTTATAAAATAAAACCAGAGATTTCCACTAAAGTACTCTTTTCTGCCACTAGATGCCCTCAGTCTAATGGCTAGCATCATTCAACCCACATCCTCTGAGCCCAGGTCATCCAGGACCCACCACCGCCTGTGACAGGACAGGGAAAGAAGATGGAGCACAGTGATGAGCTCATCTCTCTGTCACTCTTTCCTCCTATCAGCATGCTTCTTGTCACATATGAACTGATTTGACTCCTTGTACTGTTTCTCCCTCTCAGCATTCTCTTTGCACTGCAGCACACCTGACATGTCATCTTGTGCTGCTTCTCTTTCTGAGTCTGAGCTCTGCTGTACAGGGACTGATGCCAGGTCAGATTTAGGTACTTACTCTTCTTGCATTTAAAAAATACATTTAATAACATAATAATGATTACAAAGCTGCATTCATTTGTGTCCTATTATATCAGCCTGAAGTTCAGCTCATTACAAGCAACCTCCGGAAGGGTTAACATCCCTGCCAGGAGGGGTTGCGCACCATGCACAATGCGCTGATTATTTTTCCCGCCAGGAGAAGTGCCTCGCATATTTCCAGCCTTACATATCACCCGCGCTTTCCAGCCAGTCCCT
This sequence comes from Lithobates clamitans, assembly GCA_037952925.1. Lineage (NCBI taxonomy): Eukaryota > Metazoa > Chordata > Amphibia > Anura > Ranidae > Lithobates > Lithobates clamitans. The sequence goes on along the minus strand of JBBGZY010000596.1, from coordinate 6,109,904 downwards.
TTCTTCTCTGACTGCACATTTGGCGCGCTCGGCCCTCCGCCCCCGTGCCCTCGTTTTTTCCTCAGCTCGCGCGTATTGAATTAATATGTAAATATTGCTCTACCTGAGTACGTCACTCAGCAAGCAGGCATGGAAGTCATGGGAAATGAACTGTGAGCACCACGAGACTTGCTTTTTTTCAATGACTCAGTGTACTGTGTGGCTTGGCACCTTCTCCACAACCCTGCAGCCACCACCAGGTTCCCCTGGCCCAGGCCCGCCGGCTCCTTTTCTGGGTTTACGTTTCCCACCCAGGCCGGATCCTTGTTTCCGTAATCCTGGCGGTTATGCAACAATCTTCCAGAACAAAGGTGTGACCGAGGCAGGTAGAGTCTTTGTGTGCTCAGGTTTAACTGCAGCTAACGTGAGTGAGTCAGGAGGACTGGCAGTGTATACAAACACATGAGATCATGCGGCCATCACCCTCCGACCTCCTGCCAATACCCTACTCACTTGTTTGTGAACGTTAGACTCCGTACCTGCACCCAAAAATATAAAGCTGAACTCAGAGATAAGCAAATATTTTCTAAATACAAGTCATGTGTATTCTTTCTTGGATTTTGATGTGTTTTGTGTATTTCCTCCAGATCTGTGCAGTAATCCAGTGTGAAAAGTTGCCTCTGTAATAAAGACCGCTCACTGCTGCTCTCTCTCCTTGTGCAAGGTGGTGGGTCTTGTCTCCACCCCCTTCTGTCGTTTTCTGCAGGCAGGCTGTAGTGGGTGGACTTTTTGGCCCCTCCCACAGCTCTGCTCTTTGCTATGTTCAGCACAGTGATGATTCTAAGTTTACAAAGGTAATATCTGATTTTGCAAAGGCGCAACAAAGATCTTTTTTGGTGCACACAAAGTAGAGTCATAGCATTTTGTGGCTATTGAGGACAATGGAAATTTAAAGCTGGACTCCAGCCAGATATAAAGTATACACCAATGCTGCTGTGTATTAAACATTGCTAAAAGCATTTTTGAATGCAGATAGGATAAATACTGGGAACTGACTTGATTTTAGCCACTTGTACTCCCTTGTACAGCAACACACAAACTGGAGGAGGGAAGGGACGTTTTTGGGGCCAGTCAGTTAATGTGAAAAATTAGTTATGAACATTGTGATTTGGTGCTCCAAAACTCAGGGCATTACATTATGTGTACTGTATCATGGCCAGTTCCTGTGGTTGAGATGCTCATCTTGACCAGTTCCAGTGAATGAGATGCCCATCCTGACCAGCTTTAGTGGATGAGATGCCCACCTTGATTAGTTCCTGTAGAAGAGATGCTCCTTTTGATCAGTCTCCCTGGATGAGATGCCCATCTTGACCAGTCCTCCTGGATGAGATGCCACTCTTGACCAGTTCCTATGGATTAGATTACCATCTTTACCAGGTCTAGTGAATGAAATGCCCAGCTTAACCAGTTCCAATGGATGTTATGCCCATTTTGACCAGCTCTAGTGGATGAGATACCCATCTTGATCAGTTCCTGTTGAAGAGATGCCCCTCTTGACCAGTCCCCCTGGATGAGATGCCCCTCTTGACCAGTCCCCCTGGATGAGATGCCCCTCTTGACCAGTCCCCCTGGATGAGATGCCCATCTTGACCAGTTCCAGTGAATGAGATGCCCCTCTTGACCAGTCCCCCTGGATGAGATGCCCATCTTGACCAGTTCTCGTGGATGAAATGCCCATCTTGACCAGTCCCACTATGAGATGCTCATTTTGACCAGTTCCAGTGGATGAGTATCCCATCTTACTTCCTTTCTGTTACTGTTTGTTATTGAGACTGCCCATCATAGCTTTGGACCAACAATGAGATCCAAGATGGTGGACCTTAGCTCTTGACTACAGGAGCTGGTTTGTATATGATTATTGGGGCTCCCCTAGATTTCAGGTGGCACTCTACACAATATGTGCCCCATAGCTCCCAAACTAGTCCCTTATTTGTAGTCTGTCCCAGTGTTGCAACCAGATTCTCAGGTGTCCCTCTTTTGAGTCTGATATAAAGTCTTCCATAAAAAAATGGGCTATTTAACTATCAAACCTGTTATATTTAACAAATCTTTTCATTTGACCTCTAAATGATTACATTTCTTACTTTTATTTGCAGGCATAAAGGAAAAGTAGTTGTGAAAAAAAGAACATATGAGTTTAACCAATCATTTTTTGTGTATTAGGTCTTTATGGCCTAATGTAATGGGAGCATGGAGTGTTCTTTGCCCTCACACTTTGTACTATAATGGGTCCCTCTTTCTCATCTCGGAAAGTTGGACAGTATTTGACCTCCCCTGGCCTCTCTTCCCAGTGCCTACATGTCACGTCTGGCCACTGCTTAGGGTTACAGCACACAAGTTTACTTCCCACACATTTTATTTTAGCTTTACTGGTCATTTAAGGTAAGGAATCTTTTGTACCAGGCTTACGCACACCTATTCCTCTATTCTCACGGTAAGGAAATTCACACTCTTGAACACATTTCCTCGATATCTACAGTACCTTTTGGTTTTTGCTACGTTAACCCAATTATTTATATTTCCATAATGTTCACTTTACCTCTTTGAGATTTCCAGACTGAGGCTTTCCTGCCATTGTCCCCCCGTACTGATTCTTCCACCAAGGTCTGCCAAGCTTTACTTTTCCATGTATGAGAATATAAAACCATTTAATGTAAACAGCAACTCTCAGGTAATATGTAAAACCAGTATGTGGGCTACCAGTGCTATGCAAAAGGCATTGTGACTGTGCTGAGGTCAGTAAGGCCAATTATTTCAATTGAATCTATTTTATCCTAAAGTGACCCTGTCACTATACAAAATGTTTTAAAGCTAGCCATACCTAACAGGACTCCTCTCCAATCCTGAGAAATCTTCGGCTGAAACTCGCACTGCCGGGAAGTGTTGATCTCCTGCAGGTGGGTCTCCTGTAGCTCCTGTGATACCTCCTGTTGACCTCCACTTATTACTGGATACAGTAGGGATGTGGGCGGGGCCACTCGCTCTGCACTTAGGGGTACCTTCCGCGCATGTGTGCACGCATCAATCCCTGGGAAAAGGCAGGGACTGCGTTCATGTGAGAATCAAACATTATGGTGGTTCCCCTGGCTTAGAGATGAGCCTTATACAGTGTGCAGTAATAAACGTGCTGAACTCCTCTGAAAGGTACTATCCCATTTCACTACACATCTTGCGTAATGTATGTTGCAATTCAGGGGGACACTGCTGAGCCCGTTCCCTCTCCACCAGTCCATTTTACCTCTACCACCTCACTCCCAGTGACAGAATGGGGTCCCGCTGTGCACTTAGCGTGGACCTCATGCATGCACTTGTTAACTCCTTCTCTCATGTACCATGCGGCCAGGCTATGGGTCTCCGTATAGCGGGTTCGGTCCCAGGTTGGTTTGGGAAACCAACTGCTGGGGAGGGAGCCAGATCACCGACCCCCTCACTAATGGAGAACCAGTCACCTATACATGGTACCACACTTCACAACTGGCTGCAATGTACTTTGCTCTGATTCTAGGTTACCCATAACAACTGCAATCGCCTTCCTGGTCTTGCCAAGTAAACATTTTGTAGTAGCTGTGCTTCATGCCCCACATGTGCATCTACTGGGACTGGTCATATTCTTTGATACACCAGGAACCATCATGCACCCCTTTAAATAACTTCAAACTAGGCTTAGCACAGTTGATGTAACTTTCAATTAAACGCTTTGGCAATAGAGTTCAATGTGAACAAACACGATAGGAGTATCCCCTAACTATATCAACTAGGCTGCCCAGGCGTACCTAGTCTATACTTGGTGCTCTCCAGGGACTGGTAGATCTTTGGGCTGCCGGTGCCTCTGATGGACTGCAAAGGCACAGCAGTCCTTCTCTGCAGTATTCATGGCATTTCTCCCTGAGCGGGCCAAAGCTTCCCTTCTTATTTATCTCACAGGGCGGGTAGGCTGGGTCCAAAAAACCTGGGAACAGAGGTGCAGAACATTAACCCCTTCCCCAGCCTAGGCCAACCACTCTCAACTAACAAACTGTAGGCAACCTCCCTACATGGAGGCCAGCAGGAGGAACAAGAGAGAGCTGTGGATGACCCATGAGTTAGACACTCCTAGGAGTGTGGGTTACAGTCCTGACTTCAGCAGAAGGTTTAGCAGTATTGGATAGCCAGTTGTTGGATTTGGCAGTAGGAAAGGTGAGCATGTCCTGACTTCTATAAGAGTTATGGCTTACTTTTCAACATTTTTGAATAGTTACAGGGTTGCTGTAAAGAGAACCTGAGCTGTGGAAGCCATGTCCAAAAAATCAAGCAATGAACTAGGAAGGAACTAGTCACCAACATTACTGATTTAGCATGCCTTGTTCTGCATTGGGTCTATGGGTCTATGTGTAGAGGTGGCTATACTGGAAGAGGTTTGCTTCTTAGTTGCCCCCTGATGACCTAAGTCATCCTGAAAGCTAGAATCTTTAAAAGATATGCGGGAATGAAAAAAAACAAACATACATGCACACCTAGATAGCTATCTAGGTGAGTGTATATATATCTGTCCCCCACTGGCTCTACACTGAGAACTGAGTGATCAAAGACCTCTAATTGCTCAGTTCTTGGGTCTGCTCTGTGCTCTGCCCCTCTAGCGCTCAGGGCGTAGAAGGGGTAAAAGCAGCTGGCTCAGGCTCTCACCGGCTTGCTAAGAGGATGAGCCAGCTGCCAGTCAGGCATCTAGGTGAATCCCGACCTTATTTTCTGGATCCCTGCAGAGCCTGGACCAGCTCTGTGACCCACAGGAGAGGTATGGCCAAAAGAGCTTCGGCCATACTTCTTCTTTAATAGCATAAGTTAGCCAGTAAGAAGTATCTTAATCTTCAAACATAGGACAAATTTCTAACACCCCAGATCATCCCTGGCTGTCTGGAAAAGCTGAAATTAATATTTTGCCCCAGAGGTCAGGCAACCGAAATTCCAAGGAGCTGTTAGGGTGACGACAAGGAGTATTTCAGGAAATCGCTATGAATATACATGGGGCACTCCCCAGATCAGAAAACTGAGATGCCCCTCCATCCATACTGCAATGCCTTCTATTGCAAGAGATTTATACTGAACAAGAATGCCCTACATCCTACGTAGCATAGAGTGTGGCTATTTATACCAGGGACCATGTTACAGGCCTCAACGTAATGGCCAGCCATCTGTCATTGATGATCTAGTTTCTGTCGTCTGTTGAGGAAAAAACAGCTTGCTCAGCTTTTCATGTGGCAGTTGTGTTGGAGGTATGTCTTTCTCTCTCGCCATTGAAGTTGGTGACTGATATCAATTACTGGACATTGAGAAGTGGCTCCTTCATGGTCAAGACACATAGACGGCATACCCTGACAGAGGACACTTTGTTTATGGAGTGTTCTGTTACACTGAAAAGGGAAGGAGAACAGATAGATGTGCAGTTCAAGTGTACCTATCACTCCTATAGTATAGGGGAAGCTGAACCAATGTTCACTGGAGAACTGGTGGCATCACCGTGGCTCAAGCCAAAGAAGGAATCCTTTGTATAAACTTGTTCTTGCCAAGAGTATTTATTTACCCAACAGCCAGCAATTAGACTTGATGGAAATGTTCATCTAATTGGTGAGGAAACATCTCCAGTTCTTAGTAAGAATTTTTCACATATGGCTTAAAGATGTACATATGAGAAGCAATAGAGAGTGCTTGATCCCTCAAACTTCCTGACATTTTGGCTACTGAATATCAACTTGGAGTTGAGTTTTGGAGCTGGAAATGTTTACACACAACTTATCAGCTTTTGTTAATTCACATATTACATCTGGATGAGTGATTCTTTTGGACAGCATATCTCCAAAACTTGACCTTTAACTTAAACTTATTACCCATTGCAGTTAAATGACTGGTCAGGAGCACAGCAGCTCTGGCCCGCCCTTTTATAATGGTCCTTAGGGTACTGGTGTGCCAGGGCCGTACACAGTGCTTTTGATCCCTCTATCATTGAATAGTAGAGATTATAGGCAAAAGGCAAAGAGCCAATCAGAATGGCTCTGTGGGTGTGTGGTGGGGTGGTGGTGCTGAAGAATCATTTTTAAAGTCGAATTCTAACTAAGCCTAAATCCACTCCCACCTCCATTCTAAGATTATTCTATCTACGCTGTAAAAGAAAAGATGCCTATACTTACCTATTCTGAAGCCGGTCCAGTCACATGATTGGGTCCCAGTGCCAGCTTCAGTGTAGGGACAGCTAACAACGGATGCCCTATAGCCTATGGGAGACGTCATTGCCTAAGCTCTGCCATTCCTCTACACTGAAGGCTGAAGCCGATGCTGGGACCCAATCATGTGACCAGACCGGAGCGCCCTCAGAAAAGGTAAGTATAGACAACTTTTCTTTTAAAGGGTAGATAGAAAAGTCTTATGCTTTACACACGGTCGGATTTTCCGATGGAAAAGGTGCGATTGGATTGTGTTGTCGGAAATTCCGATCGTGTGTGGGCTCCATCGGACTTTTTCCGTTGGAATTTCCGACACACAAAGTTTGAGAGCAGGCTACAAAATTTTCCGACAACAAAATCCGATCATTTAAATTCCGATCGTGTGTACACAAATCCGACGCACGAAGTGCCACGCATGCTCAGAATAAATTAAGAGACGAAGGCTATTGGCTACTGCCCCGTTTATAGTCCCGACGTACGTGTTTTACGTCACCGCGTTCAGAACGATCAGATTTTCCGACAACTTTGTGCGACCGTGTGTGTGCAAGACAAGTTTGGCCCAAAATCCGTCGGAAAAAATCTGATGGATTTTGTTGTCGAAATGTCCGATCAATGTCCGACCGTGTGTACAGGGCATTAGAATAGAACGGTCTTGAAATGGGGGTGGTAGCAGATTTAGGCTTAGTTCAAATTTGACTGGAATTCCATTTTAAAGTGCCAACGGCCCCTAATGATGGGGCAGGGGGTGGGTGGCTTTAAAATGCACCTGGCCACCCATAATTGTGGGATTATTTGGGCAGGGGTAAAATGCCACTGACCACCAATGTTTGTTTGGTGAGGGGTACTCAAAGCGCCGCTGACCACCAATGATGAAAGGTAGGGTGTTTAGACTCCTTTCACACTGGTGCGCTTTGCAGGCGCTACAGCGCTAAAAATAGCGCCTGCAAAGCGCCCTGAAAGAGCCGCTCCTGTCTTTTCAATGTGAAAGCCCCGAGGGCTTTTACACTGGAGCGGTGCGCTGGCAGGACGGTAAAAAAAAGTCCTGCTAGCAGCATCTTTGGAGCGGTGAAGGAGCGGTGTATACACCGCTCCTTCACCGCTCCTGCACATTGAAATCAAAGAAGAATGGGCAAAAATGTCACTCTCTAGATGTACAAAGCTGGTAGAGACATCCCCAAAAGACTTTGCCCTGTAATTGCTGTGAAAGGAGGTTCTACAAAGTATTGACTCAGGGGGGCTGAATACAAATGTACCCCACACTTTTCACATTTTTATTGGTAAAAAAAATGTTGAAAATGCATGAATCTATCTATTGGTGCTAGAGGGGGGTGGCAGGAGAGAGGGGGCAGTGCCCGTGCGCCCTTAATGCATGAGCCTCCACTGCCCACTGGGTACATGTGAGGGTTTACAACCACTTTAAGGCAGCCCACTCTTAAAGTGGAGTTCCACCCACTTTTACAACTCTTCAGCATCCCTCACTAAACTGTGCACTGTAAAAGAATTGGATATTTTAAAAAAAATGTTCTCAGCACTTACTGTATATCTGCTGTATTTATTTTTAACTTCCTCCTCCCTGGCCGCGGCCCATCACATCATTTCCTGTTTGCAATGCCTTCTGGGAAGGGGCAGCAACTTCCTCTGACACAGCCGTTGCTATGGAAACCTGACCTGAAACCTATTACACTGCTTGTGCTGCACTGAGAATGTGCGAGATCTGCAAGGATGAGATCCAGGAAGAAATACAGTCTGGCTTCAGATGCCCACACTTAAGATGGCCACGGCCTGCTGTAAGTTTATAAAGCAACAAAATACTGCTATAAACTAACAAAACAGACCTTACTTTACAGACCAACTTTACTAGAATACATTAAGCTTTTGTATTATAGGGGTATTTTTATTTAAAAAGTATCATTTCGGCCGGAACACCACTTTAATGATTGAGCAGCCAACACAATATAACAAATCTAAAAAATAAAAAAAACGCATGACCCATTTTCAAAGATGCCTGCACCAAAATGCATGGTGCTCTTTTGTACAATGCTTTGAGGTTCCATTCACAATACATGTCCCCACAACATAGCACATGCCTTGTGACAACACCCACTAAAGCGTGCATCTTAGCGTGCATTGCCACAACGCACAAACGTAAATGGGCCCCCCAAGTCACTTGTGATGTAACCCTGTTCTGCCCATATATGCCCATCTTAAATCAGACTGCAGCCAATCCCATTGTGACCTCCAGGAAGAGTTCAGTTTGCAGCCAATCAGAGCGTCAGATTTTTCCGGGCCGCGCTGTGAAGTGCGCACACACTCGTCTTTCCTGGTAGCAGAGTTCCCAGGAGCTGCGTGTAATGTCCACGTGGCTGCTATTTTCATACGTATGGCATCAATCACCGTCCACGCTAAGGTGTGATCTACAAATAGAAGGGGCTTACATTACCGGCTGATGCTGGCTTTTTAAATTAGATGTTCCAGTTATGTGTGGAAGTGCTGTGTAATGAAACCCTCAGCCCAGCCTGCCTCCACATAGGACTGGTATGACCTATGAAGGCCCCATGGGGTAAGGGGTGGTGGTGGGGGGGGGGCCACATTTGTCCGCACAGATTTTCCAGGAGCAGAGGTTATGAGAAGACGGTGGTCAGCATTCTCTCGGCACTCCAAATGGCCATTAATACCGCCGATCATTAGAGAGAGCTCATTATTTGTGCTGATATTGGATTTCACCATAAGCTCCACAGCTGTCCTGGGGGCTTGCTTTGAAACCTGCTTGGGAATTCAGGGGTTAAATATCAATTTCATTTGTCAATCATCCCAGCGACTGCCTAACGAGAGCGCCTGGCGCTGCTGGAAGGAGATGGATTTTCTTTTTTTTTTTTACATGGAATAGAGGTCAGCTACACTAGATCACCAAAGGTATTGGGACGCCTGCCTTTACACGCACATGAACTTTAATGGCATCCCGGTCTTAGTACGTAGGGTTCAATATTGAGTTGGCCCATCCTTTGCAGCTATAACGGCTTCAACTCTTCTGGGAAGGCGGTCCACAAGGTTTAGGAGGGTGTCTATGGGAATGTTTGACCATTCCTCCAGAAGAGCATTTGTGAGGTCAGGCACTGATGTCGATGAGAAGGCCTGGCTCACAGTCTCCGCTCTAATTCATCCCAAAGGTGTTCTGTTGGGTTGAGGTCAGGCCAGTCAAGTTCCTCCACCCCAAACTCGCTCATCCATGTCTATATTATCTCCATGTTATGGACCTTGCTCTGTGCACTGGTCCAAATCATTTGGTAGAGGGGGGATTATGATATAAGGTTGTTTTTCAGGGATTGGTCCTGGCCCTTTAGTTCCAGTGACGGGAACTCCCAAGGTGTCAGCCTACCAGTGCAGACCAGTCAAGTTCCTCCACCCCAAACGTGCTCATCCATGTCTTTATGGACCTTGCTTTGTGCACTGGTCCAAATCATTTGGTGGAGGGGGGATTATGGTGTGGGGTTGTTTTTCAGGGGTTGGTCCTGGCCCTTTAGTTCCAGTGACGGGAACTCCCAAGGTGTCAGCCTACCAGTGCAGACCAGTCAAGTTCCTCCACCCCAACCTCGCTCATCCATGTCTATGTTATCTCCATGTTATGGACCTTGCTCTGTGCACTGGTCCAAATTATCTGGTGGAGGGGGGATTATGATATTAGGTTGTTTTTCAGGGGTTGGGCTTGGCTCCTGAGTTCCAGTGAAGGGAACTCTCAAGGTGTCAGCATTCCAGTGCAGAGCAGTCAAGTTCCTCCACCCCAAACTCGCTCATCCATGTCTTTATGGACCTTGCTTTGTGCACTGGTGGGCAGTCATGTTGGAACAAGAAGGGGCCATCCCCAAACTGTTCCCACAAAGTTGGTAGCATTAAACAGTCCACAATGTCTTGGTATGGTGACGCCTTAAGAGTTCCCTTCACTGGAACTAAGGGACCAAGCCCAACCCCTGAAAAACAACACCCAACCATAATCCCCCCTCCACCAAATGATTTGGACCAGTGCACAAAGCAAGGTCCATAAAGACATGGATGAGCGAGTTTGAGCGAGTTTGAGCGAGTTTGGGGTGGAGGAACTTGACTGGCCTGCACACAGTCCTGACCTCAACCCAAGAGAGCACCTTTGGGATGAATTAGAGCGGAGACTGCGAGTCAGGTCTTCTTATCCAACATCAGTGCCTGACCTCACAAATGCTCACAAATGCTGGATATGTGTAGATACTATAAATAATACTATAAATAATACTATAAATAATACTATAAATAAATAATAAAGTTCCACTTTAAATCCTTTAGTGACATTCTACAGTGGCTTGAAAAAGTATTTATACCCCTCGATTTTTCGGATCGTTAGTGCCTGAGCTCACAAATGCTCTTCTGGAAGAATGGTCAAACATTCCCATAGACACACTCCTAAACCTTGTGGACGGCCTTCACAGAAGAGTTGAAGCTGTTATAGCTGCAAAGGGTGGGCCAGCTCAATATTGAACCCTACAGACTAAGACTGGGATGTCATTAAAGTTCATGTGCGTGTAAAGGCAGGCGTCCCAATACTTTTGGTGATATAGCGTAGTAATAAAGATTATCAATGGACATTTATGGTTTTGAAACTCTTTAAGCCCTAACTGAATGATATTCATATCAATAAACAACTGCAATTTTCTTTTTAATTAAATACCTTTTACCCTTTTTATATATTTTGCTGAATCTCAGTGCTGCTCTTCTACTGCTGTCTCTTTACAGCCACTTTACGTTGACAAGCACCCCAGTGATAGCTGAATGGTATTCATCAGGGCGATTTTCCTGATGGTGACAACGATGGGCCACTTAGAAGCTCCGTTCACATTGATCGCAGTGCACATCCTATGGGGGTTACATTGAGGACTAGGAGGCTGGAAGGTTGCTGAGTCACTGTGAGGGGTATACATCGGGGGGGGGGGGGGGGGGGGGCTGGGGTCACTGCTAGGAGAGGAGATCTGAGCTGCTGTGTCATTGCTGAGAGGGGGAGCAGGAGAAGTTGAGCTTCTGAGTTACTACTGGGAGGGGGATGCAGGAGGTGCTGAGCTGCTGAATCACTGCTGGGAGGGGGGATCTGAGATACAGAGTCACTGCTGAGAGGGGGAGCAGGAGAAGTTGAGCTGCTCACTTATTGTTGGGAGGGGGAAGCAGGTGGAGTTGAGCTACTGAATCACTACTAGGGAAGAGTGAGGGAAGGCTGAGTTACTGCTAGGAGAGGGAATATGAGCTGCGGTGTCATTGCTGGAAGGGGGAGCAGAGGAAGACAAGCTTCTGAGTCACTGCTGAGAGAGGGAGCTGGGGAAGTTCAGCTGTTCAGATATTGCTGGGAGGGGGGAGCTGGGCTACTGAATTACTGCTAAGAAGTGGTGGAGTCGTGGGAGTGAAAAAGATGAGTTGCTGAGTCACTGCTAGGAGAGGGGATCTGAGCTGCTGTGTCACTGCTGAGAGGGGGAGCAGGGGAAGTTGAGCTGTTCACTTATTGTTGGGAGGAGGAAGAAGGTGGAGTTGAGCTACTGAATCACTACTAGGAAGGGGTGAGGGGAGGCAGAGCTGCTGAGTTACTACTGAGTAGGGGTGGGGGGGGGGGAGTGAAAGAGCCGAGTTGCTGAGTCACTGCTAGGAGAGGGGATCTGAGCTGCTGTGTCACTGCTGAGAGGGGGAGCAGGGGAAGTTTCTGAGTTATTACTGGAAAGGGGGATGCAGAGAGAGAGGAGCTGCTGTATTACTGCTGAAGGTGGTGCAGGGGGGCTGAGCTGGTGAGTCGCTGCTAGGAAAGGGGATCTGAGATGCAGAGTCACTACTGGGAGGGGGGAATCTGAGATACAGAGTCACTGCTGGGAGGGGGGATCTGAGATGCAGAGTCATTACTGGGAGGGGGGATCTGAGATGCAGAGTCACTACTGGGAGGGGCCACTACTGGGAGGGGGATCTGAGATGCAGAGTCACTACTGGGAGGGGGGATCTGAGATGCAGAGTCACTACTGGGAGGGGGATCTGAGATGCAGAGTCATTACTGGGAGGGGGGATCTGAGATGCAGAGTCACTACTGGGAGGGGGATCTGAGATGCAGAGTCATTACTGGGAGGGGGGATCTGAGATGCAGAGTCATTACTGGGAGGGGGGATCTGAGATGCAGAATCATTACTGGGAGGGGGGATCTGAGATGCAGAGTCACTACTGGGAGGGGGGATCTGAGATGCAGAGTCACTACTGGGAGGGGGGATCTGAGATGCAGAGTCACTACTGGGAGGGGGGATCTGAGATGCAGAGTCACTACTGGGAGGGGGGATCTGAGATGCAGAGTCACTACTGGGAGGGGGATCTGAGATGCAGAGTCACTACTGGGAGGGGGGATCTGAGATGCAGAATCATTACTGGGAGGGGGGATCTGAGATGCAGAGTCACTACTGGGAGGGGGAATCTGAGATGCAGAGTCACTACTGGGAGGGGGATCTGAGATGCAGAGTCACTACTGGGAGGGGGATCTGAGATGCAGAGTCACTACTGGGAGGGGGGATCTGAGATGCAGAGTCACTACTGGGAGGGGGAATCTGAGATGCAGAGTCACTACTGGGAGGGGGATCTGAGATGCAGAGTCACTACTGGGAGGGGGGATCTGAGATGCAGAGTCACTACTGGGAGAGGGGAGCTGAGCTGCTGTGTCACTGCTGAGAGGGGGAGCAGGGGGAATCGAGCTGAGGAGTGATTGGCCCAACGCTGTCCCATAAAGTAAGTCACAGTGTGGTGTGGTGTGGTGTGGTGTGGTGTGGTGTGGTGGTGGGGGGTGAATGAAAGGTGGGGGGGATTAAAGCAAACCCATTGCCTTTCTCTGTATGAACAAAGCACTCATTTTCTTTACAATAAATACTACCCACAAATGCCTTCTTTATACAATACTTTCTTGCTGAGCTTATTAGAGGGTTTCCATTATGCACAGTGGTGGTCTGTAACAAAGTAGTTAAAGGATTTAGCCACTTGAAATAGCTCTGACTGCCTCCTAATTTTCTTCATGTACATTTCCAGGAAAATCTGCACTGTCCTCAGTTGCTCCGACTGTATCCCTTTATAAAGCAGTACAGTAAGAGCAGGCAGACAGCCATGTGACCCGGATATAGGATGGTTCTTGGCAGAAGAACAACGAAGCCCCCCTTCCCCATCACACACACATGCTTCCAAGTTACCAGCTTTGCGAGAACGCCCACCCTCTGCAGCCAAACACAGGAGATACTGAAATCATTGTTTGCTTTTTTGGAAGAAGTTGGACTGCCCCGTATACAGGGCCGAGGAAAGCCAACACAATGAGATGTTGAAGGATACGGTGCATTTGTCATCACGTTGGAGGTAGCCTGGACAATAATAGCATCACAATTCAAAAATGAGTGGAAGCAGCCGCTATGATTAAAACATACACAGTGTTCTGTTTTGTGGAGTCTGCATCCTGCTCATATGAATTCATAAATTGCATTACTCATTTCCTTCCAGATACTTAAGATTTTTTTTTTTCTTCTTTTTTAAATTTTTAGGCTTTTTCGGTCAGGCAAAGCCAACAAGCCAATTGCAGTTGGGCTAACCAATAAGTGTTATCCCTAAGGCATCAAAAACACATAGGCACTGTTCAATGTTGGCTTGTGAACACTGGGCTAAGGGAGTATCCGGTTTAGGAATATTTACTAAACATTTAGCTAGCTCTGAGTTGTTTTTTTGAAGCCAACTGTCCCAGATTTACGGGGCGATCCCACATCTCGGTCATCTCTCTCAGTGATTCTGTGTCCCAGGCTCACAGAATCCACATTGTTGTACAGTAACTCAAAAAGAGTAAGAATTGATAGGATGGCGGCCACAAGTGCCGGTTCATGCATAATTAGGGGCGTGGCCATCCAGAAAGTGGTTGTGATCTTGGCAGGACCACCAAAAAAAGCATGCATCTTCTGGATGGAACCATCTGTAAGGTGCTGTCAGGACCCAGGTCAGAACCTGCAAACTCTGCTGCGTCTGGCAATGTGTCTCCTCTTGCTGAGCCACCTGGGATGCTGGACAGCTCCCTGGACAATTCTTTAAATGATCTTGCCGTGAACCCTGTTTTTCGTGAACCTTGAACTCTTTGGTCCTCCCATGAACTTTCTGATTTAAGCCATGCCTCTGGAATTCCTGTTTGCCAGATTAATGTGCTCCCTCCAGCCAATATCTGTCTCGAGTCACTCCTGCTGCTGTCCGTATCTTTGCTACCACTTGTTACTGACCCTTGGCTTGTTTCTCATCTACGCTTCTGTTTGATCCCAACCTGCAACCACTTGTTACCAACCCTTTGGCTTGTTTACTGTCTATGCTTCTGGTTATCCCTATCTGCTATAAGTGCCACTGAACCCTGGCTTTCTCACCTTCTGGTGGGGAGATCTTGAGGACCACAACCTGGTACTAACATGCAACAAAACCCTCTTCCACCATCAGGAGCTGTGGTGAACACCAGTTAGTGCTTAGACCCCACACCCCAAGTGAGCCCATGTCATCCGCCTGGGGGACCTACCTGCTTCTGTACTTATCCAGCTGGTTGGTGGGAGCTTCTTTTCTTCTATAGCTACTGGCCGCCAAGCCTGATTCCAGACCATGACAAGTGCTTGTGTCAAGTGTAGGCTGTCAGGAGTGGATGACAGAGTCCCAGGGAATGGAACAAAAATGTTGGTGTGCATGCTTAAATCATACCTGTAGCTTGGCAATTCAGGGCAAAATAAGAGAACTACTGAGCACCTTGGTTGCATTCCCCTATTGCCTTGTCCACCTGCCCTAACTTCCCTCCTCCAAAGTTACTGATCATACGTCAGGTTGGTGCTTTCTTTAGCTCTGCTTAACCTTGCTCAAACCCAATAATATCCTGTTTAGTTTAAACCCCACTCCAGGATCAATGTTATCAGGAGGAAAAGTCTTGATGACCTAGATCTTCTATGAAGAACCTTATTGCTGGAATTAGTAGGAAAGATAAGGATTCTAGAAATAAAATAGACTGACTCGGATGCTTTGATACTTATATAGCAGCCTTTCTCAACCTTGTTACCCTAGGAAAAACCCTTACTAAAAATGGTTATATTGACAGCTCATGGTACATCACCATGACAGGCAACTTATGGTCAGTCCCTTACATTGAAGGTCAGTAGAGAAAGGCTCCTTCCTTCGGTGATCTTTAGATAAGTAGCCCTTTACACTGGAAGTCAGTGTTCAAGTGCCCCTATAAATTGGGATGTCTTCGGAAAATTCCCCCCCTTAAATTGCTGGTCATTATAGGTGGGAGATCAATCCATCACAGCTTAATGTTCAAGGACCCCCTAACAACCTCGGGAGGAACCCTGGTTAACAACAAAGACTTTTCTACTGTGTCTACAGGAAGAGGAAACCATGGATGAAAAGTCTGGCGTGGGATGAAGCTCTGAGATACAAGGACATTATGAGGTTACTGGAGGAGTGAAAGTATTTATGGTTGATGTCAGTAATATAGCTGAAAGAGAGGAGACATAGTGGTATTATTTATAATCTAGTGTCAACACTTTAAATCTTACATTTAAGGACATGGGAGTCCAGAATAAGGCCAAGTTTTGTAGTTGAAGGTCATTGAGCAGATCTGCATCTTGGCATAACTTTTATTCCTTTAAAGGTTCGAAAAAATACAAGTGGTGATGGGGCTATCTCGCCACAAAGCTGAGTTTGCTCGGCAGCGACGAAAGATTGGTTCCATACTTCTCAACCTTAGGATATGGGAAGGAGGGATGACTTTTTGCAAGAAAATGCTTTGGCAGAAACAATCCTCACCATACTTTGATAGTTTTTGATTTAAAATAAAAATATACAAATCACTTCATGGCGAAAAATCAAACACACATTCATGTAATTACGTACACAATTACATTCTCATATTCTCACATTCTCGTTTTACTGTGTTTCTTTAGTTTGAAAGTGAAAGCAATTTGGTCATCACTAGTTAAAGAATCACTACTTTTCCTTTATATTAGCATGCATTTGTTACATCTGAAGTCCACACTGAGAGATTTATCTGGCAAGACAGTGTCTTGTAGACATGTGTGATTCACTTTACTACGAATCGAAATTCGGATTAAATTTTCATTATTGGCTATTGGCTATTTTTTACTTTTTCCTTCATGGTCACTTCCTCTTAAAGTTCTAGAACACACAAACATGGGTCTACAGGTTAAATTAGGTATGTTGGCAGCCTGTGTACACATTTATTTTGCACCACCACTCCCTTTCTTTTTCCTTTTATATTAGTATCACATTGCTGGAGATAAAAGCTCTGCTCAGAAGGCTAAAGCACTGTTAATTGGAGCCATGGGGAGTGCCTTATTGTTGGAGACCTGGGCCGCCTTTTGTATGTGAGCGCAGAGGTGTGACTCTTGAAAGTGCTGCCAGCAAAGGGTATTTTAAGGGTTAGGTTTCTAAATTCCAGCTCCCCTATGTACCAATATACCATTCATGTACCTCTGTTGCAGAAAAATAAAAGCTTTCTTTGATTTTTAGAACAAGGCCTTACCTTAGCCCCTGGTGTGTTCTATAGAAAAGTTCATGACTTCCTGGTATGTAGAGTAGATTTGGAAAGTGAAAACCAATAAGAGACAGGAAGCAGTTCACACACGATCGGATTGTCAGCCTGCTTTAGTCCGTCGGCGTCTGTCGGACTTTTGTAGACGAAAAGTCCGACCGTGTGTACGCGGCTTAAGTTTTGCACTCTTCCTTCGGACCACCAATGTAAACTGCTTTATAATGGTAACATTTCCTATTCAATTTAAATATATGTTTGCTGTATATGGTTGAATGTTAGGAATTTATCCATGCAGACTTGTAAAGGTTGACTTTAACTGTAAAGATAAATGTTCTTTAACTGTAGTTATGTGTAATTAAATCCTAAGAGTTTGATCCATTTACAGACTTCTCAGCTTCCTATGTAGCCGGCCCAAGGAGCAGTTGGCACATATGCATGACTGGCTCTAATAGTTCCATATTTGGGTGGCACCTATGTTTTTTACTGGAGCCATCCCCAGTATGGCTGCCCAACAGCGCAGTATAGCAGAGAAAGGGAACTACCCCACCGGGAACTCAATGGGTGAGACAGTCAAGCCAGTATTACCTGTGCTGCCTGGGAGCTGCAGCCATCACAAAGCCAAATAGTAGTGTCACAGACCTGTAGGCGATTTCCATAATGTAGAGCAGTGGTCTCAAAACTGTGGCCCGAAGGCCTGATCCGACATAGTTCCTGCCCTTGACACCAGCAATGGGGCACTATTGTTCCCACTGACACCAACTATGGGGCACTATTGTTCCCACTGACACCAACTATGGGGCACTATTTCTCCCACTGACACCAATTATGGGGCACTATTCCTCCCACTGATACCAATGATGGGGCACTATTCCTCCCAATGACATCAATGATGGGGCACTATTTCTCCCACTGGTACCAATGATGGGGCACAATATCTCCCACTGGTGCCAATGATGGGGCATGATATCTCCCACTGATACCAACATTGGGCACTATATATCCACTGATACCAACAAAGGGGCACTATTACTTCCCCTAATATCAATGATGGGGAACTATTCCTTCCACTGACACCAATAATGTGGCACTATATCTCCCACTGATACCAGCAATCGGGCACTATTACCCCTCCTAATGCCAATGATGGAGCATTGTTTACTCTCACTGACACCAGTACATTTGCTTCACCCACTGGCCACAGTCCAGCCCCCCTGAAGGTTGAAGGACAGTAAACTGGTCCTTTGTTTGAAAAGTTTGGAGACTCCTGATGTAGATCAAACCACTAGCTGAGGAGTACAGCTACAGGAGGATAATACTTTTTTGATGGCCTTGTGCAAGATTTACTTGGGGAAATTGTCACCAATGGGGGGTCGGTGGTGGTAGGACTACCCCACCAGGAACATTGCCAGGGGTGCTCAGACTGGTCTGGCATGGTAAGTGGGGTACCCCAAGGTTCTGTCTTGGGACGAACTCTATTCAATCTATTCATAAATGATATAAAGGATGGGATAAACAGCTCAATCTCGGTTTTTGTGGACGACACAACATTAAGCAGGGCAATAACTTCACATCAGAATATAGAAATTTTACAAGAAGATCCGAACAAAATAATGGAATGAGCAACTACATGGCAAATGAGGTTTAATGTGGAGAAATGTAAAATGATGCCCTTGGGGCAAAAAACATAACTGCAAACTACTCACTAGGGGGAGAACCTCTGGGGTAATCTAGGATGGAGAAAGATCTGGGGGTCCTAGTAGATGACAGATTGAGCAATAGCATGCAATGTCAAGCTGCAGCTACCAAAGCCGGCAGAATATTAGCATGCATAAAAAAAGGATATACTCCACAGATAAAACTATAATCCTACCACATTCAAAAAACTCTGATTACGCCACATCTGGAGTACTCTGTTCAGTTCTGGTCACCAGTCCTCAGAAGGGATGTGCTGGAACTGGAGAGAGTCCAAAGAAGGGCAACAAAACTAATAAGGGGCCTGGAGGACCACAATTACTAGGAAAGACTGCAAGTACTAAATTTATTCTCAATGGAAAAATGAGAGGAGATATGATAGCGATTTACAAATACCCCCAGCATAGGAAAAAACTATTCAGTCTCAAGGAGTGTAAGAGGAGGACACGGGGCCACACAATGAGGTTGGAGGAGAAGCAGTTTAAAGCGGAGTTCCACCCATATAAAAGTCAGCAACTACAAAAAGTGTAGCTGCTGACTGTTATTAATCGGACACTAACCTGTCCCACGGTCCAGCGATGCGGGCATACGAAGCCATACTCCTCACCCCCTCCTCTCTGCGGCACCGGCATTGTCACTGTGGGTGCGCGGCTGTGGCTTCACAGCCGGGCACGCACTGCGCATGCGCATGCTCGAGCCTTGCTGCGCACTGTGACTGGCCAGGCAATCATCTTGGACCTGTGACGTGTCCCAGATGATTGCTGAGAGGGAGGGGGGAAGAGGTGAACTTGCTTCTGGCGCCGCGGTGCCCTGGGAGGAAGTGGGAGCTGGATCCCTCTAAAAAGAGGGTATCCGCTCCCTCCCCCCCAAAAAAATTACATGCCAAATGTGGCATGTCAGGGGGTCACCTTCACTTAAAGCGGAAGTTCAATTTTTGGGTGGAACTCTGTTTTAACCTTAAACTGTGCAGGGGGGGGGGTTTCACTTGTCAGGGCAATAAGGATGTGGAACTCTCTTCCACAATTGGTGGTGGCACTAGGGAGTATGGAAATTTTTAAGAGACTCTTGGATGTGCATCTCAAAGAACACAACATACAGGGATATGGGAAGTAATTATAGACATTGACACACGTACACCTACACAGATTGAACTGGATGGACTATTGTCTTTCAACCTTACCTGCTATGTAACTATGGACTATGACACCACAGCTGGTGCAGCTCTTGGGCAGCACAGGGAATACCGGTGCGACTGTCTTACCACTTGAGCTCCCTAGAGAAGCCGATGAGCAAATCAGCTTGTCTGTATCTCTGTTAAACTGAAATATCACTTGGTGGAGAAAGCTTTATTTATTTTTTTTCTAGTAATGTATTATGCCTTTGCCCCTGGCATCAACCGCCCAGTCACGCGGCTTGTCGGTGAGTTTTTGGTAAACATTGGCTGTTACGAAGGATTACATATCCTGTTGAGGCGAGAGACGATGCTTTAGGCTGAGATTTGCGTTGCTGAGATTTGCATAGGATGAACGAAGTCTTTCGGCCTGCTGACAGCCTCCTGACTCCATTAACACCCCCACTGTTCCCTCATATCACCATGTTCAAACAGCAGCAATTTACTACAGAGACAGATAGCTATTCCCAGTGGGGGGTCCTCCAAAGACGATGCGGAGCCGGTAGTCAGGCCTCGGTTATTCACACTGTTACATAATATTAATGAAGAGAGAACTATCTGCTCCAGTACCCATCTTATTATGGCAGGATCTGTGGACTCCTGGTATCCCTGAAGGGACATAAACCATGAGCAATGTCTCAGGCCGCACTGACAGTGGGGGATTGCCTTATTATCTTCATTAAGATTTATGACCTTTTTCTGACTGGTGTCTCACTTAGCGGAATCACTGAATAAAAAGAGACGACCCATCTGGTAAGGAGTTGGCTTTTCATGTTATGTCGCTTCCTGATAAATAAATTGAATAATTTAACCCCCCCACTCATTGTTTGCTTTTAGAAGAAAGAGCATTAAACAGGCAGCACGTTGGCTTAATAGAGCACTTTTGCTTTGCGGAGCTTGAGTTCCATGTTCGGTTCTCGCCAAGGAGCCGAGAACCCATTAACGCCACCTCCTGGTGGCCCTCTAAGTGGGCTTTAATGCCTGGGAGATGGCACTGCTTCTGTATCTTGTGACTGCTGTGATTGGCTCTCACAGTGTTAAAAATCCATATGCTCATTACACAATTTTCTTGATGATTCTCCCAAGTTGCGGGTGCTGCAGCAACAACCATCTGGAGACTGGAGGTATCACAATATACATCTTTGCCAACACACCACAGATCACCAAGAGCAGTCCGAAAGATATATATTGTAGAATGATCACATAACAATGGACAAAGTGCAACGTTTTGGAGCTACGCAGGACCCCTTTGTCACATGCCTGATAAGGGGGTCCTGCACAGCTCCGGCTCCTGGGTGGCTTCATCAGGTATGTGACGAAGGGGTCTTGCGCACCTCTGAATTGTTGCACTTTGTCCTTTGTTCACTTGTGATCACTCTACTGAAACTTTTGGACAGTACTTGTTGATCCGTATTGTGCTGGCAAAGATGTACACTGGCTTTCACAGTGGTCATGTGATTGGGAACCCCCATCCAGCTGGCCCCTGATCAGAAGCCATGTCCAAGAGTCACCGGTGACAGCTTGGTCTATGTGCTGGGGGAGTGCTGTGAGCCCACAAACCTCACGCCGCCATAGATGCACATGTGTGGTGGCTGGTTTATTAAAACCCACCTTTCTTGCCAACTCCTATATGCGTTATATGGTTGGAAAGAGGTTAAAGAGGAAATTTACCCCATGTTTATTTATTTTTTAATCCCCTCTTGTCATGTTTGCAGGTTTATCCACATGCCCAGAGGATCCAGCAGTTCTGCTGTGATCTGCCACTCCTCTGCAGTATGCCATGTCCCAGGCCACTATCGTCTGATGTCATCGGGAGCCAGCTGTCTCTTTCTGGTTCTTGCAGCCGACCCCTCAATGACATGCATGTGCTGCACCACTTCATTGGGGTGCTGGCTTCAAGAACCTGGAGGAGGCCAACAGCCTGCTGATGTTGTGCTGCGGCATATGAGCATTTTCAGGGGGAACATGCGGAGCTGACCCGCTGAGTCACTGCTGGGTAGAGGCAGCAGGGGTAGCGGAGCTGCTGAGTTATTGTTGGGAGGAAGAGCAGAGGGAACTGAGCTGCTGAGTTACTGCTGGGTAGAGGTAGCAGGGGGAGTGTAGTTTCTGAGTTATTGCTGGGAGGGTGAGCAGGGGGAACTGAGCTGCTGCGTCACTGCTGGGTAGAGGTAGCAGGGGTAGCGGAGCTCCTGAGTTATTGTTGGGAGGGTGAGCAGGAGGATCTGAGCTGCTGAGTTACTGCTGGGTAGAGGTAGCAGGGGGAGCAGAGTTGCTAAGTTATTGCTGGGGGGATGAGCAGGAGGAACTGAGCTGCTGAGTTTCTGCCGGGAGGGGGAGCTGAGCTGCTGAGTCACTGCTGGGTAGAGGAAGCAGGGGTAACGGAGCTGCTGAATTATTGCTGGGAGGGTAAGCAGGGGGAACTGAGCTGCTGCTGCGTCACTGCTGGGTAGAGGTAGCAGGGGTAGCAGGGCTGCTGAGTTGCTGCTGGGAGGGTGAGCAGGGGGAACTGAGCTGCTGAGTTACTGCTGGGTAGAGGTAGCAGGGGGAGCAGAGTTGCTGAGTTATTGCTGGGGGGGATGAGCAGGAGGAACTGAGCTGCTGAGTTTCTGCCAGGAGGGGGAGCTGAGCTGCTGAGTCACTGCTGGGTAGAGGTAACAGGGGTAGCAGAGCTACTGAGTTATTGCTGGGAGGGTGAGCAGGGGGAACTGAGCTGCTGAGTTACTGTGGGGAGGGGGAGCTGAGCTGCTGAGTCACTGCTAGGTAGAGGTAACAGGGTTAGCAGAGCTACTGAGTTATTGCTGGGAGGGTGAGCAGGGGGAACTGAGCTGCTGAGTTACTGCTGGGTAGAGGTAGCAGGGTAGTGGAGTTGCTGAGTTATTGCTGGGAGGGTGAGCAGGGGGGGAACTGAGCTGCTGAGTTACTGCCAGGAGGGGGAACTGAGCTGCTGAGTTACTGCTGGGTAGAGATAGCAGGGATAGCAGAGCTTCTGAGTTATTGCTGGGAGGGTGAGCAAGGGGAACTGAGCTTCTGAGTTACTGTGGGGAGGGGGAGCTGAGCTGCCGAGTCACTGCTGGGTAGAGGAAGCAGAAGAACTAAGCAGCTAAGATAAAAACATAAGGTCTACGTTTAGTTGAAAAAAAAAACAAGCCCAGCTTCCCCATCGATAGAAGCTGTACTGTAGCTTCTATGAATAAAACATGATCTATAAATGGAGGACAGGTAAATGATTGAAAGGTCCACCATCTCCTTTCATAGATCCATTCATAGGATCTTTTATAGGATACTCCAGCTCACCTGACAACAGGGCTAAATTCCCAGGCCAGTAATGTTACCTGCCGGCTTCCATTGCACCCCCCTCTGACACAGTGGAGCCGGAGCTTAGCAATCATGGGATTGCACAATGGAAGCACACTGAGCTATTTTTCAAACAGCATGCAGCTTGTGGATGAGGGGGTAGGGGAGGCAATGTTTTAAATAGATTTATATGAGCGAGTATATCCATATTAATTGTCCATAACCTGGCCACACTTACACTTTGAGCAAATTGTGAGAGGGGAAGCACGGTGAGACGAGCTGCTAGAAGGAATGACTTCAGTGCTGGTTTTGTAAACTTTGAAGATTAATTTCTCCACAGCACCTTTGTCTACAGGGGTCATTAAGGAATTGTTTTTATAGCATATTTAATACTTGTTAAGACTATATAATGCCTGAATGTCCTTAGCTTGATCACAGGTTCACTTTAAAATCTGTAGCTATCCCTGGAAAGGAGGACCTACCCTATAAGGGAGCCAAGATATGTTTATCTGTCTAGCAGTGCCACAGACCCTTCCAGGAATGTTCACAGTGTGCCAACATCCACAGATGGCAGCACGTTTCTCGGTGTAAACCACACAGAAATAAGCTGTGATATCGCGTTGCAGCAGTAATGAAAGTCTGTTGACCTGGACTCCTCTGCATGTCATATTGTTCATTGTTATTATTATTCTCTTCCCAGACGGAAATAAAAGGAAGCGCCTGCCAGGACATAGATCAGATACTCTCCGGACAGAGAAGAATGCAGCATTAAAGCGTCCTCGGTAAGACAATACGTGACCGCACTTTAAAAATGTCATGCAATAGCAATCAGACTAGATTTCAATTATAAGGGTCGTATTCACAGAATCTATTTGGAAGCACATTTGCGTATAAAGATTCAGCCGCATTCACATTGATTTCAGTCGCAGTTATAAAATGTTCAGATGGCGGGTTAAGAGGGATTATGTCTCCAAATGAGGATTGTTGGATGCATTTTTCTGGACTTTTATATCAGTGAAGGGCCTAACACTACTGTCCATATTAAAGCGGAATATCAGGCAAAATACAACTAGGTCTTGAACAATAGACCACCCCAAGTCTATCGTACATCTGCTCCTGGGATTGCTGTGTTGCTTGTTATTTCAAAACCGAAATGATGTGATGCTAGGCAGAGATCTGCGCCATTTTTAAATAGGGAACGTAGTACATGTAGAAAGAATTGGTGTATATCGCGCTGACATATATCTAGTAGCAGCCAGCACAACACTAGGACAAGTGTAAATCAAGGAATAAGTAAAAAGTGAAATTATGTGCAGCGCTAAAAACATGGAAATATATATGTATACAAACTAATGTACACTGTGCAATGACCACAAAAACTAATAATAATGAAAATGAGATGTGAAATTCACACCCAAACTAAAGTCCACGTGCCATCATACAAAAGTTGTTTTAAAACATAAACATAGCAGTCTTTAAATAAATGGTGAAAACAAATTGTGTAAATAGAAGTGGGATTCCACGGGACATCAATGTTGAGGTGTCACCTAATCCATGGTCACTGGTGACCTAATCCATGGCCACTGGTCACCTAATCCATGGTCACTGGTGACCTAATCCATGGTCACTGGTGACCTAATCCATGGTCACTGGTGACCTAATCCATGGTCACTGGTGACCTAATCCATGGTCACTGGTCACCTAATCCATGGCCACTGGTCACCTAATCCATGGCCACTGGTCACCTAATCCATGGCCACTGGTCACCTAATCCATGGCCACTGGTCACCTAATCCATGGTCACTGGTCACCTAATCCATGGTCACTGGTCACCTAGTCCATGGTCACTGGTCACCTAATCCATGGTCACTGGTCACCTAATCCATGGTCACTGGTCACCTAATCCATGGTCACTGGTCACCTAGTCCATGGTCACTGGTCACCTAATCCATGGTCACTGGTCACCTAATCCATGGTCACTGGTCACCTAGTCCATGGTCACTGGTCACCTAATCCATGGTCACTGGTCACCTAATCCATGGTCACTGGATTAGGTGATGATGCAGGTGGCTATAAATGCTGGGGTATGTTCTTGACATTAATTTGAAATGGGGAAGCTACTTGAGTCAGCCTCTTCAACATTACAGAACAAGTCCAGTTGAGTATGGCCAAATGAGAGTGAATGTGAGGAAACTCTTCCACATAATGCATATAGTGTAAGGCAGGCCATAGATCAGGGTGTCAAACTCCATTTCATCACAGGCCGCTTCAGCTTTATGATAGCCCTGAAAGGGCCAGTTGTATCTGCAAGACTAGATGTCCAGTGCAATCCCACCCACGCTTACATCAGATGTCAAGAGCCCCCCACCATCCTACAGAAGTCAGAAGTCCCCCACCCACCCTTACATCACAGTGCTGCTGCCCAGAAGAAGCTGGGGGTGGAGCTGGGAAGCAGAAGGTGCAGAGTCTGGAGAAGGACTGGTGTCAGTTGCTGGAGTCTGCTAAATGATGGGACTAGAAGATGCAGAGACAAGGAGTTGTTGCCACTGCACAGAGAGGTGCAGGATCTGTAGGAGGAGTTCTGTTCTCCTCTCTGCTACCGAGAGGAAGCGGGGCAGAGACAAGCCTCTGGCAGCTGCATGGGGGGGTTGCAGCTGTGCAAGGGCCACATGAAATGGCCTGGCGGCCGAATTCTGCCCATGGTCCTTGTGTTTGACACGCGTGCCATACAGTGGCAGCTGGTGCTCAACATTTTTTGGAGGGGGGGGGGCGTAAAGCTGAAAAATACTGAAAAAAAAAACATCAGTTGCAGCCACTGTGCCCATCAAACGCAAGCCACTGTGTCCATCAAACGCAGCCACTATGCCCATCAAACGCAGCCACTGTGCCCATCAAATGCAGCCACTGTGCCCATCAAATGCAGCCACTGTGTCCATCAAACGCAGCCACTGTGTCCATCAAACGCAGCCACTATGCCCATCAAATGCAGCCACTGTGCCCATCAAATGCAGCCACTGTGCCCATCAATTGCAGCCACTGTGCCCATCAAATGCAGCCACTGTGCCCATCAGTGGTCTCAGCGGGGGGCATCGATAGTTTCAATAAACTATTAGATAAGCACCTGAACGACTGCAACATACAGGGATATACATTGTAATACTGACATATAATCACACACATAATTTGGACCTGAAGAACTTGTGTCTTTTTTCGACCTCGCCTACTATGTAACTATGTAATTGCCACTGTGCCCATCAAACGCAGCCACTGTGCCCATTGAATGTTGCCACTGTGCCCCCCCCCCCCCCCGGTCGATGTTTGACTGACACTAACCCTGTCTCGGTGGGGCAGCGGATGACGGCGGCGAGTGGTGTCCTCCATGTGTTTCCTCCCGTCCTCTCCTCCCATCAGGCGTCCAATCACAGCGCCTGTCGTTTTAGCCAATCAGGTGACTGGTAACAGACCCGATCACCTGATTGGCTGAGAGGCGGTTAAGTGTTAGTTTAACCGTAGATTAACCGTTCGCTGTTCTAACACACCTGGGTGAACTGTGAGCGTTAAGCATGGCGCTCGCAGGTCACCTTTTTTGACTCTTATTAGAGCCTATGGCTCTAATCAGGTGCTTCAAAAACACCCCCGCCGCTATAATTCAGGCTCCCGAAAAGGGGAGAGGAGAGGGGGCAGCACCGTGCGCCCTTATGGACGCACCGCCACTGGTGCCATAGATGATGCGACTTTCTTTCCTGCAACCAGGAAATAAAATCACTCTATTCCCCCATCAACACAGTCAGTCAGCTAAATGGCAGAGCCAACACCATGATATTTTTAGCTATTGGTAAAGATGGCTTTGTGGCCACCACTGCAAGGGGCTTTCTTTTCACTGACTGCCATTACAGGAGGCATTCTTCCCATTGTTTCCCAATGAGTTGATTTTGGCAAGGGTTCCCTGCTAAAAAAAAACATTTCAAGGGTTCCTCCAGGGGAAAAAGGTTGAGAAGGTTGGTCTATTTATTAGGAACTGAACTGCCAGATATTAAGGCATGCAGAAACAGGTTTCAGCAAACAGGGCACACAAGGATATAAGAACAGGTTTCAGGATATCAAAGTAACTCTTGTAGGCTTGGTCTCGTGCTGATACTTGGATGTGAGAAATCCCGGGATGCAGTACCTCAATTATTGGTGCTGTATGCCCAATCATAGGTAGAAGTGAGGACATTAGGTAGGTGGATTGGTGTTTTGCTGTTTATCTTAGGATTTGCTGGTTGTACTTTAGTTGTAGACCTCCTCACTTGCTGACGGAGAGGGTTAGGGTCAAAACGCCTGTTATTGTGGATTTGGTGCACCATCTGTGACCTGCAGCGGCATAGCCTTGCCTATCCTGGCTGTCACAGGACATCATATCTAAATCTATGAGCCCATTTTTCCATTTCACTTTTATTAGGCTATACTCATCCCCCTGCGCTTTTTATCATATCTTGACTGGTGTATGCTGATGTATGGTTTTCTAACCTGTTAACCACCCCACTCTTGTATTACTTACCCTTACCTTCCCAATAAAACACACCACACCTTCTGGATTAAATGGCCGTCTGGCTCCTTTATTACCAACCATAACGAAATTCCATAAATTAACTTCCATTTAAATGTATATATTCCCGCGACCCCACCAGCTCAGGGACAGCTATTGCCACCTTCTTGCCCAATACAGCCTGATGACCGATAGACCATAATTTCCAGATAGGGAAGGTACCCATACCGAGATAGGCCCAACCCGTTCCACAACATACACTATATACCTTCCACCGTTCCGACCTTCACGAACCAGAGACCCCTGCACACCACCTGAAACAGAAAACACATCATCAAAATTATCAGGATCAACTACAGGGAGGGAACAAAAAGTTTCTATGGTGTTGCCTATTCTCCTGCTCACCCCCAACTGACTAATCCCCACCCCCACTGACCATGTTACCTATGTAAAAAATGGGGAGAAAAAGGGTTACCTATTCACAATGATGCCAGCCTACCCTCTGCACCACTCTATAAACCCTGCCTTCAAGAGCTGGCCTCTCCTTTTGCCTTGGTCTGTCGCAAACAGCAGGTGGGATATTAGAACAGGGAATGGTCATTTACTGTATATTGCACATTTAAACAAAGTCCATACATTTGCTGTAGTCAGTTCCTGCGGCTTAAAGCAGCCCATAGATTATTCATTTTTTTTTCGCTCAACTTCTGGGTTTGCATGAAAAAAAACCTGATCCGATTCCCCATCCACACATTTAAGGTGGATGGGGGAATAACTCCTGCTGAGCTATTGTGTTTTGATGGCAGTGTGACTTCCCCAATGTCTGAATACGTTGATCAGTGCCACCAGCTATATTATTATTATTATAATACGCGATTTATATAGCACCAACAGTTTGCATGTCGCTTTACAATGTAGAGGGGGACAGCACAATTACAATACAGTTCAATACAGAAGGGACAGGAACTGGCCATTCCCCAGTTGATGTCCGCTAGTGACGAAACGCGTAGGGAGGAGCCTACGACGGTGACGTCATCACCCTTTTACTCTCAGGAGGTGGATGGGCGAATTACAAGTGAGCAGAAGTTTTTTGAGATGCTGTGGGTCCCCTTTTTTACCTACAAACATTGTACTGCTTTCAAACAGCTTCTACTTTGTAAGTGCAAGTCTATTTGTTTTTCTTTAATGAAATTTTGGGACTTCACCTATTTTTTATATCACTTGCTTTTGATTACTGAGTGTATTAGCGCTGCACTTACCTTGTATACATACCTATTTGAAGTTTTTCCTATTAGACTTTAAGTGCTAGCAGCTGTTTATGATTTATTGCACATTATATTGTTTTTTACACATGTTTTTAGCGCTACGTTCGGCCTTAGGGCCTCATTTTTTCTACAGGAAAGCTATAGCCAGCGGCACCGATTGAATGGCATTTATTTGACAGGCTGGTGGTACAAAAGTTGATCGATGGATTGACTTCTGTACAACCACTGTCCCCATACATAGATCAAAATTTGGATGGTCCCTGCTGAACCGGTTCCATTTTGATCCATGTATGGCTGGCTTAACAACATACTGTACAGCTATTAAGCTCTGCGATGCGCTCCTGGGCCCCCTTCATTTCTTGGCTGGAGGACATCCAGTATCATCTCACTTTCCTCCTCAGCCCTATTATCCCTGCCACACCCCATCCCCTTTCCTTTGCTGGATTTCAATTATAGAGTCTCAGCAACACACGTGAGCTTTGCCAGGCTGGTCACATGTAGCCTTTCTGAGATATACCCACTTAACCAGACTGACATCCACCATCAGGGCTGAGCGCTCCTTAGAGGGGTTTCTGCGGATGTTACAGCACACTGCCGGCCCCTTTTGTCAGCCATGATCTGCCTGCATTGAATAGAGAAGCACATAGATTTAAGCCGGCCATAGTTGGTTCAAATTCCGTCCATATACGGGCAGGCTGATTGTACCCAAGTTGATCGATGGATCGACTTGGGTACCACCAGCATGTCGGATTTCTATAGCCATTAGCACTAATCACCGTGTTCTCGCAGCAGAAAGGAACCAGAGCAGCAGAAAAATCTTTCCGCCCATTGCTAAGGTTCCCTTTGCACATAGCTATTCTTTTTTTTTTTTTTTATGGCATCTTTGCTTTGTGATACCAGTAGTTCCTTAAAGTAGTTTGATATGCAAAATGGCTTCCACCTCTGTGTAAGTGACAGATCTGTTTTAAAGGGTAAGTTCACCTTTTCACGAAAGATGAAAAGGTAAACTAGACCCAAATATCCTGGCCACCCCTCTGGATCAGGGGCAGGGAGCCCATCCATTAGGGGCGCCCGGGTGCCGCCCCCCCTATCTTCTCCACCCTCTATATGCAGTGAATAGATTCATGCATAGCATGAACTTATCCACAGCCGCCCCCTATTCATGTGTCCGGCCTCTTTCGGGTCACCATCATAGGCTTCAAAATAGGGTGGACTCAGGATGCAGAGCATTGCATCTGGAGCCTGGAGGAAGAGAGAGGAGACACCTTGGAAGCTACTCCAGGAGAAGACAACGGTCACTGGAGCAGCTTTCCTCGAGCCCGGCACGCTCTCACCGCCCGCAACCAAGGTAAGGACAGCGGGTGGTGGTGGGAGGGCTGTGTTAGTACCACCGGGGGGGGGGGGCGTAGTGCCGCTCCACCCATAAAAAAACCCCACCAGCCACCACTGCTCTGGACTCTGATTCACATAGCGGCTGTGATGCCCTGTGCTGCCAGTGTAGAGGTTCCTACACTGCATCACACAGCCTCGGAGCGAGTATTCTTTATAATGCCTGTATTGACAAGCGCACATTGTTCATTGCAGCCACGTGACCACACTGACCAATGGGAAGTGCTTCTGAGGCTTCTTCTTCCAGAAGGGTGTGATTGTCATTGGTCAGCACACAGCTAAACTGTTGTGTTGACCGGTGAGTGCTTGCCATTGCGAGTATTGTGATGGATACTCACTTCAGGACTATGTATTGTGTGTACTAACTGTTACACTGTCAGTACAGGGCACTCTGCAGTAGGGTCCACAAGGGTGGCCAGGATATTTGAAGTTAGATCACTTTTCATTTTTGTGAAAAGTTGAACGCACCCTTCAACAATGGTACACCGTGGACACTGGCGGATATTCCTGAAGTCATGAAATAAAATGAAAGTTAACTAACAATCACAAGGCAGGAGTGACTGATGACCATGCAAACACTTGTTTCAGTTTTGAGGATCAGGCCCTGAGCTGTTCTGCTACCAAGATGGAGCACGAGCAGCCCTTGACGTCAGCGGCCTGCACCACGTGGCCCCCCATGTAATTCTTAGCCTTAGCTTGAACACTGTGAATCACGCAGGCTATCCTGACAAGTTCCTTTCAGATGGCCTTAATCGACTTTTGGCCCTCGGCCCAGAACAGCTGATATTCATATAAACCATTTTCTGCCAGGTTTACATAGTTGGAGGCCCCCAGACCCCCCCTCCTCTCTGCTCTTTCTCATGTCTGCTCTCTGGATTACACTTGCCTTGCAGGACCAGAGAAGGAGGGGTGAGTTCACCTAGCAGTCAGACTTCCACTCTGGCTCTAGGGAACTTCAAAGTCAAAGTTGATCTGTATTCATCCTGAGTGGAAGGAGGGAGGGGGGGGCGTTGAAAGGGATAATCGCCCTGCTTCTGCTTCTCGTTATTAAAGGGCCACTCCAGGCTAACACAGTTGTGATACATATGCAGAAGACAATGGGGTCGATTTACTAAAACCAGAGAGTGCATAATCTTGTGCAGCTGTGCATGGTGGCCAATGGGCTTCTAACTTCAGCTTGTTCAATTAGGCTTTGACAAGAAAAAAAAAATGGAAACCGATTGGTTTCCATGCAAAACTGCACCAGATTCTGCACTCTCCAGTTTTAGTAAATCAACCCCAATGCAACTTTTATGCTTTAAGGCTACATGTCATAAGGGTTTGAGACAACGATTTAAGTTCGTAAACTGAGTACCAGTGTCCTGCCTTTTGACTTCTGTTTGGAAAACTAGGGAACATCACCATGCTGTTATCGCCCACCTCAAACGTAGCCCATCTAAGCACCTACTTCTTCCACCAGTTAGATAAAACAGCAGGAACTCCTTCTACAAGGCCAATCACTAATGGTGTGAGACAATCCAGTAAAAAACTGAATTTCAGTTACGATGGGAACAATTTTGGTGTCTTGTGTTTTGGTACTGCAAGAAGAAGTCTAGAAAGCCTCAGAATTCAATTAGGTTTCCAATTGTATTCTGACATAATGGCCAATGGGGTAAACCTTGCTCTGTGCAATGCAGTAGGTGTGTAGTGTTAGAGATGTACGACGATCAGCCATAATAGGACCACCCCCTATAACCCGTCAAGGCATGGACTCCACTAGACCTCTGAAGGTATGATGTGGTATCTGGAAGTAGCAGATCTTTTAGGTCCTGTAAGTTGTGAGGTGGGGCCTCGGGACTTGTTTTTCCAGAAAATCCCACAGATGCTCAATTGGATTAAGATCTGGAGAGTTTTAAAAAGTCAACACCTCAAACTGGTTGTTATGTTCCTCAAACCATTCTTGAATTCAGTAGACCAGGCCACCTTCTTCCATTGCTCTGTGGTCCAGTTCTAATGCTCATGTGCCCATTTTAATCTTTTGGCTGTGGACACAGGTCAGCATGGGCACCCTGTTCGGTCTGCAGCTACACAGCCCCTTAAACAACAAACTGTGGTGCCCTGTGTGTTCTGACACCTTTCTACAGCTTTCTACAGTAGCTCTTCTAATGGATCGGCCTACACGGTCCGGCCTTTGCTCCCCACATGCTTCTGCAAGCCTAGGCCACCCATGACCCTGTCGCGGGTTCACCTGTTTTCCTTCCTTGGCCCACATTTGTTTAGTACTGACCATTGCAGACTGGGAACATCCCACAAGAGCTGTAGTTGTAGAGTTGTTCTGACCCAGTCGTCTAGCCATTACAATTTGGCCCTTGTCAAAGTTGTTCTAATCCTTACACTTGCCCGTTTTTTCTGCTTCAGGAACACATCAACATCAGGGACAACATGTTCACTTGCTGCCTGATATATCCCACCCACTTTTAGATGCCATTGTAACGAGATAATCAATGTTATTCACTTTACATGTCAATGGTCATAATCCTATGGCTGATTGGTGTAGAGAGTTGTGAACAGGGAGGGTTTTTTGGGTGGGGTCTTAGCTCAGGCCCCATCCAACTTCCAGGGCTGGGAAGAGCTTTATTTATCCATTGTACTTGTAATTAAAAGTTCAGGAGTTAGATGGAGGTGGAGATGGAGGTGGGATAGACTTCCCTGAAGAGATGAGTTTTCAGGGATTGCCTAAAGGCAGACAGAGTAGGAGATAGTTAAACAGATTGAGGTAGGGAGTTCCAGAGGATGGGAGAAGCTCTGGAGAAGTCCTGGAGATCAGCATGGGAGGAGTTGGCAAGGGAGCTAGAGAGCAGGAGGTTTCGGGAGGAATGGAGATGGCTGTTTGAGTATTTGGTATCCATATTATAAAGAATCTTCCCCCAGATGTCATCATTCCATTTTAAAAAATAATTATGTCAAGACACACATTATGTACCTACAGCCTTATTACTGTCAGCAGTCTCATTTTAAAAGAAAAAGCTTCTTATAGTGTACCTAAGCCAAAAACTTTTTTTTATATTGGCTTCTGACAAGGGTAGAGAAGGATTAAAACTGCTGTCAGGTTTTGTTTCTATCTATGTCTCTAGGGAGATTTCTCTTCACTTCCTGTCCTGTAGACTGTGTGCACCAAATGCCTTTGCAAACCCAGTTCTTTGTAAAAGTAGCCGTGTCATCAGCACTGTGCTGTACATAACCTGTGCAGAGAGCAGAGTGTGGGAGGGGCCTAGCAGGCTCCACACACCACAGGCTGCCTGCAGAAAACGACAGAAGGGGGCGGAGTCGAGACCAGTCACCCTGCACAAAGAGGGAGAACAGCAGTGAGCGGTCTTTATTGCAGGAAGGGAAAGTCTCACGCTGGATTACTGCACAGATCTGGAAGAAACTCACAAAGCAGTCCTGGATCCAAGAAGAATACTCATGAAGAATGGATTTAGACAATATTTGTTTAGCCTGGAGCACAGCCCCTTGTATCTGTATAATTACAGCCTTTTATTGTTGGCTTATGGCTTTATAAGGCCTACATATAACCTTATATTGACTACGTATAGCCTCATAGTGCTATAATTTAGCATAACGACCAGTTGAAACTTCTGTTTAAATCAGCTACAGGAAATGCATTCCTACATTCCAGGTTCTGCAAAAAAGAGGTGTGAAAAATCTTACAGTTCACTTTCTTTCCAAGGTAGCCACAGCCTGAGTAGAAAAGTCCCATGCCAGCATGCTGTTTAAGTGGAATCCTTGCTCTGACCCTTGGAGAAGCAGTGGTCTAACTGCAGAGATCTGACATGCCCCTACTGAGTCAGACCTACAGCTCTACAATCAGCAAAGCTCCCTGCTGACTGCAGAGGTCTGGCTCTACAAAGAGACCACTGCTTCCCCACAGAGAACAAGAGTCCCATGCTGCAGCATGCTGGCGAGGGAGAGGCTCTTTTACTGATGCTGTGACTGCTTTTTAAAGAAAACAAACTAGGACTTTGCACACCTTTTGATTTGATGCACCTAACGTGTACTTAACTAATTTAAGCCGAACATTCAATTAGGCATTAAAGTTGTATTAAACTCAAAACCAAAAATGTAATATATTGCAGCTTACCAATCATTAGATGTGGTGGCTGCATTTGTTTTCTTTTTTTAAGCTTTTTTCCCCACTCTGTTTTCACCTGGTGATCTGGCCCTGTAACACATCTCCTATATTAGAGCGCCCCCACTCTGGATAACGGAGCACAGGGGGGGGCACCTTTGGACAGCAGCATTGTCAGTTTGGGTGGGGAAGGGAATTTTTAGATGTACTAGCAGATTTAGATACAGTAACAAATTGAAGCCAAGCCCCATCGAAACACTTTATAATCAGTTACAACAAATAGTTTTTTTCCTTTTTGGGATAAAGGTTTTACATACATAAATAAAAGCTGATCATTGTAAGCACATCTGTCGGTGGTAAATGGTTTGTCTCATCTCTGTAACTGATACATCCTGCTGGAGAGCTTGTTCTTTTGAAAAACAACAGACTTACTGGCTGGATCGCAAGATAAAGAAAGAAAGAAAGCCTAAAAAGGAAAATGTATGCAGCCATCACATGTAAGAAATGGTAAACTGCAAAATAATACATTTTCGCATTTGGGTATTCAGTATGTGCCAAAATATGTGTGAATACTAAAGAGTATACCAAGCTGCCAACCCAATGTGGTGTATAGACACTACAACAAAATGAATAATAGTAAAGTATACTCATGAATTTTCTTGTATTGTTTAGGCATTCTACCCTGTGTCACTGTCGGCGGGTGTTAACTCCCACCGATCGCAACCCATTAAAGTGAACGGGGCCACTCTGCAAGCACCCTGCAACTGCATGCATACAATGCACACGGTTGATGCTCGCTATTGTGCGGTTCAAGAGGTTAAAGCAGGTAGTGAGAAGGCAATATAGTGCCTCCTCACCACCTGTCAAACACCTCTGAAAAGTGATTCAAGTGTGCCTAGACTACACTAGTAGTGCCCCCAGATGATGCGTATGGGGGGGTGACAGGCTACAAGAACCAGGAAGAGATGCGCTATAGCAGAGATGCATAGATGCAATTAGCGCACCTCCAGCTGTTGCAAAACTACAAGTCCCATCATGCCTCTGCCTCTGGTTGTCATGCTTGTGGCTGTTAGAGTCTTGCTATGCCTCATGGGACTGGTAGTTCTGCAACGGCTGGAGGTCCGCTAATTGCATATCCCTGCGCTATAGAGTACCCCAAGCCCTTCGGGGATGTGTGACTTCAGCATCCCAGGAGGCTGCAGGCACCCGATTACATCGAAATTAAAATAAATGGGGATTGATATAACCATTTCAAAAAGCATTTACGTTCCCGGCAAGTACCAGGAATGCAACTGTCACATTTGCTCCCAACCAAGCGTTCAAACCATCAAATGTCTGGTGTCATAACTGATCACATGTGCAGAAGATCAAACAGAGGCTAAGATGGCAGCTTCCTTGGGTGAAAACGTTAGGAAGGTATAGTTCCGCTTTAGGCTCCATTCACACTTGGACTTCAAAGTCACATGACAAGGCGCTCCCCATGTTTTCCAATGATAACCATTCATTTATGCGTCACTTAAGCAACTTTAAAGTAGTTCATGCACTTTGGTCCGACTTTCATACAACCTGAGGGCTGTAGACTTCAATGTTAACCCTCGGAAGTAGTATGAAAGTCGTCCCTGAATGTTATACAATGCAACAGTTGTCCATTATCACTGGTCGAAGTCGTATCCAAGTTGCGTCCATCCAAATTTGCACCAAAGTTGCACTCCAGTGGGCGCAACTTTGGAATCGTACAAGTGTGAATGGAGCCTTAAGGCTATTCTCCAATTTCAGGATGTTTCCGGTATGTGGAAATTCCTTTATTACCTCAGTAACTACCTTCAATACTCAGTAAGTCCACAATCCAGGGTACTCTCCACACAAAGATCTCACCTCCATTACCTTCTGTCACCGCCATCACATTTTCCATTACGAGAACCTAAATGGCTAATATGGGCACCATGATTGGATGGTTGGATAATTTGGGTGGCTGGCATGCATATGAACATAGCTACTTCCTGTATAGAATGTTTGTGGGGGCTCCCTACACCATAGAAAACCTATTTTGGAGATAAGAACTGTACTATTTAGTTAGTAGTCCTATATTTTTTTTTCCTTTTTTGTAAGTGGTTTTGCTTTAAATCTCTTGTTTTCATAGCCTTATGAAAGAGACCTTGACATGTTTATCCATGAATGCTGTGAAAACCTCTCTTACGTAATCTGCTCTATATAAATGATGAGAGTTGTGTTTAGAGATATTTTCAGAACATAGGGGAAGGCTGGTGTTGTATGTAATCTATGTCCTAATTTATTTATCTATAGAGTATAGATCACCCGCAGGGTAGAAAGCAGATGAGGGTCACATGGGGAGCAGTAATAAGTGGGCCACTGTGTCCTCATCATGTGTTTATGAGGGACGTTTGTCATGTGCAGAAGAGATAGACAACTTGTTTGTTTCCAGGGGCTATATGTAATTCCGGTCCCTCTTGGGACTTAGCGGTGACTTATAAATGAGATGTTTGGCCCCCCCGGGATTGATCAGTACTGAAGTGATACTGAAACAGACAGCTCCATTCACAAGCTGCCCTTTGTCATTTAATTAGTTTATAATGCTCAAACTACTTAAAGTACTCATAGTTCCAAGCAAAACGGGCTGACAGGTTGAGGAACCAGAACCTGGAGGAACACCGAGCTGAGCGTGTACACTAAGCAGCAGGGCAGCCACTTGGTACGGGACACGGAAAGGTAGAGCATTCACTACTAGTGGTTGCTAGTGTCTACTACAATGATTTCCAGCTTCTATGGAGATCGACCAGGCATGGCACATACATACTTACATTGGTCCAAGCTGGACTAATGGAAGTATTGTGGCAATGCAAGGCCATGCCATTGTGGAAATGTAGGAGAAAATGAGAAAGGATTTGCATTAAGGCTTAATGCGAAGTTCCAGACCTATCGTTTCTCAGCAAAGAAAGCCGTGTTTTTGTTTTTTCTTTAGATTCTGTAGTCCCGGAGCTTAAAGGTTCCAAAGTGTCTTGGGTGGGACGGAAACTACAATCCAGTGTCTGGATTTTACTGGGTGCCTGCAGCCTGTGTGGGTACACAGGTGTGAAAAGCCGTCATATACTCAAGTGTGAGAATAGTTTAGGGCTCCCAGTTTGGAGACAGCTCCCATATTGGAAAAAGGTCTCACCCAGGGATCTGAGGAGCCCCAGCCAGGAGTCAAGATACAGGAGGTCCCAACCAGGAGTCAGCGTTGCCCCAGCCAGGAGGTCTTGTCCCAATTGTCAGGTGGGCTCCTATTGGGGTGTCAGGAGGACCCCTATCCAGAGACCTGACGTGGCTGTGCAGTAGGGAGCGGCAACTAAAGGCTAATGCCGTGTACACACGGGCGGACTTTTTGAAACGAATCCATCGGACAATCCGACCGTGTGTGGGCTTCATCGGACTTCCGACGGACCTTTTTGGTCGAAAATCGGACAGACTTTAGAAATAGAACATGTTTCAAATCTTTCCGACGGATTCGAGTCCGGTCGAAAAGTCCGCTCATCTGTATGCTAGTCCGACGGACTAAAGCCCACGCTAGGGCAGCTATTGTCTACTGGCTATCAATTTCCTTATTTTAGTCTGGTCGTACGTCGTCACGCACGAATCCGTTGGACTTTGGTGTAATCATGTGTAGGCAAGTCCGTTCATTCGAAAGTCCGTCAAAAGTCAGTCGAAAGTCTGTCGGAAAGACCTCGGACCTTTGATGCCGAAAAGTCCGCCCGTGTGAACACGGCATAAGAGCCAAGTGAACCAGGAGAACTGGGCAACACAGACAGCTGCGCTGGTTAGAAGAGCAGCGGTGTTGATGTGGAAGAAGCCCTGCATGGGTTGCCATGCCCCAAAATACCGTTTGGGTTGGCACAACTCATTGGGAAAAGGCCACATAAGTATAATCATCCCAACACCACACTATATACAAATTGCCATACCTAAACTTCATCTTTAAGCAGTTCTGTTTCTATCCATCCACACCGAAAGTAAAGACTAAGCTGCAGACATCGTTTGAAGTCATGCTGGTATCTAACGATTGGTGATGATGACAATTTAGACAGTCTGGAGAAAGGAGTATGGAGGCATATTGGTCAATCTATTTG
Source organism: Lithobates clamitans (assembly GCA_037952925.1). Lineage (NCBI taxonomy): Eukaryota > Metazoa > Chordata > Amphibia > Anura > Ranidae > Lithobates > Lithobates clamitans. The sequence continues at coordinate 6,071,527 of JBBGZY010000596.1, read as the reverse complement.
GGGGTCTGTACTCTGTAAAATGGTGAAGAACCCATGCTATAGACCCAGGGATCCTCAAACTACGGCCCTCCAGCTGTTGCAGAACTACACATCCCATGAGGCATTGTAAAACTCTGACATTCACAGACATGACTAGGCATGATGGGAATTGTAGTTCCTGAACACCTGGAGGGCCGCAGTTTGAAGACCCCTGCTATAGACACTCAAGTCTTCATTGCCTTAGTGGATATTGTCTAGTTGTATGGCCTACTACTTTTACCTTTTTATAAGAATCCTTCTGTGTTCTTAGGTAATCATACTTTAAAAAAAAAAAAAAAAAAAAAAAAAAAAAAATCAGATACTATGTTGTGTTTATTTCTCAGCACTTATTGTACCCAGGAGTCTCAAATACGGATGTTGATTTAACAAATCAGATTACAGATAATGCGTTCCTTCTCTGAGACTTGTTATTATTGTGTTGTGGTAACTCAAGGAACAGGAAGCTGAAACCTTTATTTTCAAGTTAAGGGTATATCGTCATGCCAAGCTGTTGGCAGTGAAGAGCTATGTTGTTGAGTTACGAGGATCTGCTGTCATTTCTCCACGAGAGGAAGTGTAACTTCCATCAAGAGCCATTTCCTGTTTTTCCCACTTATTTTCCAATTCTAGTAATGGCCTAATTAAATAATGGATGTTAAATGTGTCTTTAATGGCTACTATTTAGTAAAGATGTAGCCTGTCTGGCTGAAAGATAACGTGGGAAAAAGTCATTTATTTTGCGGGGAAGTGTTTTGCGTAAAACATGAGATATATATATATATATATATATATATATATATATATATATATATATATACACCGGTATATATTTTTTTAAATACATTTGTAAATATATATTTTAAATGCAAGCAGTGTAAATACTTGAAAATGACGTGTCGGCCTCTTGCAGTCCCCTCTGCAGCAGGGCTTAGGCTGAGAGAGGAAGAAGCAACAAAAGGAGCCAATCAGCTTAGGTTCTGACCTCTAGCATGCTGATAGGAGGAGAAAGCAGAGTGACAAAAAAGATTAGCTCATCACTGCCTGGTCATAAGCTGGAGGCGGGTCATCACAACCTGTGCTCAGAAGAAGTGGGTTAAATTATGCTGCTTGTTATTCAACCAAGAAAGCTGGGGACAACTAGTCATCTCCGCAATGCATGCACATTTCCTTCTGTTTTATATATTTAAAAATGCAACAAAAACAATATTCCTGTTGATATGGCATAAATCCGGTGAGCTTCTAACTTCCTGTTTGGGCTGGCAACAAAGTAGCTCTGCTGCACCAAAATCGCAATCAGCTTTGACAGGCTTGCCTGCTGAAATATAGAACTCTATCTATCCCTGGGGCCCTCTCTGTCCCTCTCCATATGCTTACATTGATTTATTTCCCAGCAAAACAATGCTGTTGCCTTGACTCTTGGGAGGCCGCTCACATACTGTGCATAGGAAAAGAGCTCTTGGGAGATGTAGTTTTGGGGGCATGTCTAAAGCAATAGAAGCTGATCTTCCAAGGCCCCCAGTGTTGGCTTACATTTTTTGTTGCTTTAACTGTGACTGGCTGGCATTTTGTCTATAACCGCTTGCCGACCATATAATTTACATATACGGCGGCACTCCTGCGTCAGATCACGTACTAGGTAGGTGATTCAGAACTTCTGGGTGGAGGAAAAGCTCTGTCCTGTCCAGCGGGGAAGTCATGGATTTTCTTTCCCCACAAAGCAGGGAACAAAATCCAGCACCAGTAAAATCACCAACTAGTAAACACAAAAACACTGGTTAGGCACACATTTAACCCTTTGATTGCCCTAGATGTTTAACAACATCTTGCCTGTGCTATATCCAAACAAGACAGCCACAGTGCAGGCTTAGTTTTCCGGGAGGGCGGCACTGATGGGCATTGATTGGCAGTACTGGTGGGCACTGATTGGCAGCACTGGTGGGCACTGGCAGCACTGGTGGACACTGGCAGCACTGGTGGGCACCGATTGGCAGCAGTGGTGGGCAGCACTGATGGGCACTGATTGGCAGTACTGGTGGGCACTGATTGGCAGCACTGGTGGGCACTGGCAGCACTGGTGGACACTGGCAGCACTGGTGGGCACCGATTGGCAGCACTGGTAAGCAGCACTGGTGGGCACTGATTGGCAGCACTGGTGGGCACTGATTGACAGCACCGGTAAGCAACACTGGTGGGCACTGATTGGCAGCACTGGAGGGCACTGATTGGCAGCACTAGTCAGCAGCACTGGTGGGCACTGATTAGCAGCACTGATTGGCAGCACTGGTAAGCAGCACTGGTGGGCACTGATTGGCAGCACTGATGAACATTGATTGGCAGCACTGGTAGACACTGGCAGTACTGGTGGGCACTGATTGGCAGCACTGGTAAGCAGCACTGGTGGGCACTGATTGGCAGCACTGGTAGGCACTGATTGGCAGCACTGGTAAGCAGCACTGTTGGGCACTGGTTGGCAGCACTGGTGGGCACTGATTGGCAGCACTGGTAAGCCGCACTGGACAGTGATTGGCAGCACTGGTGGCACTGATTGGCAGCACTAGTAAGCAGCACTGGTGGGCACTGATTGGCAGCACTGGTTGACGGTAAGCAGCACTGGTGGGCACTGATTGGCAGCACTGGTGGGCACTGATTGGCAGCACTGGTAAGCAGCACTGGGCAGTGATTGGCAGCACTGGTGGGCAGTAATTGGCAGCACTGGTGGGCACTGATTGGCAGCACTGATGGGCACTGATTGGCAGCACTGGTGGGACTGCACTAATAATCAGGACACTGATAATCGGTGCCAATGTCCCTTTAACACAAGCCTGTTATCGGCTTTCTTCTTCTTCTCCTCAGGTTGTCAGCGTGGGGGAAAGAAAAGCCGATAACCGTCTTGGGTTTACATCCTGTGATCAGCTGTCATTGGACACAGCTGATCACATGGTAAAGGACCGCTGTGATTAGCCTGTTACCCCGATCTGTGATCATCTGAGTCCGAAGGACACAGCGGTCACAGAGCTATGCTGGAAGTAAGGGTTCTGGGAGGACATCCATGGACACCCTCCTAGAATTGGATGACCGCGCTGTAGTGGTCTTTTGGCTATATAGAATGGTCAGGAAGTTGTTCTATCTGGTAATCCTGCCAATAACACATTTCCTATTATGGTGACAACATTCACTCACTGCACTGCATCTCTGGAGGAGCAGAAGGTACCCCATTGTTTGGGTTTATATTCCCTGTAAGGCAGATGTAGAGGGTGCTCGCTCGGTGGAACGCGTGTAGATCTAGATTAGTATCTTTCTCACAGGTAATGTAAATAGTTGACGTATTACTGTATCAGTCGGGCCTGTTCATCCATCCTCCATCCTACAAGACAAAAGGCAACCTGGCAGTGACCTCAGACAGACAGCTGATCCGTGTGCGCCGCATTGTTGTGCTGCGGCATTCTCCCGTTACAGAGGAAATAAGTAATTAGAACGGTGAGGTGTTATCACGAAATTCCTGCTCACTAGACATGGATGAGACTCTTCTACTCAGCCAATATAGAATGACATCCGAGGATCTGTAACAGCCGTATCCCCAAATCTTAAATGTGTCGCCAGAAAACGCTTTCTGCTTGAGTAGTTATAGAATTAACGAGGCCGCTTCCTGCGAACGCTTATTTAATTAGAAGCAGTCAAGCCTGTTCTTATTGTCACCTCCTGCCGGATTTCTGTCTGGTAAAGGGGAAGCAGTGAGAGGAATTTGCTGGGGATTATAGGCAAACATATGTTTTTGAAATGTGCTTCCGGGTTCTAGAAGCAAGAAGGCCACCCATGGAAAGGATAGAATTTCTAGAAGGCCCTCACTGGCCATAGGAGCCTTTACCTTAATGCAATCATTGCTCTATGTGTAAGCCAGCTACTCAAAAAAAAAAGGGACCATATAAGACATATAGGGGTTGATTTACTAGCGGCAAATAGACTGTGCACTTTGCAAGTGCAGTTGCTCCAGAGTTTAGTAAATGAGCAGAAGCTCTGCAGACTTCCATCATCCAATCATGTTCAAGCAAAAATGCTATATATATATTTTTTTTTAATTATTGAAAAGTATAAATGGTATTAATACATAAAAACAGCATAATTGTATTAAGAAAGACTTGTACAGTCCAGTCCTTTAGAGTACAGCACAATGGTGTAGTTCCCAACATGTTTCGCCCTATAATGAGGCTTCCTCAGAGAATGCTGTCCAGTAAATATTAAAGCCTTCTAACAAAAAACATGATGCATACATTATCATAATTTAAAAATGTCTTTTTATAGGGAGGGTCTATAAGCCATTAGCATTTGGAAACTTCTTCTCTTTTGGGACCATCCACAAGTCACTATATATGTTCAGGACCCCTTTAGGGGGAGTGCATAGAATGACTTTCTGCTGGGACGTAAGGCTGCATGCTTTCCTTCAGTGGGGAAAGCCAGGACAACCAAGACTTATGGGCACAGATCTCTGTTGCTCTTTCTGTCCTGATCAGGAATGTTTGTTTCAAGGTTGTGCCATCATTCTGATGTATGGTTGTCCCTACCTCATCTACAGTACAGTAAAGTTCAGCAACTGTTTATAAGGAACGTGTTGTGGCCTCAGATTATTCTGTAGTGATGGAAGACTACTATTGGGCATGGATCCATGCTTGGGGACTTTGCTGGGACAGCATGAACTAGAGGGGGCTAGGGGTTGGAACTGTATTCTGGTTATGCCAGGCTGGTATTTCTCTGCAGGTTCCTTAAAGTGGAAGTAAACCCTCCTGTCGTTTTCAGCCAAGGAAGCTGCCATCTTGGTCTCTGTTTGATCTTCAACTGCCATGGTGCTGCACATGTGATCAGTTATAACACCAGCCATTGGATGGTTGGACAGTTTGGTTGAGAGCACAACCAATGTGACAGTTACGTTCCCGGCATGCCAAGAAGGCTGTTTTTTGAAACTGTTAAATTGATGGGTTTACCTCCTACCTCAGAAGATTCAATGCAATGTCTCTTCTGCAATAAAATATACCTACCTGCAATCTTCTTTGGAATGTACACTGAGCTGGGCAAGGGCAGCTCATTTTACAGTATAGCACACACGTGGCGGGATGACGGCACTCCTGCACGTGAGTAGGAGTGATGTCATCCCATGCTGGCCAATGAAGACATCGCAGTCCAACACTTGGAAGAAGTAGAAGATGCCGGTGTCGGCAGGGGATGTTGGGCCATTGAAGTATCAGAGAGTTTAGCTCAGCTTTAACTGGTTCCCAACCGGCTCATGCATATTTACTGCGGCACAATGGCACCACTGCACGAAACCCTGTACGAGTACGGGGTCCCCTTTGAGAGCCGCCAGAGGGCATGCTCGACCGCTGCCTGGTGGGGGACCTGATGCGCATGGCCGGCGGGCGCGATCGCGTACACGAGAGCCAGCACAGGGATTTGTGTGTGTAAACGCAGTTCAGTTAGGGGAGTGGAGACCTATCGTTTGTTCCTACTAAGTAGGAACAACGATAGGTCTCCTCCCTCAGTCAGTCCAATCCCCTCACAGTTGGAACACACTGAGGGTACACACATTTTAACCCCTTGATCCTTGATCGCCCCCTAGTGTTAACCCCATTCCTACCAGTGACATTTACACAGTAATCAATGCATTTTTATAGCACTGATCGCTGTATAAATGTCAATGGCCCCAGAAATGTGTCAAAAGTGTCCGATCTGTCCGTCGCAATGTCGCAGTACCGCTAAAAAACGCTGATCACGGCCATTACTAGTAAAAAAAATAATAATAAAAATGCCATAAATCTTTCCCATAGCTTGTAGACGATATAACTTTTGCGCAAACCAATCAATATAAGCTTATTGCATTTTTTTTTTTTTTACCAAAAATATGTAGAAGAATACATATCGGCCTAAACTGATGAAGAAATTTGTTTTTTAAAAACATTTTTTGAGATATTTATTATAGCAAAAAGTAAAAAATATTGTTTTTTTTTTCTTAAAATTGTCGCTCTTTTTTTGTTTATAGCGCAAAAAATAAAAACCGCAGAGGCGATCAAATACCACCAAAACAAAGCTCTATTTGTGGGGAAAAAAGGACGCTTGGGTACAGCTTTGCATGACCGCGCAATTGTCAGTTAAAGCGTCACAGCGCCAAAATGTAAAAAGTGCTTAAATACTACATAGCAATCTCCTCTGTCCCTACAGGCCCTTGCTGTAGTTGGCGCTATATAAATCTTGTATAATAATAATAATCAGAATGATTTGTAAAGCTCTGGTTCACAGGCCTAAAACTCTTCAAAATAGGGGGACTGAGTGCAGCTACATCGACGACACTCTCTAATAGGAGATTGGAGCATTGCATGGACTGTGCTGGAGGGTGAAAATGCTCTGCATTCTGCAGAGAAGGACCCATGCTCTCTGTAGGGAAGCAGTGGTCCCTCTGCTCTACAGAGGTCTGACACGCCCCTTTGCTGATTGGACAACTCAAGCTCTGACTCAGAAAGGGGCATGTCGGACCTCCACAGAGAGACCACTGCTTCCATGCAAAAAGCAAGGATTCTTCTCTGCAGCATGCTGGCTAAGGGCAAACGTCAAAACTCAGGCTGTGGCTGCTTTCCAAAGAAAAGGAACTGCAAGGCCTTGCACACTTTTTGTTCTGATGTACCGGGAGTGAAGCTAATGAAAACATCAGTTGGGCTTTAATGGATGCATAACTAGGTTAAAAGTTGTGTTTTTTTTTTTTTTTTTTTTTGTCTTCCTTTTTTTTTTTTTATGCAAAGACCTCCTCCCAATGTTCCGGATCTTCTGTACGCAACTTTTTTTTTTTTTTTTTCACCTGGGGGTTAAGACACCCAGCTGATTCTCTGCGTTGTTCAAATGCCGTTGGGTATATTCTGGGTGTTTCTTGAGAATTAGCTTTGCGAAGAATGTGAGACACATTGAGAAAAGAGTTGATTCACCGCCTTTTGCTGACAGCTGCAGGTACAAACTGATACAAGATTATACATTTGGCTCCTGCAAGAGCTATTACAAAATCTTCTGATAATTACAAAATCTTCTTACGGCTGCTTCGGGAAACTCTAGAAAAAGACAAATCCTTCTGCGAAAAGTCATTTGCAAAACCTGTCAGGAATAATAATCTTCTCTACGGCATGAACTTCTCTACTGCATGGGCTCACTGTAAGTCTGGATTATTCAAAGGGGACCCGTGCTTAAAGTATTCAGAGCAGACCCAGCAAAGTAAACAAACTCTTACTTTTACAGAGCTGCCCTTCTCCCCAATCCACTGCCAGACCACCCCAAAAATGTACTTCTGAAAGTCGGTATTTGTTGCATGAGGCTAAGACAACCCCCCTGCTGAATTCTCAGTGATGTCACCAGTCTCTGGTGATTGGATAGGCTGAATTGTCAGTGATATCACCTGTCTCTAGTGATTGGATAGGCTGCATTCTCAGTGATGTCACCTGTTTCTAGTGAATGGATAGGCTGCATTCTCAGTGATGTCACCGGTCTCTAGTGAATGGATAGGCTACATTCTCAGTGATGTCACCGGTCTCTAGTGAATGAATAGGCTGCATTCTCAGTGATGTCACCGGTCTCTAGTGAATGGATAGGATACATTCTCAGCGACGTCATTGGTCTCTAGTGAATGGATAGGCTGCATTCTCAGTGATGTCACCAGTCTCTAGTGAATGGATAGGTTGCATTCTCAGTGATGTCACCGGTCTCTAGTGAATGGATAGGTTGCATTCTCAGTGATGTCACCGGTCTCTAGTGAATAGATAGGCTACATTCTCAGTGATGTCACCATTCTCTAGTGAATGGATAAGTTGCATTCTCGGTGATGTCACCATTCTCTAGTGAATGGATAGGTTGCATTCTCGGTGATGTCACCGGTCTCTAGTGAATGGATAGGCTGCATTCTTGGTTATGTCACCAGTCTAGTGAATGGATAGGTTGCATTCTCAGTGATGTTACTAATCAGTCACATCTGTCACATCTTGTAAGTGGAAAGGCTGCTTTTTCAAAAATGTCACCAATCTCTATTGTATGGATAGGCCTTTTTATTGGTGATGTCACAGATCTCTAGTGATTGGATAGGCTGTATTCTCAGTGATGTCACCGGTCTCTAGTGAATGGATAGGCTGTATTCTCAGTGATGTCACCAGTCTTTAGTGAATGGATAGGCTGTATTCTCAGTGATGTCACTGGTCTCTAGTGATTGGATAGGCTGTATTCTCAGTGATGTCACCAGTCTCTAGTGATTGGATAGGCTGTATTCTCAGTGATGTCACCGGTTTCTAGTGAATGGATAGGCTGTATTCTCAGTGATGTCACCAGTCTCTAGTGAACGGATCGGCTGTATTCTCAGTGATGTCACCAGTTTCTAGTGAATGGATAGGCTGTATTCTCAGTGATGTCACCAGTCTCTAGTGAATGGATAGGCTGTATTCTCAGTGATGTCACTGGTCTCTAGTGAATAGATAGGCTCCTTTCTCAGTGATGTCACTGGTCTCTAGTGAATGGACAGGTTGCTTTCTCGGTGATGTTACTGATGTCTTGTGAGTGGAAAGGCTGCTTTTTCAAAAATGTCCCCAATCTCTATTGTATGGATAGGCCTTTTTATTGGTGATGTCACAGATCTCTAGTGAGTTAATAGGCTGCAATCTTAGTGATGTCATCAGTCTCTAGTGAATGGATAGGCTGTATTCTCAGTGATGTCACTGGTCTCTAATGAATGGATAGGCTGCATTCTCAGTGATGTCACTGGTCTCCAGTGTATGGATAGGCAATGCGCTTCTGAATTTCCCTGTAAGGATGTGTATTTTATCCCAGACTTGAAATGATGAATTCCATGAAGTGTAGGCGATGGATGTCATTAAAATGAGAAGAACACACATACCTGAGCATCCCGTGTATCCATAATTCTAATGACATTGCGTGTGTTGGGTGCTCCCTATTATTTGATAAGCCGGCTGTGCCCGGAAGTATGTGTGCCTGCAGGTTTACCTCTATGAATATTTACAAAGTCTCTAAAGCTGTCACTTTCTATCGTCTTTCATACCCCGAGGGCCGGGCGGGAACCGGCGAAGACAATGCTTCTGCTGTTACCTTTCAGCTTGATTTGTTCCTTGGGATACTTGTAATGGCGGGAGACTCCTGTCTGCGCTCTCTGATGTGTAGGTGTGTTACATTTACCTTCATGAGTGTCAGCAGGGGGATTAGACACATCAATGGAGGACTCATAGCTGGGACTCTGTAATGCAGCAGAGGAATTCTCTCTGCAAATACTGGAGCTTTTATTGCAGTCACCATCAAGAATGACAGATCTGTGACTAGTCTGTATCATAAACGTTTCCAGAAGCCACTTCAGATCGCAAAATTGATTCCGTCTATAATTGGAAATCAATGGCCACCAGAAAAAATTAAAGTGTTAGTTTACCGGCGTACACCATTGCCACCCTCCCTGCCCCCGCTATACTTTCCTCCAGGGCTACTGAACTATCAGTGCCCATGCAGCTGATCCAGCGGTCCGGGAATTTGCCATTCCAGCTGTCCTCCCTCTTCTCTGTGCAGAGCTTCTGGGATGGACCAGATCAATTCTGATTGGTCAGGACCTGCACAGCGAATCGCCCTGGTCTGTCCCAGAAGCACTTCAGGGGGAAGAGAGGGGGGATTTCAAATCCCCAGACCGCTGGACTGGCTGTGTGGGCACTGACCGATCAGCATTCCTGGAGGTAGGTACAGTGGGCAGCGTGTGTGTGTGTGTGTGGGGGGGATTACGGTGTTCACCTTTACATTTTTTTTTTCTGTGGGATTAAACTTACCCTTTAAGGTAGGGATGCACCGATACCTGTTTTGTACCGGCAAGTACAGATGTGGTCAAGTACTCGCCGTTACCGATTACTGATACCTTTGCAGTGCGATTTGAGCCCATACAAAATCGCTCAAATCGCACTGCAAAGAATCACATGTGATTTAACAGGAATACGGTACAAAGTCGCTCAAATCGCACTGCAAAGAATCGCAATTAACAGGAATACAGTGCATTTCCTGTGCGAATCGCATGCAGTTTCCAACACAGCTCCTGTGTGAACCCAGGCTGAAGTCACTATGAGAAGCCTGGGTTCACACAGGAGTGGTGCGGGAAACTGCATGTGATTCAGACAGGAATCGTACTCTTTGCACTGCAATTTGAGCCCATTTATTTTGTACGGACTCGGATCGCATCCGCTTTAGGTATCAGAGCATTTGCATGAGTACTCGTACAAATGCTTAGTATCGGCACTGATACCGGTATCGGTGGAACCCTACTTTAAAGGGTATATATACTCTAACAATTAATCTCTTTTATGTGCTCCTTGTTAAAAGATAAGTTCACCTTTTTAAAGTGGTTCTAAAAGCTCTCTCTGCTCTCTCCATTTTCATTGGCTCAGAGACAGCAGAGGGAGCCATTGGCTTCTGCTGCTGTCAATCACAGCCAGTGATGAGGGAGCGGCGGGTGTCAATAGATGCATACAGCGAGGCTCAGGATGGAGCCCACATGAGTGCCCCCATAGAAAGCAGTTTGCTATGAGGGCACTCAGCTGGGGGAGCCAGGGGGATCTGAAAAGAGGAGGATTGGTGCTGCAAACCCAATTTCACAGAGCAGGGAAGTATAAGATGTTTGTGATTTTAAAGAAAGAAAACATACATTTAGAATCACTTTCAACAAAACAATAACAAACTGCACATAATTTTGCATGTAAAAAAAAAATTACACTTTATTAATTTCTATGTAAATTTGCTGTCCCCTCAAAATAACTCAACACACAGCCATTATTGTCTAAACCGCTGGCAACCAAAGTAAGTACACCCCTACATGAAAATGTCCAAATTGGGCCCAATTAGCCATTTTCCCTCCCCGGTGTCATGTGACTCGTTAGTGTTACAAGGTCTCAGGTGTGAATGGGGGGGCAGGTGTGTTACATTTGGTGTTATCGCTCTCACTCTCTCATACTGGTTACTGGAAGTTCAACATGACACCTCATGGCAAAGAACTCTCAGAGGATCTGAAAAAAAGAATTGTTGCTCTACATAAAGATGGCCTAGGCTATAGGAAGATTGCCAAGACCCTGAAACTGAGCTGCAGCACGGTGGCCAAGACCATACAGCGGTTTAACAGGACAGACTCCACTCAGAACAGGCCTTGCCATGGTTGACCAATGAAGTTGAGTGCACGTGCTCAGCGTCATATCCAGAGGTTGTCTTTGGGAAATAGATGCAAAAGTGCTGTCAGCATTGTTGCAGAGGTTGATGGGGTGGGGGGTCAGCCTGTCAGTGCTCAGACCATACGCCACACACTGCATCAAATTGGTCTGCATGGCTGTCATCCCAGAAGGAAGCCTCTTCTAAAGATGATGCACATGAAAGCCTGCAAACAGTTTGCTGAAGACAAGCAGACTAAGGACATGGATTACTGGAACCATGTCCTGTGGTCTGATGAGACCAAGATAAACTTATTTGGTTCAGATGGTGTCAAGCGTGTGTGGCGGCAACCAGGTGAGGAGTACAAAGACAAGTGTGTCTTGCCTACAGTCAAGAATGGTGGTGGAAGTGTCATGATCTGGGGCTGCATGAGTGCTGCCGGCACTGGGGAGCTACAGTTCATTGAGGAAATCATGAATTCCAACATGTCCTGTGAGATACTGAAGCAGACCATGATCCCCTCCCTTCAGAGACTGGGCCGCAGAGCAGTATTCCAACATGATAACGACCCCCAAACACACCTCCAAGAAGACCACTGCCTTCTAAAGAAGCTGAGGGTAAAGGTGATGGACTGGCCAAGCATGTCTCCAGACCTAAACCCTATTGAACATCTGTGGGGCATCCTCAAACAGAAGGTGGAGGAGCGCAAGGTCTCTAACATCCACCAGCTCTGTGATGTCATCATGGAGGAGTGGAAGAGGACTCCAGTGGCAACCTGTGAAGCTCTGGTGAACTCCATGCCCAAGAGGGTTAAGGCAGTGCTGGAAAATAATGGTGGCCACACAAAATATTCACACTTTGGGCCCAATTCGGACATTTTTACTTAGGGGTGTACTCACTTTTGTTGCCAGCGGTTTAGACATTAATGGCTGTGTGTTGAGTTATTTTGAAGGGACAGCAAATTTACACTGTTATACAAGCTGTACACTCACTACTTTACATTGTAGCAAAGTGTCATTTCTTCAGTGTTGTCACATGAAAAGAGATAATAAAGTATTTACAAAAATGTGAGGGGTGTTCTCAGCATTTGCCATAAACCTTTACCAGTAAGCTAGTCAGACATTGGGTGAGAGAGTAGAACAAATACTTCCATCATTCATAAGTGTTTTCACCCATAGGGCAAAAAATATATAAATAATGCATCATAACGCATATGCTTAGAAGAGGAGAAATGAGCCCTTGAATGCAATAAATTCGACTTTTTTACGTTTTGTTTGACTCATCAACCATGCCATTAACAGATACAAGTAAATGAGAGTAAAGATTTGCATACCTTCAGAATCCGTCATCTCTGCTTTATACCATTAGCTGTGCTTCCAAATATGTATTTCCAGTGATTTCTGTACTCAACCGTGACTGTGACCACAAGGCAGAGGACCGAGACTACTCATGTCTTAGGTGACTCATTCACGTAATGGTTATTGCATGTTTTCTTTTAATTCATCCTTTAAACATGACTTATATAAACATTAAAGAAGAATTCCAGGCTTCCAGCTTGGACCAGTGTAACAATGTATATACCACACTTAGCCGATGCCCCTGGAAACTGGAAATCCCTCAGGTAGACACCACCACTCCAGTCATCTCCACTTGCTTCTGGGTCTCACGGCATTCTGCTGCACTCCTACCTATTGAACACAGGAGGTCGGCTGCTCAAAACAGGTGCACCAAACCAGAGAATTCTTTGCAACATCTAAATAAATGCAAAGCGTTCTCTGATTGGATGAGCAGGAGAGCTGGTGTCAGCCTGTCCACCTCCTCCAGTCAGGGAACTTTTTGCATTCATTCAGAAATGTAAAAGCATTCTTTGAATGGAGCACCCATGGCGAGAAGCCAATCTTCTGTGTTCAGGATGCAAAAAACCTGTGGGCGAGGCCTACGCGCCCTGCCTGCGGGGGTACCTTTCTTCATGAATGCGCTCTTTAATGCCAGGGACCAGGCGGTCAGTATGAGCATTATGTGTCAGCAAAAATCTCCCCACAAAAACACTGAGCACTAACCTGCATGCTTACCCCCTAAGCATAAATTCTCCCTTCTACCAGTACAAATCTGCCCTCCTGCTGAAATCCTCCATCTCAGCACAAAACTTTGCCTCCCCCATCCCCCAAATCCCCCCAACTCAGATGCCCACCCCCCCTCAAAAAAGTTCACCCCTCCTAGCACAAATCTTCTACTACTAAAATTTCCCCCACTAGTACACATCTTCTCCTTCCCACATCAAACCCCCCCCTCCAAGCACAAATCTTCTCCCCCCCATCCCCCTCCCAATACAAATCCCCCCCCAAATCACCACTCTTAGCATCCCCCCAAAACTTACCCCTTCCAACACAAATCCCCTCCCCCCAATCTCTTTGTGGCACCCCCCACCACCTCACATGATTCCACAGTGCCCAAGGTAGCCACCCCTCCTGCTCACCCCTTGTCCTGGCCCTGCCCACCAAGCACATAGAACGGACCTCATATCTGCACTTGCTAACTTCTTCCTTCCCATGCCTAAGAGACTAGGCCGTGGATCTCCATAACACGGGGTTGGTTTTCGGTTGCTACTGGAAACCGACCGCTAAGGGGGGAGCCAGAACATTGACCCCCTTGATACCAGAGGACCTGTCACCCTTACCAGGTACCACGCCTAACAACTGGTTGCATTGTAACTTGGGACTAGTGGTTGGTTACCCATAGCAACTACTTAATTGCTAAGTAAACCTTGTGTTGTAGCAGCTGGGCTGCCTTGCAGACCATGGTTCTTTTGATACTCCAGAACCAACATGCACCCCTTTAACTTCAGACCAGGCTTAGAACAGTTGATGCAACTTTACCGAAGAGCGTCTTAGTACAGTCCAACATGAACCGTTAAAACCATAATGTCCCTAACTACCTCCAACTGGTTGCCTGCCAGCGTTCCTCAGGAAGGTAGTAGTCCATTTTGGCGTTCTCCAGTTCTTGGTTGTTGTCCAGAATTCTGGCGACCCCAACAGACTGGAAGGCGCAGCAGTCCCCTATAGTAGTCACAACATGCACTGCTTGATATGTGTTCCCGCTCGCTGAATCCAGCCTTCCCCCAAGTTTATATCACCGGTAGGTAGGCCGGATTCAAAAAACCCGGGAACTGTAGCACACACATTAACTCTTCCCCCCCTCAGCCTGGTCCAGCCACTAACTAACTAGTGCATCTGTAGGCAACCTTCCTACAGGCCAGCCACTCAGCACAGGACTTGGAAGCAAGTGGAGATCACTGGAGTAGTGGTGTCCACCTTCCAGGAGCTTCTACACATAGTTACTTTGGTCTGAGGTGGAGCAAAAAAACGACAGTATGTATAATATAGCCATGCCCAGAATTCTTCTTTTAAAAAGTATTCTAATCAATGACAACAACTCTATATCAGGGGTCCTCAGACAAGAGGGACAGGTCGGTGTGATCTTTTACTTCCCTTTAACCGACCCTTGAGAGGCCCTCTTTCTCCCACAGACACCAACGATGAGGCAATGATCCTCCAGATGATACCAATGATCAAAAACCACAGGCGCTAGGTCACTGCTCACCAACCCTGGCACATTGTTTACCCCCAATGACCACTGACGCGGGGGGGGGGCATTTTCTAAATCTGCCTGGAGTTTAGCTTTAAAGGGAAGCCATTTGTGCACATTCCTGGTGGTGCTACATATCCCACGTGATTTATCCCAAAGCTTCACTACACCCGATAGCTGAGCGGTGTTGGCGCTTTGCCCTGCAAAACACCCAAACTGAACCAGTTTATCTGACATAGTGCCCCCCGCTGGACATGCTAGGATTTGCAGGGGAGCCAGCTGCAGAAGCAAATGCAAGGCCAAGGGGTTAAATATTGCCTTGCGGGAAGAGGTGGACTATATTCTCCACGTCCGCATACGGTAAGAATTCGGTGTCATTCCAGTCACAGGAACCTCGGCATGGGAACATTCATCAGATAAGGGTGATAAAATAACTTTTCGAAAAAAAAGTGTGCACCTCCTGGCACTTCACTCTCTGATTTTTGAAGCATTCTTTCCGGCTTGAGCCTCAAAGAATGCCAAATATTCCCCAATGGCAAGACAAGCCACCATAAAATAACACAAGCCGCCATGCCTGAGTGCTTACCTTCACCTGACATACACACCTTGTCACCGGGGCTTGCATGGAATCTCTATTGCCTTTCTATGGTACATATTGAAAAGTGCAAGTGATATTTGTGAACTGCTGAGGCCATCCAGTAAACAATGCAACTGTGCTAAAGTCAGGCAGTCCACTCAGTTTATTTTAAATCGAGCTGCTCAACAAATGCGTAAAAATAAACATAAGATAATAAAATTGGGCAGAAAACGGCAATTTTTGATTTAGGGTTCAGAAAACGTTTATTAAAAGTGTAAACATGCACATCGAGCCAGTGTGTTTCGGGGGTGTGGACTCCCCCTTCTTCAGGGCTGTTGCTGTGTGCTAACAGATGGGAATGGCTCCCAAAATTATATATTGCTTACGAGATTTCGAAAAACAGATGCCTCTGCATCCCTAACAAGCACTGTTTTCTGAAATCTCGTAAGCATTATATAACTTTGAGAACCATTCCCATCCAATAGCAGCAACAGCCCTGAAGAAGGAGGAGTCCACTCCCCCGAAACACACTGGCTCGATGTGCATGTTTACACTTTTAATAAACGTTTTCTGAACCCTAAATCAAAAATTGTCGTTTCCTGCCCATTTCATTTTGTTTAATGTGTTTCGGGGGAGTGGACTCCCCCTTCTTCAGGGCTGTTGCTGCCTGCTATTGGATGAGAATGGTTCTCAAAATTTATATAATGCTTACGAGATTTCAGAAAACAGTGCTTGCTAGGGATGTAGAGGCATCCGTTTTTCAAAAATCTCGTAAGCAATTTATCATTTTGGGAGCCATTCCCATCTGTTAGCACACAGCAACAGCCCTGAAGAAGGGGAGTCCATTCCCCCCGAAACACGTTGACTTAATGTACA
This sequence comes from Lithobates clamitans, assembly GCA_037952925.1. Lineage (NCBI taxonomy): Eukaryota > Metazoa > Chordata > Amphibia > Anura > Ranidae > Lithobates > Lithobates clamitans. The sequence goes on along the minus strand of JBBGZY010000596.1, from coordinate 6,055,284 downwards.
TGTTTCTACTTGGAATAAATTCCCCTTCTTTCCCACCCAAGTCTTCTCTCTGAAGTGACCACAAGGCCATATCAGAAAGGTAGCAGCCCAAGCCCCTAAGATTTACACATGTGCTGTTCATTTCGTTCCTGAAATGAAATTCGGACGAATTTTCATTTTTCGGAGATCCCAAATTACAATAGTATCGAATTTAAACAAAATTTCGAATTCAAATCCTTTTCGAATACTTTTCGAATTCGAATAGTTTTCAAATTCCAATGGTTTTCCATTTTCCAAAGAGAATAAAATAGAATAGAAAATCAAGGAATAGAATAGAAAAAAATAGACTAGAAAAGAAAATAACAGAAGATAAAAGAATAGAATATAATACCGTAAAACAGAACAAAATAGAATAGAAAATAAAAGATCAGACTAGAATATAATAGCAACAAATAGAATAGAATAACATCGAAAGAATATAACCATCTTCTGAAATTCGAATTTCAAATAGAATACATTTGAATTTGAATAGAAAATAATAGAACAGAATAAACAAAAAAAAACATATAATTAAAAAAAAAACAATAGATTAGAATAGAAAGAATATAACCATTTCCTAAAATTCAAACAGAATCAATTCAAATTTTAATAGAAATGAATAGATTGGAATAGGAAGATGGTTATATTCATTCTATTCCATTCTGTTTTTTTTCTATTCTATTCAAATTTGAATTGATTCTATTTGAATTTTGGAAAATTTGTATATTATTTCTATTCTATTTAATTCTATTGGTTTTTTTATGCTATTCTTTTCTATTCTATTCAAATTTTACAAGATGGTTATAATCTTTCTATTTTATTCTCGTTTTTTTTATTATTCTATTCCTTTCTATTCTATTCTGTTTTTATTTTTTCTCCTAATTTGTTCTGTTTTACTCTATTATATTATATTCTTTTATTTTCTGTTATATTCTTTTCCATTCTATTCTATTTTTTTCTATGTGATTCCTTTATTTTCTATTCTATTTTATTCTCTTTGTAAATTGGGAAACTATTCGAATTCGAAATCTTTTTTTTTTTTTTTTTCTATTCCTTTCTATTCTATTCCATTCTGTTTTTACTTTCTATCCTATTTTGTTCTGTTTTACTCGATTATATTATATTCTTTTATTTTCTGTTATATTCTTTTTCTATTCTATTCTATTTTATTCTCGTTGGAAATGAGAAAACTATTCAAATTCGAAAACTTTTTTTTTTTTTTATTATTCTATTCCTTTCTATTCTGTTCTGTTTTCATTTTCTATCCTATTTTGTTCTGTTTTACTCTATTATAATATATTCTTTTATTTTCTGTTGTATTCTTTTCCATTCTATTCTATTTTTTTTTCTATGCTATTCCTTTATTTCTATTCTATTTTATTCTCTTTTGGAATTTGAAAAACTATTCGAATTCGAAAACTTTTCGAAATTTAAAAACTATTCGAAAATTGATTCGAAAACTTTTCAAATCGATCCGAATTCAAAAAATTTGAATCGATTTGAAAACGAATTACCGAAAACGTATTAACGAGTGGAACAAATTTAACTAAATAAATTTATGTAAATAACGAATCAAAACTACAGGTCTACTAAAATTGTCTGCTGGGACAGGGGGGAAACTGTGGTAGGAGAGGTAGGACGTAATGTGTAGTATGTTTTCTTTCTGTGGATTGAATATAGGGGTATAGAATGTTGTATAAATGATGTATATATAAATGAAATAATAAAAATTTTGATTATTAAAAAAATAAAAAATTGTCCATCGCCACCACCCACCGTTGGGCATGACCTACTAGGAGGGATTGCTCCCGCTTTGCCCACACAATCGCCCACCCAGGACCAGTGACTGATCCAGTCCGTCCAGTGAGGTCTCCGGCACAAACCTGTTTAATAAATGGCAACTTCTTGCTTTGCCTGTATTTGGATAAAAGTCACCAATGAGGATGAAATTAAATGTGCTTCAAAGGTATCCCAGGTAAGGAAAGCTTCCCCCTCGTATTCTCTCCTATATTCTTATTTTATAAGGTGGAAGCATTCAATGGAACAAGAAGCCACTAAATGGGGTGGATTTACTAAAGGCAAATAGACTGCACACTTTGCAAGTGCAGTCGCTCCAGACTAGACGAAACTTCACTTTGCAAAGAATACCCAATCACATGAAAGAACATTTAAAAAAAAAAAAAAAATTTTTTGCTTGCACATGATTGGAGGATGCATCCCCTGCTCCCCGTCTCAGCAGTGACTACGAAGCTCAGCTCACCATGCTCCCTCTCCCAGCAGTGACTCTCCAACTCTACATCCCCTGCTCCCCTCCAGCAGTGTCTCAGCAGCTCAGCTCACCCTGCTCCCGCTCCCAGCAGTGACTAAGAAGCTCAGCTCACCCTGCTCACCCTCTCAGCAGTGACTAAGAAGCTCAGCTCACCCTGCTCACCCTCTCAGCAGTGACTAAGAAGCTCAGCTCACCCTGCTCACCCTCTCAGCAGTGACTAAGAAGCTCAGCTCACCCTGCTCACCCTCTCAGCAGTGACTAAGAAGCTCAGCTCACCCTGCCCCCCCCAGCAGTGTCTCAGCAGCTCAGCTCAGCCTGCTCACCCTCTCAGCAGTGACTAAGAAGCTCAGCTCACCCTGCCCCCCCCAGCAGTGTCTCAGCAGCTCAGCTCACCCTGCTCCCTCTCCCAGCAGTGACTCTCCAACTCTGCATCCCCTGCTCTCCGTCTCAGCAGTGACTAAGAAGCTCAGCTCACCCTGCTCCCCCTCTCAGCAGTGACTAAGAAGCTCAGCTCACCCTGCCCCCCCCAGCAGTGTCTCAGCAGCTCAGCTCACCCTGCTCCCTCTCCCAGCAGTGACTCTCCAACTCTGCATCCCCTGCTCCCCCTCTCAGCAGTGACTAAGAAGCTCAGCTCACCCTGCTCCCCCTCTCAGCAGTGTCTCAGCAGCTCAGCTCACCCTGCCCCCCCCCCCCCAGCAGCAGTGACTCGCCAACTCTGCATCCCCTGCTCCCCCCCCAGCAGTGACTAAGCAGCTCCGCTCACCCTGCTCCCTCTCCCAGCAGTGACTCTGCAACTAAACATCCACTGCTCCTTGCCCTCCAGCTAGGGTTGCCACTTTTTCTTCAAGTCAAACCCGAACACTTTAGCGGCGCACAGCAACTTTTTTTTTTTAGCATACACTATAGGATTATAACCGAACTTGGACACATTTGGGCCCACCAAAGGGAATAGTAATGCTGCACACATAGTGCTCCTCACCTTCCTGTCAGTTCCGAGCCACATTCCTGTCTGAATATTGTGTCCCGGGTTTCAGGCAGGCTGAAACCCGGGACACAATTCGAAACCCGGACTGTCCGGGTGAATCCCGGACAGAGGTGGCAACCCTACTTCCAGTAGTGACTTGGCTCTCTCTGATTCCTGCCCCACAGTACTTCAGCAGTTCAGCTCCCCCTCCCAGCAGTGGCTTGGCAGCACCAGCTACTCCTTTGCACATATCCGACAGCAGTTTTTGGCTCACATATTTCTGGTCAAAGTGTTGCTTCCAGTGTTCTCTGTGCACAGCCAGGGATCCAGATTGACTTCATCCGCCTGATAAGCCAGGCTTTAGCACTTCCCGCACATCTATGTGCCACCCGTAACTGCAGTCCAGTGCTGGGAAAGGGGTTAGAGGGCGCCTAGTACTGCCACCGGGTATATGTTAAGAAGGGGGGAGTGATTTTCCCACCTTAGGCAAGATAGAACCTTGATAAATCGGTGAAGGTCTGCTTTAAATCCTGACCTGGTATTTCTCCCTCTTCATAATTGCAGAATCATGCTTGGGTAACCAAGCCCAGGGCTATCAATGATTCACTGAACACAAGGAGGTACAGGGAGATGCTTGTACAGGTTCTGAACTCTGATCACCCAGCTTGAATGTATATAGGCCAAGCAACCGCCTGAGCATGCAAAGCAAGAGAGCATTTTAGATATGGCAGGAATTCACAACAGGAATTCTGTACAGAGAGCAGACCCACCAGTCAAGGGACGGTCTCCTGGGCACAATAGATCTACAGATAGATCCAACTAAAGGAACATCCGGTAAGGAGGCCATGGATTCAGGAGGACGGCCCTGTCATTTGCAGGCATTCTGAAAAAAAACACTTGACTATTTATTTTTATTTATTTCAGGTACTTATATAGCGCCGTCAATTTACACAGCGCTTTACATATACATTGTACATTCACATCAGTCCCTACCCTCAAGGAGCTTACAATCTAAGGTCCCTAACCCACATTCATACATACTAGGGACAATTTAGACAGGATCCAATTAACCTACCTGCATGTCTTTGGAGTGTGGGAGGAAACCGGAGTACCCGGAGGAAACCCACGCAGGCACAGGGAGAACATGCAAACACCAGGCAGATAGTGTCGTGGTTGGGATTTGAACCCGCGACCCTTCTTACTGCTAGGTGAGAGTGCTACCCACTACACCACTGTGCCGCCCTCTAGGCTACAGTAGAGTTTCTTGTTTTTTTGTGTGACATGGTTCGTTGAAAGCAATGGGATTTACTTTATGACTGGAGTTGTTTGATGTTCCCTCTTTAGAGTGAAGCATTACCCCTACATTTTTACTTTCAATGTTTTTTTTTGTTTTTTTGTTTTTATTAAAAGGATAATTGTTATAAAAAAACAAAAGAAAGGGTTATCTTACAATTCCAAGTACAGTCGATACCACAATGATCTGGCTTTAGAAGAACACGTAGAGATGATATAAGACCAATAGCTGAGTCTTGAAATACATTCTAGGATTCCAAAATAATTAATCGGGGTTTCTCAACCAGGGGTTCCATGGAACCCTTGGGTTCCTCTAGAGAAGTGATTCTCAACTAGGTTTCCTCCAAAGGTTGGTAGGGGTTCCTTCAGCATTGGGCAATTTCTGCCTCTCAGATAGGTTCCTACTGACACCATTGACCTTTTTAGCTATCTGTAAGGAGGTAATTCTTCCCAATGACCACAAGTGTAAGGACCATTCTTCCCAATGACCACAAGTGTAAGGACCATTCTTCCCACTGACCACAAGTGTAAGGACCATTCTTCCCACTGACCACAAGTGTAAGGACCATTCTTCCCAATGACCACAAGTGTAAGGACCATTCTTCCCAATGACCACAAGTGTAAGGACCATTCTTCCCACTGACCACAAGTGTAAGGACCATTCTTCCCACTGACCACAAGTGTAAGGACCATTCTTCCCACTGACCATCACACTAATGTATCATGAGTTGTAGATTTCTCATTTTTAGCAGGGGTTCCTTTGAGACCGGAGAACTATTTCAAGGGTTCCTCTGTTATATACCCTGTTTCCCCCAAAATAAGACCTAGCGTGATTGTCGATGATGGCTGCAATATAAGCCCTACCCCCCAAATAAGCCCTACCCTGTTTCCCCGAAAATAAGCCCTACCCTGAAAATAAGACCTACAAAGACTTTAACTAGGGCTTATTTGGGGGGTAGGGCTTATATTGCAGCCATCACCGACATTCACACTGGGTCTTATTTTCGGGGGAAACAGGGTATATAATGTATGGACAATGAACTTTCGGTGGTTTCAGCTCAAAGCAGAAACCCAGCTGCCTCGAGTTTTAGCTGGCACAGCAGGGCTCACACTGGGGGAGGAAATCAACATTGTAAACCAATTAAGCTATACAGTATAATGCTGTCAATCAAATAGGAACTTTTTTTAGAAGTAGAAGGAGAAGGAGCACAAGGATCACCTTCTCCTTGACCTGCTGCTCCTTCACTTTCCAGCCATAGGCTGAGTCGCCCCTTTGCCCTAACTGTTTTTGCTTTACCTGCAGTGGGTGAAAGTGTGGTCAGATTCTGACAATTGCGGCGCCTGGCTTACAAGACTGGCTAAACAAAATGAGACATTTCTGGGATGTAAGGCAATATCAAAGCCGTGATTGTATCTGTTTGCCTATACGTCCACTTTAAATAACTTCTACTAGGAAGATCCTATAGCAGAGCGATTGTTCTATACATACCATGCAGAAAAATTAACCCAGCAGAAGGCTCATTCTATGCTAAGATGTCGGACTTTTTTCCATCCATAAACGTGTTGTTTTAATAATAAACCGCTCCTTCCTTCCGATAGCAGGCCCTCCATTTTTTTATGAGACATTTTTACGGTCGTAATGGTGCGTCAGGCCCCTTGAGGGGCGCGCGGGGTTATTCAGCAGCTAAAGTTACTAAAGATTTACTGTAAAAAGGCAATCATCCGGCCAGATACTTTTCATTCTTCTCTCAGGATATTGATGCGTCACAGAGGTTTTGGCATCTAATACAGCAGCAAGAAAGAAAGAAAAAAAAAAAAAAAAAAACGATTCATTGCTGGAAACGTTATAGATTAGAAGCTGATGATTCTGCCCCTTCAATCCATTGTGTCTGACGTTAATTCCCAGACTTTTAAATCCTTAAGGTGAGCGTGGTGTGTGTACACCTAGCATTACACATCAGACATCCTTCTTGTTTCTACTGATTGACACTCTGTGATTCTAGCACGCTATGAAAAGATAACACACTGTGATCTATTACCCACCAAAATAAATCCAATTTGTTTATCCCCGCTGCCACTGCCGTGCTCATAACTCAATGGAATTACTGGCAAGACTTTTATCAATTGAGTCATTTTTCTCACTGGTTTTGGATTTGGTTCATGGCAGCAAATACATCTCTGTTAAAGCTCCAGGCATTAACTCACCCCTTATTACCCCCACCTAAGTAACCAAATATTTAAAAAAAGACCTTTTACTTGCCTAAATATGTGGTCATGTGACATGCTGGGTCCTGGATCTTCTATCTTCTTCATTTAGAGGAAGGGGGTCCTTCTTGTCCATGTTACTGCCTAGGTGACATAGACTTTTTCTATTAGCTGTCCAGCAGTCGGGTCTTCTCGGGAATTTGTTGGGTCCTGGGTCTTCTATCTTCTTCCCTGTAGAGGTGGCGAGTCCTTCTTGTCAGTGTCACTGCCTAGATGATGTAGACATTACCTATTGGCTGTCCAGTGGTGAGTCCTCTCAGGAATGTACTGGGTAACAGGTCTTCTATCTTCTTCCCTGCAGAGGATGTGGGTCCCCTCCATGCCTACATCACTGCCTAGGTGATGTAGACAATACCTATTGGCTGTCCAGAACTGGATCCTCTCAGGAACATGCTGGGTACCGGATCTTCTATCTTCCTCACAGCAGAAGAGGATCCTTTTTGTCCATGTCACTGCCTAGGTGATGTAGTCAATGCCTGTTGGTTGTCCAGTTGTTGGTCCTCTTAGGAACATGCTGAGTACCGGATCTCTTCAGGACAAGGAGAAGGGAAGGGTCCTTCTTTGTCCATGTCACTGCCTAGGTGATGTAGTCAATGCCTGTTGGTTGTCCAGTTGTTGGTCCTCTTAGGAACATGCTGGGTACCGGATCTCTTCAGGAGAAGGGAAGGGTCCTTCTTTGTCCATGTCACTGCCTAGGTGATGTAGACAATGCCTGTTGGTTGTCCAGTGGTTGGTCCTCTTAGGAATATGCTGAGTACCGGATCTCTTCAGGACAAGGAGAAGGGAAGGGTCCTTCTTTGTCCATGTCACTGCCCAGGTGCTGTAGACACTTTCAATTGGCTGTCCAGTGGTTGGGTCCTCTTAGGAATGTACGGGGTCCTGGATCTTCGATCTTCTTCTCTGCAGAGGTGGAGGTTCCTTCTAGTTCATATCACTACCTAGATGACGTAGACACTTTGCAATGGCTGCCCAGCAGTGCGGTCCTCTCAGTATCTAGAAGAGTGCAGCGGTGTGATGATGTCACAAAAAAAGTCGATCGGGCCGCGTGGGTGTAAACAGCAGTAGGACAGTAGCAGTAGGATACATATATCCTAAATCCTACTGGTGTCTGTTCATGTGTTTTCTTATTCTTAGATATGTGCCAGGTTCCCTTTAAAAGACTGACTTACTGAAATGACAACCAAGGACTACCACTCTCTCTTCTACTGTTGGTGGACCCAAGCCACCAGCTCTTTACTCGTGACCATTAGCCATTATAAGACCTGTTTTAGAATATATCTCTTGTTGCTTTAATAAATATTCATCAGCAGTCCATAGCGTGGAAGAGCTGGTCCAAGTTGTGATACACTGCCTGAAAAAAGACATTTATAGCTTACTGCTCCGCCTTGGCTTGTATCCGTGCATAGCAGGGACTGACTAGTAAATCAAAACTGAAGCAGCAGAGTGCCTGCAGACAGTTCCTCTTTAAATATTCCATATGACATGTTTATGTGTCCTGTAACATTCAGTACTCAGCTTTATACACTTATGTCATTTGAAAGTTATGGAGAAGGTGTAACATATACAACGTTCTTTCACAGTATAACCAGTTGGTTGCAGTTTTTGCATGTTGGAACTTCAGCAGATCCGTATATATGACGATTCATAAGAAATACTGTGAAATCCATTTATGCAAAAAAATTGTGAAGTGTTACGTTTCTTGCATTATGTCACCAATGGTGTAACCCCCCCTATGGGACCTCCAGTATTGATATATACAATGATCAATAAACCCTGTGAAATGGTGTAAAATTACTACTAAAATTACAAAATGAACTAAAAAAAAATATATATATATATATATATATATATATATATATATATATATATATATGCTAACCACAACATACAGCATCAAGCTCATCTGCAGATATCGCCCAAATCGTCCGCTCCGCTCCTTTCGGGACCTCCTGCTCTTGAGCTCCATTGTTACCTCCTCCCATGCTCACCTTCAGGACCTCTCCAGAGCCTCTCCCATCCTCTGGAACTCCCTGCCCCGGTATATCCGATCAGCCCCTAACCTGTCCACCTTTAGGAGATCCCTGAAAACTCACTGTTGCCGCTATATAAATCGTGTATAATAATAATAATATATAGATATATATCTATCTATAGATATATATATGGTGTGTATAGATAGATAGATAGATAGATAGATAGATAGATAGATAGATAGATAGATAGATAGATAGATAGATAGATAGATATATATATATATATATATATATATATATATATATATATATATATATATATATATCTGACTTGTGGTAAAAAGCAAAACCTTATGAATAATGGTTAGGACCCCAAATAGATAAAAGTTCAATATAAAACAAAATATGCACAAAAATAATTTGAATTTTACATATACCATACAAACTGGAATAGTGATAAAAACGTCTTGTGTAAGAAGAAATTATATATTAGTCCTTTGTGCATCAACATCATTAGGAGTTCCATGTAGTCAGTAGAAATCCAAACACTTGTATCCTCTTGTGTGCTTCACCTTAAACACCTTATAAACCGCCACCAGTCTACATATAGCGCACACCTTAGCTTGTCCACAGGTTAATATACACCTTGCCCGTCTGGGAATAATATCCAATGGCTTTCAAAATCTCCAAATTCATCAACACTCCTCCTCACATGATAAAACCCTGCTATCAGGTAAGTGGTCTTCAACTTTCAGAAGTATGCTCAGAGAGGTCTAAAAGAAACACATCATAGTGTTTTGCTGTATTAAAACCTCAAATTTTATTTTAAAAAAATATTAAAATGCTTCCACATTGCACAGCGCGCTGCGATCTGTGTGCATTGATATAAGGTTTTACAAGGAGAACTTGAGAAAGACACGTGATTTGTGACTAAACTCACCGAGTCTGTGACGTGATCATGCCGACAGGAAGTGATGTCCCAATAACTTAGTATAACTTGGTATAGTTTGATGTTGATGTTTGGATGAGGGGCAACCCACCTTTATCTTGTAAAACCTTATATCTACTGTATGTGCACAGATCGTAGTGCACTGTGCAATGTGAGTGCATTTTAATATTTTTTAATCAAATGTAAGTGCCATTTTTCCCACTGAACACCAATGTAAGGGACTTTTTTGCACTGACCACCAATGTAAGGAGAATTTCTTCCACTGAACACCAATGTAAGGAGAATTCTAACCACTGAGCACCAATGTAAGGAGAATTCTTCCCACTGAACACCAATGCAAGGGGCATTTTTTCCCATTGACCACCAATGTAAGGGACATTCTTCCCACTGACCACAAATGTATGGAGCATTTTACCTATTGACTACCAATTTAAGAAACACTCTTTCAATTGACCACCAATATAACAGCATGTTTCCCACTGACCACCAATTTAAGGAGTATTCTTCCTACTGACCAACCAATAGAAAGGCATTCTTCCGCATTTTTCCTACTGACCACCAATGTAAGGGACATTCTTCCCACTGACCACCAATGTAAGCAGCAATTTTCCCACTGATCACCAATGTAAGGTCACTCTTCCCACTGATCACCAATGTAAGGAGCATTCTCCAGCTAATCATCGATGTAAGGGGCATTCTTCCCTCTGACCACCAAATAAAAGGAGCATTCTTCCCTCTGACCACCAAATAAAAGGAGCATTCTTCCCTCTGACCACCAATTCAAGGGTCATTCTTCATACTTTTCACCAACATGAGAAGCATTTTTCTGACTCACCACCAATGAAGGAGACATTCTTCCCACTGACCACCTCTGAAAGGGACATTCTTACCACTGACTATAGCATTCTTCCAACTGTAACAGAGCACTTTACTGACCATCAATGTTCCAGAGCACTTTACTGACCATCAATATAATGGAGCACTTTACTGACCATCAATGTAATGGAGCACTTCACTGGCCAGGAATGTGATGGAGCACTTCACTGAACACCAATGTTAGGGGTCACTTTTCCACTGACCACTAATGCAAGAGAACACTACAGCTTTCATTGTCTACATATTTTTTCAGCCCATTATTGTTTTTTGGTTAATTTCATTATTACTACTGGAAATGATTTTGTCCTATAGAGCAGCCCCGAGTGTCAAAAACACTTCCTCACATTTCTTATTCTTTTATTTACTCGTACCCACACTTATTGTTCACACTAATGTCTCTTACACTGTAGAGATAATTAATATTAGCAGGGTGTATTATAAAATTGGATTAGGGCTGTGTTATATAATTGTAATACAGACTGGTGATCAGTGACATCTGCTGGCACCTTATCTAGGCATTACTTTGTGGATGTAAAACTCAGAACTGACCCTGCCGAACAAATAAAAGCGGCCTCATTATGTCATAAACAAACACCGCAGGTTCTATAAAACTAGTATTGCATGAAAGTGTTGCAATCGTGGTTTATGTCACCAGATAGTTATGAGGACGATGTAACATGTACAAAGTCCTTTGTGTTTAGTGATCCTTTAGCTCCACCAAGATTACCGGGAGATAAATCTGAAACAATAATACACAGAGGAGTTCTGTAATACACAAGAACTTTGAAGATGAACTCCAGCAAAATAGCTAAATACATATATATATATATATAAAGTTGTTTTATTCACTAAAAAATGTATGTGTTTTTAAAGCCCAAACTTTTTTGTTTAACTTTTGGGTGGAAACCCAGGTCCAAGTTTTATCGATGTCTGTGTCCCACTAGGGAGATGGAGACAGAAGTAAGTGGAGATCTTTCCGAAGTGAGTTGTTGTGACGGACCAGGTGTCCCCATTGCAAGATTTCTCCTCGCCTCCCATTAAGGTGACGACTGTAACATTTTAGATTTCCCCTCACTTTCTGTACCGGTGACCGTGGTCACCAGGATATTAGAGAGGGTGATCTTCCGAGGCAATCTGGTAGTGTCCGCAAAATTCCATTCTATATTATGAAATCATATTCTGTGCATTGTGGATTTCTGTATTGTCCACATACAGCCCTTGGGACCTGTCATCGTATTACATATTCTCAGGGCTGTTTATTGAAGAATAGGTGCAGGTACTTCCCCCTTCCCCTGAGTCACCCCTTTTCTTCGGCACCACCTCTTGTGTCTGCCCAGGGGCGGACTGACCATTCGGGCACTCGGGCACTACCCGAGGGCCCCATGCCACTAAGGGGCCCCATCAGGGTTGCCAGCCTCAATAAAACCAGGGAAAGTATGTAAAAATCTGTGTTTTTTTTAAAATCCCAAGATTTGAAGTTGAAGAAGTGTGTATGAAGAAGTTTGAAGAAGTGTGTATGTGTATTCTGTGTGTGTATACTGTGTGTGTATATTATGTGTCTGTGTGTGTATACTGTATGTGTGTGTGTGTATACTGTGTGGCCCCATAATCTATTGCCTGGGGGCCCCATAATTTCCTATTGCCGGGGGCCCCATAATCTTCTCCTATTGCCCGGGGGCCCCATGAGTTGTCAGTCCGCCCCTGTGTCTGCCCCCTATCCTCCTCCCAGTACTGTCCCTTTTAGAAAAACCAGAGCCAGATATCATTTTGTGGTGTTAAGTAATTTCTATGGAATTGGTTAATGATAATAGCCCTCCCCCTAAGGAACAACAGACGTCCCCTGCAGCAGCAGTAGATCCTTCCCAGCAACAATAGACCCACAGGAAAAATACCTACCCCCCAGTAACAATAGAAAGAACAGACCCCCCCAGGAACAAAATACACTCAGCAACAATGAATCCCCCCATTAGCAACAATAGATCTTCCCCAGAAACAATACACCCCCCCAGGACCTAAATACCCGCCAACAACAATAGATCTGTCCAAGCAACCACAGACCCCCTATGGCAGGGTTCTCTAAACTTTCCAAACTTAAGGCCAGTTTACTGTCCTTCAGAATTTAAGGGGGCCAGATTTTGGCCAATGAGTGTAGAAAATGTCCTGAGCTCAGCATCAGTGAAAATAAACATTACCTCAGGGTTAGTGGTCTGATACATAGTGCCTATGGGCAGTAAGAGGAAGAAGAGCAGCCCATCATTGGTATCACTGGAAGGAATAGTACTCTATCGTTGGTGTCAGTGGAAGGAAAAGTACTCTATCGTTGGTGTCAGTGGGAGGAACAGTGCCCCATCATTGGTATCAGTGGGAAAAATAGTGCCCCATTATTGGTGTCAATGGTAGGAATAGTGCCCCATCATTGGTGTCAGTGGGAGGAATAGTGCCCCATCATTGGTGTCAGTGGGAGGAATAGTGCCCCATCATTGGTGTCAGTGGGAGGAATAGTGCCCCATCATTGGTGTCAGTGGGAGGAATAGTGCCCCATCATTGGTATCAGTGGAAGGAATAGTGCCTCATCATTGGTATCAATGGGAGGAATAATGCCTCATATTGGTGTCAGTGGGAAGAATAGTGCCTCATCATTGGTGTCAATGGGAGGAATAGTGCCCCATCATTAGTGTCAGTGGCAGGAATTATGCTCCGTTATTGGGGTTAGTGGGAGGAATATTGCCCCAGGGGCCAGATAAAGGCTACCAAAGAGCCACAGTTTGGAAACCACTGTCCTATGGAAACAATAGATGCCCCAGCAGCCAGCATCAGTAGACCCTCTCCCCTCAACAGTAGATTCCCCCAACAACATAAGAACCCCAGAGCAACAGTAGATCTCCCCCCCCCCCAGCAACAATAGAACCCCCCACAATGGTAAATACCCCCAGCAAAACGACACCCCCCCTCCACGTGACAATAGATTCTCCAGCAGCCAGCATCAGTAGACCCTCTCCCTTCAACGTCATAAGAACCCAGAGCAACAATAGACCCCCCACAACTGAAAATCCGCCCCAGCATCCAGCATCAATAGACCCCCCACAACTGAAAATCCGCCCCAGCATCCAGCATCAATAGACCCCCCACAACTGAAAATCCGCCCCAGCATCCAGCATCAATAGACCCTCCAGCACACCCCAGCCCTCTTTGCCAGTACACATTCTGTGCTGGAGTGTTCCCATTGAAAAAAAAGCCCTGCATACTCTGTATATATTTTATGTTAATTTTTGAGTCTGCACTGGAGGACCCCCCCCGTATTGTGCACACTGACCGGTGACCACCACTATTCCTGAGTAATCTCTGCTTGGCTGCCGCTGAAGGTCTATGTCTGTCAGTTGTTTCCTTTTGTCCTGGCTGTGCCAACTTGCTCATGATGTTTACATGTCACTTAATACCGACAATGACTAGGCATGACCACGCTGAAGTCATATAACTATCAAAGGATGAGTAATGTTAAAGTAAACCCGTCTTTTGTCCCGAACACTCCTTTTGTACAGAGCCATATAAAAATATTCTGTTACACAATCACCTTTCCCTAGGGAAACTGGGTCACAGCAGCTGCGGCGTGGAGAAGGTCAGCGCTTTTCTTGGCTGCTAAGGATAAGGATAGAAATTTCACCCAGTGCATGAAAAAGTAGATTTGTGCATCGCTCAGCAACGCATCATGGGACCTCATATGTAACTTCAGACTATTTATTTATTTGTTTATTTTCATTCTGGACAGAGTGAGGATGGCTTTGAACCTCTGACGGGCTTTTACTGCTGTCTGAAGTTTTCTTGGGGAGATTCCCCCTTGCCTTCCATCCTGGTGACAACATCATCTTAACCGCTTCAGCCCCGGAAGAATTGGCTGCTGAATGACCAGGCCATTTTTTGCGATTCGGCACTGCGTCGCTTTAACTGACAACTGCGCGGTCGTGCGACGTTGTACCCAAACAAAATTGACGTCCTCCCCCCCCCACAAATAGAGCTTTCTTTTGGTGGTATTTGATCACCTCTGCGGTTTTTATTTTTTGCGCTATAAACAAAAAAATAGCGACAATTTTTGCTATAATAAATATCCCCCCAAAAATATGTATACATTTTTTTTATAGCGTCTACAAAATAGGGGATAGTTTTATGGCATTTTTATTATTATTTTTTTATTAGTAATGGCGGCGATCTGCGATTTTTATCGGGACTGTGACATTATGGCGGACACATCGGACACTTTTGACACTATTTTGGGACCATTGTCATTTATACAGCGATCAGTGCTATAAAAATGCACTAATTACAGTGTAAATGACACTGGCAGGGAAGGTGTTAACCACTAGGGGGCGATGAAGGGGTTAAGTGTGTCCTAGGGAGTGATTCCAACTGTGGGGGGGGATGGGCTACCACTGACATGACAGCGATCACCGCTCCCAATGACAGGCAACAGTGATCTCTGTCATGACACTAGGCAGAATGGGGAAAGGCCTTGTTTACATAGGCACTTCTCTGTTCTGCGTCTCTGTGACACAATCGCCTGGGAGACTGGCGGACATTGAGTCCGCCAGTCCCGCAGGCACGGTCACGGTGTACACAGCGGGCGGCGCTAGTGCTAGCCCCGGCTCTTAAAGGGGACGTACAGATACGCCCATTTGCCCACCGCTGCCAATGTGCCGACGTATATCGGCGTGCAGCGGTCGGCAAGTGGTTAAAATGAACCTTCCAACTTAAAGTGGAATAAAAGCCTAACACTATCTATCAGTGCCGGGACAAGGTCATCATGAGCCCAGGGCTAACATGCCAAATTGCATCCCCCCCCCCCAAGATGTATGAGCATTATGTGTCAGCAAAAATCCCCCCTTCAAAAACATTTTTTAAAAGAGAAACTGCAGTCTGCTCACATCATTTCTGATAAAAACATCTTTGCCGTTCTGAAGCTTCCCTCCAACCACTTTGCATATTTATTATTTTATATATACTGTGATTCCGTACTTGCCAAATATGCTGTAGAAATCTCCCTCCACTGAGGCTGCATCCATTTTAACTGTGGGCAGCTGAAGCTGCTGCCTGTTCACTTCCTGGATTTACACAGACACACACCTCCAGCTCTGCAGCTCTTATTGGCCCTCTTGTGACTCATCCCCCCTCCCTTCTTGGCAAACTCTCACCAAAGTGAGATAGAGAGAGCTGTGCATGATGTCATAAGCCTAGGCTAATGACCAGACAAGAAACAGGAAGTGTGCTGTATAAGGTATTTACTGGCGGAAAAAAAATGTTTTACTATCCAAAGTTAAAACAACAACAACAAGGGCAGAAGATTTAATAGATGGAAAGATGAAAAAATGACTGAAGGTCCGCTTTAACCACTTCAGCCCCGGAAGAATTTACCCCCTTCCTGACCAGAGCACTTTTTGCGATTCGGCACTGCGTCGCTTTAACTGACAATTGCGCGGTCCTGCGACCTGGCTCCCAAACAAAATTGACGTCCTTTTTTTCCCACAAATAGAGCTTTCTTTTGGTGGTATTTGATCACCTCCGCGGTTTTTATTTTTTGCACTATAAACAAAAAAAAGCGACAATTTTGAAAAAAACACATTATTTTTTTACTTTTTGCTATAATAAATATCCCCCCAAAAATATATAAAAAAAACTATTTTTTTTCCTCAGTTTAGGCCGATACGTATTCTTCTACATATTTTTGGTAAAAAAAAATTGCAATAAGCGATTATCGATCAGTTTGCGCAAAAGTTATAGCGTTTACAAAATAGGGGATAGTTTTATGGCATTTTTATTAATAATTTTTTTTTTCTTAAATGGCGGCGATCAGCGATTTTTATCGTGACTGCGACGTTATGGCGGACACATCGGACATTTTTGACACATTTTTGGGACCATTGTCATTTATACAGCAATCAGTGCTATAAAAATGCACTGATTCCTGTGTAAATGACACTGGCAGTGAAGGGGTTAACCACTAGGTGGCAGTGTAGGGGTTAAGTGTGTCCTAGGGGCGTGTTTCTAGCTGTGAGGGGCGTGGCTGTGTGTGACACGTCTCTGATCTCTGCTCCGATGACAGGGAGCTGTGATCAGTGTCCTGTCACTAGGCAAAACAGGGAGATGCTTGTTTACATTAGCACCTCCCCGTTCTTCCTCCCTGTGAGGCGATCGCGGGTATCCCCGCGGCGATCGAGTCCGCGGGACCCGCGACCCGACTCACGGAGCTTCCCGGTGGCGCGCGTGCGTCCGCTGGCTGCCTCTTAAAGGGGAACGTACAGGTACGTGATTCTGCCTGTACGAGCCCTTCTGCCGCAGTATATCTGCGTTAGGCGGTCGGCAAGCGGTTAAGCACTAATCTGCATGCTTGGCCCCTAAGCATAAATTTCCCCTCCTCTCAGTACAAATCCCCCCTCCAGCTCTAATCCTCTCATTCAGCATATGCTTCCAGCACAATCCCCAAACCCCCCCCCCCCCCCCAAAAAAAAATTATTTTAAAGTCCCCCTTCCTAGCACGAATCCTCTACCCCTCAAACTTCCCCTCCAAGCACAAATCCACTCCCCCAATCCTCCACTCCAGCATAACCCCCCCATCCCCCCAATTTCCCCTCCTAGCACAAATAATGCTACTGAAGATTCCAAAATTTAAAAAGAAAACATGCGGGGGGAGAACGAGTGAAGTACAAGGAGCTAAATTTTGGAACTCCTTGTCTCTGAAACTGAGACTTGAGAATGACTTTTTGAAATTTCGAAAAAGAAATTGTAAGCTTTTGGAGTCACCTAATTTTTAATTGGGGTGTGATGGACAGACTCCCTGGCTTTTATTCTGTATCTTGCTATGCTGATTTGTTGGTTCTCTTAAGGTTTTTTAATGTCAATGTCCTTTTTGTTTTTGCGCATCGAGGCCTTCGGGTAAGACTGCGTAGGTTAAGCATTTTAATAAATAAATACTGTATTTATTGGCGTATAACACTCACTTTTTCACCATGAAAATTGGGTGCATGTGCGTGTTATACGCCAATACTTAAATTTTAGCTGCCTCGGAGGGGACAGGGAGTGGGGCGGGACGAGCGCCGTCAGATTACATGCAGTGAGAATCTCCTGTTTACTTGGCGTCCTCTGTAATAGGAAGTCCCGTCTCCTGGGCCGCCATTGGACCACTGTTCTGTCCATCATAGGTTTCTCACTGCATGTAATCTGTCGGCACTCATCCCGCCCCCTCCCTATCCCCTCTTGCTGCAGATGGGCATCGACCAGGCTGCACTGATAGCAATGGTGAAGCTGCTGCATTGAAGGCAATGGTGAGACTGCTGCATTGAAGGCAATGGTGAGGCTGCTGCATTGAAGGCAATGGTGAGGCTGCTGCATTGAAGGTAATGGCGAGGCTGCTGCATTGATGGCAATGGCGAGGCTGTACTGATGGCACTTGTGAGGCTGCAGATGGGCATTGATCAGGCTGCATTGATGGCAATGGTGAGGGTGCTGCACTGATAGCAATGGTGAGGCTGCTGCATTGAAGGCAATGGTGAGGCTGCTGCATTGAAGGCAATGGCGAGGCTGCTGCATTGATGGCAATGGCGAGGCTGCTGCATTGATGGCAATGGCGAGGCTGCTGCATTGATGGCAATGGCGAGGCTGCTGCATTGATGGCAATGGCGAGGCTGTACTGATGGCACTTGTGAGGCTGCAGATGGGCATTGATCAGGCTGCATTGATGGCAATGGTGAGGCTGCAGATGGGCACTGACCCTTATTTTGCTTCAAAGTTCCTTATTTAAAATTTAAGTTTTTTTCCTGAAATTTCCCTCTTAAAATGAATGTGCGTGTTATACGCCTGTGCGTGTTATACGCCAATAAATATGGTAAATAATGAGGTTTTAGAGATTGTCCCAATGACAATGGTCACCAAGATAAATGGCGAGGGAAATTTTTATGGGACAATCTGGTGGTATTGACAAAATTCCATTATGTATTGTGGAATCATATTATGTGCATTGTGGGTTTATGTATTGTCTAAGGTGCCTGGTGCCCAACCTGTGGTCCAAGGTCCACCACATACAGCCCTTTGGTACTTATCATGTACCAGCTGGGCCCTAGGAGAGCGTAGTCTGTGTTTTCTCTGCATAGGTGCTTACTCAAGCTATTAAAAGAAGTATACTCATTAAACTGGTTTTTGCTAGTTAAAGTGGGTTTGCTTTTATGGGTGTTCTCTATTTTTTTTGTCTAGAGCTCTGCTTGTTGTAACTCTGTCACCGTAATATATGGGAATTTTTGGTTCGGTCTTGTGTCCGTAACTCGGAGGCCAGCTGGGAAGATAAAACTGAGAGTAAAACCATTTCCAACAATCTACTGCAGCAATAAATTACGAGTGGCACACTGGTTCGAGCATAGACTGTGTTGCCTTGTACAGCCCAGCCATTCATGCAGCAAAACCCCACTCTGCAATAGAGAAGTACATCGAAGGTTCAGACTCTGTGTGTTTTCACAAACACACATCACCTCAAAGTGGAGGCTGCCATAAGAAGATCGTTCTTCTCTTTACCCAAATTCTTACAAAGAACGTTTTTATGTCTGTGACGAGTCGGAGACCAGGATAACTTGCACACAAGTGTTTACTGACGTTACATTGAGGCCGTCAGACCCAAACATCATCAGCTACCCTGCATTTACAGTGGTTGTATGCCTCTGAAATGAAAAATTAACAAAGAATATTCTTTTATAGTGTGTACTTGCCTCAGTGCAAAGCCTTTCAGTACATTGAATGGCTGTAGAGGAGAGAGGGCTGAAGATAAACAGGTACAACTTATGTAGAAGGATTTGTTTCATCTCTGTGTATCACCTAAGACCAGTCACTTCAGTTGGTATATTTAAGGGTTTACAACCTGTGACAGACCCAGCCGGGACAGGGACCTTTGTAGGGGACTGCAGGGTAGCCTCTTGCCTACTGACTATGGGCCCTGGATTTTTAGGGGACTCTATTCTTTGGGAGGTATGCTCCCGTGGGCCTTTGGAGTGGTTTAGCTTCAGGTTCGGGTCCATGTCTCCCCGAAAACACACAGACTCTGGGAACCTAGGACCTGGATACAGACTTGGTTCCCAGAATCTGTGTATTTTCAGGCAGGCATGGACCCGAATCTGAAGCAAAACCACTCCAAAGGTCCCCCAGCCCCCCCCCCCCCCCCCCAAAGAATAGAGCCCCTTCAAAAGCCAGGGCCCATAGTCAGTAGGCAAAAGGCTACCCTGCAGTCCCCTCCAAAAGCCCAGTCCCGGTTGGGTCTGTCACACCACTTTAAATAGTCAGTCCACAGCCTCTTATATCTTTCAGGGACTATTAAAGCTCTGGGCTTCGAGGTCCTAGACCTGTACCTCTGAGCAGCCATTGTGAATAGATCCCACTCACCTTGTTTGTCCCACAAAATTAAGTTAAAGGAAATGTGGGAGCTGCTAGTTGTGTGATTGGATCACCTATGCAGATCAGAAGTTGCAACTTGACTTACTACAAGGCTGTTCTAGGTTCATAGTTTAGAACAGGGATATGCAATTAGCGGACCTCCAGCTGTTGCAGAACTACAAGTCCCATGAGGCATAGCAAGACTCTGACAGCCTCAAGCATGACACCCAGAGGCAGAGGCATGATGGGACTTGTAGTTTTGCAACAGCTGGAGGTCCGCTAATTACATATCCCTGGTTTAGAATGTTCCTTAATCCAGGCATTTCCTCCCCTAATCCAGCCTTGGTAGCCATACCCCCCCAAGTTTCTTTTATGACAGAATTATTTTTTTATTTATTTTACTGTTCCATGGCATGCCAGGCTTTTATAAATGACATATCACTTTTGAGTTGGCTATTAAAGTAAGCCTGTGGGTCCATAAGATGCCTGCTCACTGGTTCAGTTTATCTATAGAGCACCTGGAATCCCCCAAAACCTTGGAACTCTACAAGGCAATGACCAACCTCACAGCTGCATGGTCAATACTCAGAATGCTTCTTCTTGCCCAGTAAGCCTTCTCATTGTATATAGCAGCCAGTGGAAAGGCATAGAAGGTTGGGGTTGGGCGGGTCTCTTGTAATTATCACCTTATTTTTTCATCAAGTAACAAAAACAAAACATTAAATTAACCCCACTGGTGCAAACTGCATCCAGTGCCCAGGGGCGGACTGACCATTGAGCGATTAGGGCACTGCCCTGAGGGCCCTGGGCCACTAGGGGGCCCCATCAGGGTTGCCAGCCTTAGTAAAACCAGGGACAGTATGTATAAATCTGTGTTTTTTTTACATCTGTCTGTGTATACTGTGTGTACATGTATGTGTATACTGTGTGATTGTATACTGTGTGTGTGTATACTGTGTGGCCCCATACTCTCTGATTGCCTGGGGGCCCCATAATCTCCTATTGCCCGGGGGCCCCATAATCTCCTATTGCCCGGGGGCCCCATGAGTTATCAGTCCGCCCCTGCCAGTGCCATAACATACCATCCTTTTGCTTCTACACCCTGCCCTGGTGGTTAGTATCTATAAACTTTGAAGCGCACCATCCTATGAAAACGTTGGGGTCTGGCAATCAATCACTGCATTATGGGAGAGTAGGGCGAGTCTCACATGTCCTACCATACTGGGAAGTATCAGGATTGATCATTAGGGACTCGGGATTAGGAAGTTGGTGACTAATTGAAGGTCAAATAAGGCAAAGGAGTGCTCTAACTGTAAGCTCAAGGGTTTTTTGAGTGTTTTTTTTTTAAAGCAGGTTTACGTTAAGTTCAATTCAGGGATTCTTGAAAAATCTACCCCTATAGTGGACCCCCACCACACTGCCAGGGTTAAATACTCCTTAAGCCTACAGCAGTGGTCTTCAAATTGCAGCCTGGGGGCTGGATGTGTTCTTTTTCTTGCCTTTATCTTGCCTTTATTTGGCCCTTGGGACACTATTCCACCAACTGACACCAATGATGGAGCACCACACGACACGTGCCAAAGTAGGTGAGGATCATGCCAAAAAATGCTTTCACATAACCCTCACAATACTAACTTCAAAGTTATTGCTCACTGAAAATTTCCGACAGTTTTCCTTTAAGCCTATAATAATGTTACTTGGTGGAGAACAATGACTAATCTATACTGCTGTACAGTCAGAGAGGATTGTCAACATTTACTTTAATGTAACTCCTTCCCCACATTATCAGGAACCATTCTCTGTCACTGTGCCAGGAATGCCGGGAGTGGCATGCAAATGAGGCTTTGACTATACTTGCATTAGACCGGGGTCTTAGGAGGTTATTGATTGAACCCTGTTTTGCATGAGCATATTTACAGTCCGTTAAAGAAGAATGTTTCTGTTTAATACTGGAAATTTGCATAGAAGAGTTTTAACGTTGATATTTTAGCCTGTCATCAGCCTTTCCAGAGAAATCCATGGCAGATGGTGGAAGAAAAGAGGAGAGAGGCCAGTCACAAGACTCTCTGCAGCTTAGATAATAGGAATGGCTAGGAATGGTTGTCCAGGGGCCAGCTAGGGTGACCACGTGTCCCGGATTGCCAGGGACAGTCCCGCATTTTGCCGGTATGTCTCTGGTCCCGGGCAACTTAATTCCGGGACAGTCCCGGAATGAAACTGACACCGCCACCCTGCACAGTGCATTCTGCACCCTGATTGGGCAAAGCTTTGTCCAATCAGGGCGCAGTAAAAGCTGGTTGTTAAGGAGCGGGGCTGGGAAGCCTGCCGCCACATCTTAACAACCGATAAGTCTTCAGCTGTCAATGTCCTTTCCACACTGACAGCTGAATAATAAAAAAGAAAAATTGCTGGTAAAAAAAAAAAATGGTGTGGGGTCCCCCCTCTAGTCAATACCAGACCCAAAGGGTTTTAAGGGGAACCCCACAACAAAATGTAAAAAAAAAAAACAGCTTGGCCCCCCCCCAAATCCATACCCGACTCTTATCCGAGCATGCAGAGGTCCGTTACGCCACAAGAGGGGCGGTGCCACCAGGTGACGTTGCCGGATGGCCCTGCCCATGCCTATATATGTTTTGTTATTTTTTATTAATGGAATTGTCAAAAATTGGCTCTGTACCCCATACTTATTCACATAGGGGGTGGGGACGGGATCTGAGGGCCTCCGTGTTAAAGGGGGCTTCCAGATTCCAATAAGCCCCCCTCTCGCAGACCCCCAAAACCACAGTCCAGGGTTGTGGGGAAGAGACCCTTGTCCCCATCAACATGGGGACAAGGTGCTTTGGGGTGGGGGGAGCAGAGCCCCAAAGCACACCCCCAAGTTGAGGGCATGTGGTCTGGTATGGTTCAGGAGGGGGAGACGCTCCCCCCCTCTTTCCTGACCTGCCAGGCTGCATGCTTGGATAAGGATCTGGTATGTGTTTTTTTTACACTTTGGCGTAAAGTTCCCGAAGAGTCTGGGGGGGCATGTTTTTTTTTCTTTTGTTTTCAATAGCTGGGTACCAGCAATTGCAACCGCGAGTCAATTTAAATGTGATTTGACTATTTTTTTTTTCTTTAGTAATTTTTGCTGCAGCATAATCTATGCATGCTACAGATGCGCCACTTTACAGGCATACTAAGGGGACCCCTTTGATGTACATCTTTTTTGGGAGGGTGGGGGGGAGGATGAGTGGTGGGGGGTGTTCCTGAATGGCAGTTTTGAAATGTGGTCACCCTAGGGCCAGCAGCCCATTGCCTCTATAGTGGTCTGTGGATAACCTATGCATTAGCTGCTAGTTGTATTGTTAAATAATTTGTCTTCCCCAAATTTGGCATTTTTCCCTGAATGTAAATGAGACCTCTGTGTTCCTTGTATGCATTGCCTTTATTCTCACGCCTGGACTTTGCCCTACAAGAGAGACTGGGGGAGATTTCCTAAAACTGGAGAGTGCAAATGGTGCAGCTCTGCATGACAGCCAATCAACTTCTTACTTCAGCTTGTTCAATTAAGCTTTGACAATAAAACTTGGAAGCTGATTTCTATGCAGAGCTGCACCAGATTTTGCACTGCTCCTCCAGAGACTCACTGTCCAAAGAGCACTCTGCTATCCAAGACAGTCAGCATTCATTCTGCATTCTATCATCCAAGATAGTTAGTATCCATTCATCACCAGTGGTGGCTGGTGCACAAAATTTTTGAGGGGGGGCGCAAACAGAAAAATTCAATTGCAGCCTCACTGTGCCATCAAACACAGCCAGTGTGCCATTAAACGATGCCACTGTGCCCATCAAACATCGCCACTGTGCCCATCAAATGCAGCCACTATGCCCAACAAATGCAGCCACTGTGCCCATCAAGTGCTGCCACTGTGCCCATCAAATGCTCCCACTGTGCCCCTTTAAATACTCCCACTGTGCCCATCAAATGCTCCCACTGTGCCCATCAAATGCTCCCACTGTGCCCCTTTAAATACTCCCACTGTGCCCATCGAATGCTGCCACTGTGCCCCCCCACTCGCCGTCTGCCCGGCACTTACCCTGTCTTAGTGGGGCAGCCGGTGATGGCGGCGAGCGGTGTCGTTTCAGCCAATCGGGTGATGGGTAACAGACCTGAGCACCTGATTGGCGGAGAGGCGGTTTCAGTGTTAGGTAATCGAATATTCATTCGCTTTTCTAACACAGCTGGGTGAACTGCGAGCGCCAATCATGGCGCTCGCTGTTTACCTTTTTTGACGCCTTTTAGAGAGTATGGCTCTAATCGGGTGCTTTAAAAACACCCCCCGGCCGCTGTAATTCAGTCACCCGGCGCCCGAAAAGGGGCCAGATGCCTGAAAAGAGGGTGGCAGCGGCGGCCATGGATAGATTTATGCAATGCATGAATCTATCTATTGGTGATAGAGGGGGTGGCTGGAGAGAGGGAGCGGCACCTGTGCGCTCTTATGGACGCACTGCCAATGTTCAGCACTCTGGCCTCCAAGATAGTCAGTAGCTATTCACCTTTTCTACCCTCCAAGATAGTCAGTATCCATTCAGCACTCTGCTCTCCAAGACAGTCAGTATTCATTCAGCATTATACCCTCCAAGATAAGCAGTATCTATTCAGCACTCTGCTCTCCAAGACAGTCAGTATTCATTCAGCATTATACCCTCCAAGATAGTCAGTATCTATTCAGCACTCTGTCCTCCAAGATAGTATCCATTCAGCACTCTGCCCTTTTCGGATAGTCAGTATCCATTCAGCACTCTGCCCTCCAAGATAGTGAGTACTCATTCGGCATTCTACAATCCAAGATAGTCAGTAGCTATTCAGCTTTTCTACCCTCCAAGATAGCCAGTATCCATTCAGGACTCTACCCTCCAAGATAGCCAGTATCCATTCAGGACTCTACCCTCCAAGATAGCCAGTATCCATTCAGGACTCTACCCTCCAAGATAGCCAGTATCCATTCAGGACTCTACCCTCCAAGATAGCCAGTATCCATTTAGGACTGTACCCTCCAAGATAGTCAGTATCCATTCAGCACCCAGCCCTCCAAGATAGTCAGTACCCATTCAGCACCCAGCCCTCCAAGATAGTCAGTAGCCATTCGGCACTCTACCCTCCAATATGGTTGGTGTCAGTTAAGTACTCTGCAACCTCAAGAGAATCAGTGTCCATTCAGCTCTTAGCCCTCCAGTAGTGTTATTATTTTTTTAGCACTATGCATATCAAGTGAGTCACTGCCCATTCAGCACTTTGTCATTGGGGTCGTTGGGTGGGATTTACTAAATCCATTACCTAAAAGTGGTGCGCTCAAAATCTGTTGCAGATGTGCATAGTAACCAAACAGCTTCCAGGTTTTATTGTCAAAGAATAATTGAAGAAGCTGCAGATAGAAGCTGATTGATTATTATGCACAGCTGCACCAGATTATGTGTGCACCCGTTCTAGTACGTCTCCCACATTGTGGAAATCACTACTGAAGTACATAGGTGCAGACACATTTGTTGGGTGAATTAGCCTACTGCATCTATTAACTGCCAGTTAACTCAAGTTTAAGCTTACCTTCCCACATGGTTGTGCTGCATATAAGTCCAGAGCCCTCCACATATACCACCAAGTATAAGTAGGAATGTGTAACATCAATGCCAGACATCCAGCCTTTGTTCATCATTGGTCTGGTCTAGGTTCAAAGCGGTTAAATTTCATCTGTCATTTGAAATGTGTCTTGGCCTGCATCTGCATATCCATCATTCATCTGGTCCAAGTCAGAGGCAGCTGCAGAAGCAGGCCAAGACTGCGCCGTGTATACCCAGCAAGCTTCTCTGTCACCAACACAAGGGCGTCTCTTGAGGCCCAGACTTATTGGTAGGACGTCTGTGTGTCCTGTCGCCTGAATGTCACATTCAGTGTCATAGCATTCCTGTTTAGAGTAGTATACAACATTGAGCCTCGCACAGGAGCTCACAGTTTTGTTTCTCCAAGGATATACAAAGGTCACATATCATGGACACTGTAAATCACCCATTACTTAAAGGTACCATTTGGTCAAAATGGAAAATTTAACCCATACAGGGTGCATAGCCAACCTGCTTACTAGTTCGGTTTATTATTATTATTATACACGATTTATATAGCGCCAACAGTTTACACAGCGCTTTACAATGTAGAGGGGGGGACAGCACAATTACAGTACAGTTCAATACAGAAGGGACAGGAGGGCCCCGCTCATAGAGCTTACATTCTAAATGGAGGGGGTGGTGGTACAAAAGGTAATAGATACGGGGAATGATTTGATGGGGTTGTTATGTGGGTGTGGGATAGGCTTCCCTGAATAAGTGAGTTTTCAGGGATCTCCTAAAGGTGGACAGGGTAGGGGCTGATCGGACATACTGGGGCAGGGAATTCCAGAGGATGGGAGAGACTCTGGAGAAGTCCTGAAGGCGAGCATGAGAGGAGGTAACAAGGGAGCTAGAGAGCAGGAGGTCCTGGGAGGAGCGGAGGGGACGATTTGGGCGATATCTGCAGATGAGGTTGGTGATGTAGCTGGGGGAGATGTTGTGGATGGCCTTGTATGTTGTGGTTAGCATTTTGAATTTTATATGGTGGGGTAGGGGAAGCCAGTGAAGGGATGGCTTCCCCTACCCCACCATAGGGGAAGCCAATCACGGATCGATTAGTGAGCTGTATTAGTCTAGCAGCAGCATTCATAATAGACTGAAGGGGGATAGCCTGCGTAAGGGTAGGCCATTAAGGAGAGATTTGCAGTAGTCAAGGTGCGAAATAATCAAGGAGTGAATAAGTTGCTTTGTGGTGTCATTAGTCAGGAAGGGTCGAATTCTGGAGATGTTGCGGAGGTTAAGGCGGCAGGATTTAGCCAGCGATTGGATATGGGGGCTGAAGGAGAGGACAGAGTCAAGGATTACACCCAGGACCAATGCATGTGTGGAGGGACCAATGGTTGTGCTGTTTATCTTAATGGTAAAGTCATGGGGTGGGGGACCGGGAAGGAGGAAATATTACAAGCTCAGTTTTGGAAAGATTGAGTTTGAGAAATTGGTGTGACGTCCACTATCCAAGCATTGTTGTCGTACAACAGTCCACCTACTCCCTTTTTAGTGGCAGTTATGAGAAGATTCTCACAGCCCCAGATCCACACCTGGTTCTAAATGGTGATACAGCAAATTGGGCAACCTTCACAGCACTTTAGACCTGAACATCCTACACAAAACAGGTACACTTTTGCAGCTTGCCTGGCTTATTATCCCATCTAAAGTATCCAACCCTCCCTAGAGGGATTACTTTACTGAATCTGATTGCCATGGTCTGCCATATATCCTTGTTGCTAGCTGTTCCTGCAGAGTGGATCCTCTTAGGCTTCTGTGGGACCATCATCCAAGGCTGGAGGCCAATCAAATCTACTTGTACAAGCTTTGTTTGATTGAATAATAACTATGGAGTGTGAGGGCCAGTCTGATTGTACATAAATTGAACAAATTATTTAGAGTGGCCCCTTGTATGACATAGTCAGTGTAATCAGATTGCAATGTGTGTGACTAGAGATGAGTGATGGTAACACATTATACAGCCAAACATTTTGTGCACACCTGATCATCACACTTACATGAGCTTGTTGGACATTCTATTCCAAACCCGTAGGCATTATTATGAAATTGGCCCTCCTTTGTGACTATAACATCCTCCACTTTTTTGGAAAGGCTTTCCACAAGATTTTGGAGTGCATCTGGTAATTTGTGCCCATTTTAGGCAAAAGAGAATTTTTGGGACCAGGTGCTGATGTTGGTCAAAATTATCAAAGGTGTTAGAAAGTTCGGTAGAGTTGAGTTGAGGGCTCAAGCTCCTTTACATTAAACTATGTCTTTATGTAGTTGGTTTTGTGCAGAGAGATACAGTGGTGCTGGAACAGAAAAGGTCCTTTTCCAAACTGGTAACATGATGCTGGAAGAGCACAATTGTCTAAAATGTTTTTGTATGCTGTTACCTTATTGTTCACTATAACACCTAAAGCCAGCTAGTTGTCCACATACTTTTAGCCATACAGTGTAGTGGTAAAAAAAATATCAACGTTTGCCCATATTAGTTCATCAAAATATCATAGTATAGTCGGCCTTGTAATGAATGGGCAGCTCTCAAGCTACAAGCTTTTTTTTTTATGTCACATAACCTTTTTTGAAAATTGCTTTGTTGGTATTGTACGATGACAATTTTGTTTAAAGTGTTTAATCCATTACCACATGGTAATTATAGAAATCTAGAAATGTGTCACGATCCATCGTAGTAGTTCATTTATGTAATATATAAATTCTTGGAGTCAACCGGAAAGTATTTATAGGGGCTTCCCCCAATTTGTGTAGTTCTTTGTTAATAACTCCATCTGGTATTCAGCTCAAATGGGGGATTTCCAGCGTCTGTTCATGAAATTTTATATGTTGATACTGCGAGACACCTGATCTGTAAACTGAATTAATAGAAGTGTCACTTGCTATACAGCACAGGGTTTTTGGTGCACATCAGTATTAAAGACCTCAATAGTTCCACCCGGTGTTCTAGAATAAGGAGAGATGGCATATAGAATATTTATGTCCTATACACATTTTGGATTTCAGTGCTTTCTAGGAGTCCCATTACTAATGTACTTTAGTCATTAATAAGGTGATCTCAATCCAACTCTGGAACAGTCCCGCATCTATGTACTCTTCCCTTTTGATGCTGTATCCTGGGTTGTGGATTAAGGTGACAGCATTACCCTTGTTTGAGTTACTGACCATGCGCAGTAACTCAAAAAAGGGTATTACTGAAGATATCACCCCGACAAGTGGGAGCTTCCCACATAATTAGGGGTGGTGTCACTCAGAAAGTGGACTGGACTGCCCCAAAAGTAAGTATGACCTGAAAGGGATTGCCCATAAGGAGGTTGTGATAGGTGTGGTCCATTGGCTGGGATGACAATGTTACATCCTTATGGTTGGAATGGCATTCCCGCTGGGATGATGGGGGCTCTGAAGGCTAGTACCAGCTGAAACAGAAATTGGAGCACACACAGGCAGTTGGGGTACAGGATTAATTCCCCCAGCAAACATGGATGGGCCCAGTTCCTCCTGATTTGAATGAATATACCTAGTCTGGCCATGGGCTGGGAAGGCAGAGAGTCCACAGTGTCTGTGCCACCTGGAAGTGGTCGCCCCAGGGGTGCCCTTAGTAACACTTGCGTGTGGGACCCCGCTGTGTGAACATGCACATGGTCACAGCACTAAATCTTTTTCTGCACTGCGCCTGTATGGGCTAGGCCTTTTTTGCTAAGTCTGGGGCAATTTTTGCTACCAGGTCTCAGGGCCCAGCCAGTGCACATTGCATGGCCACTTATTTATCTCATTTATTTTCTCCTTCACGTTTGTTGCTTTTAATTTTTGTGTGTGTTTTTTCACTGGATGGAGGGTGTGAGTCCGCGGGCTTGCCCTAAAGTCTAGAGGGAGAATGTGTGGCCATTAGGTTCTTTCCTCCCCTCTCTTCGGGAGAGCCCCTAGGCCAGTGATGGCGAACCTTGGCACCCCAGATGTTTTGGAACTACATTTCCCATGGTGCTCATGCACTCTGCAGTATAGTTGAGCATCATGGGAAACGTAGTTCCAAAACATCTGGGGTGCCAAGGTTCGTCATCACTGCCCTAGAACTAGTACTCGGTGGTGGGGTCTGGCTGGCCACGAGGAGAGGGGTCCACCAGGCCTTTTGGCTAGGTGGACCAAGTTCATAACCTTGTCCCTGTCAGGGGTCTTGCACCCCGGGGATTCAGGGTAAGGTCCTACTCCTTTGGGGGTGGACAAAAGCACACCCTTAAGTGCACTTTTTTTGTGTGTGTTCGCATGCACGGTTTTTGTACACTTAACAGTTTTTCATTTTCAGCACCACCGCAGATTGAAAAAAAATTAAAAAACAGTGTCCTAGGACGAAGATGTTGGCAGATATGTTATTCGTTTAATGGAGGCTCTTAGGCTAGGCTCACACAGGTGTTACTGAGTATGCAAGCATTTGTGCAAGTTTTCATCGTATCCCCGCACAGCACAATTATTTCAATGGGCTGTCCTATGTGCAAAACGTGTCTGGTGCAGTTTGGTGCGCCTGAAAATGCGCACGTTAGCAAATACATAGGAGTGCCATTAACAACTAATGGCACAGTCGCGTGTCTGCTAAAGGGCAGAGTGTTTCTGTGCAAGTCAGGAAAGGACACAATTTTGCGCACCTAGCCCTAAAATTGATGTTGAGGCAAGCTGTTAATTGCAGAGTTGATGTATATACAATCAGATTATTTTACTTGCCAAAAGGCTTTTAATTCTGTGTAGCCAATTTTGTGATCTGGACCCCCCCTTGGTGGGACAGCACAGCAAATTTCTTGACCTACGCTGCAATAAAAGCACAGCTTGGTCAAGAATACAGCCATAGCCAAAAGTTTTGAGAATGACACAAATATAAATTTTCAAAGTCTGCTGCTTTTCAGTGTTTTTAGATCTTTTTGTCAGACTATGGTATACTGAAGTATAATTACAAGCATTTCATACAGTAAGAGCCCTTTCACACTGCCAGCATCTGGGCGTCGGCGGTAAAGCGATGCTAGTTTTAGTGGCGCTTTACCGTAGTTTTTGCAGCACTTTTCGGGGTGCTAGCGGAGCGCTTTTAACCCCTGCTTGCGGCCAAATAAAGGGTTAAAAGCGCAGCTGCAGAGGCGCTTTGCAGGCGCTGCCCATTGAAATCAATAGGCAGGAGCGCTTTAGGAACGCTTTAGGAGCGCCTCAAAGAAGCTGCTGGCGGGACTTTTTTGGACATCCTGCCAGCGCAGTGCCCCAGGGTGAAAGCACTCTGGCTTTTATACTGTGATTGCAGATGAGGCTTTTTTCAGGCGCTTTACAGGCGCTATTTTTAGCACTAAAACGTCTGAAAAACGCCTCCAGTGTTAAAGGGGTCTAACTGTCAAAGGCTTTTATTGACAATTACATTAAGTTTACACAAATAGTCAATATTTGCAGTATTGACTTTTCTTTTTCAAGACCAAGCAATTCTCCCTGGCATGCTGACAATCAACATCTGGGCTACCTCCAGCCAAAAGATCCACATGTTTTTTTTTCTTCACCCTCCTCTTGAGGATTTGACCACGAGTTCTCAATGGGAGTAAGTTATGGGGAGTTTCCTGGCCATGGACCCAACATTTTCATATTTTTGTTCCCCGAGCCACTTAGTTATCACTTTTACCCTATGGCAAGGTGCTCCATCGTGCTGGAAAAGGCATTGTTCCTCACCAAACTGTTCTTGGATGGTTGGGAGAAGTTGCTCTCGGAGGATGTTTTTGTACCATTCTTTATTCATGTTCTTAGGCAAAAGTTTGAGTGAGCCCACTCCCTTGGCTGAGATGCAACCCCACACATGAATGGTCTCAGGATGCTTTACTGTTGGCATGACTGATGGAAGCGCTCACCTTTTCTTCTCCGGACAAGGTTTTTTCCGGATGCCCCAAACTTCATGGAGAGAAGTGGCTTCTTTGCTGCCCTTCTTGACACCAGGCCATCCTCCAAAAGTCTTCTCCTCGCTGTGTGTGCCGTTGCCCTCACACCTGCCTGCTGATATTCCTGAGCAAGCTCTGCACTGGTGGTGCCCCGATCCCGCAGCTGAATAAACTGAAAGGAGACGGTCCTGGCGCTTGCTGGACTTTCTTGGGTGCCCTGAAGGCTTCTTCCCAAATGTAGTGGAAATGTTTTTTTTTATGGAATGAAGTTAATTTTCATGGCAAAGAGGGAATTTGCAATTAATTGAAATTCATCTGATCACTTCATAACATTCTGGAGTATATCCATATTTCCATCATAAAAACTGAGGCAGCAGACTTTGTGAAAATTAATATTTGTGTCATTCTCAAAACTTTTGGCCATGGCTGTACTCCAACAGCTTGCTGATTGGACAGGGAAGAACGGCAGCACACTGATGAGTAATCCCTCTGTTTGCTTCATCTGTCAGCACATTGCGACAGAGGCGGATTGGCTGCTAGATTGGGTCCAGTCTCTCTCAATCTGAGTGATGGTGAGTAGGAGATTACAAGAGGCTAATATCAGGACAGCCTCAATAATTGGTGCTCAGGGTTCAGATTTGCTGTAAATGTTCCTGGGTTATAAAGAGTAGAACGATATACATGCCAGTAAGTATGGATATACGGCAAACCAATGTTTGTGCTATGCATTCCGTGTGTTCCGTGTGTTTTTAATATCTGGATAAGAGTTTTCCCTTTAAGTACAATGTGGACTTTGTCAGCTAGAACATGCCGGGCTCCAGTGATCCTCACACTTTGTAATCTCTTCTTTCTCTTCCCTCCCTCCAGGCAACAACGTTCTGCTGTGTGATCGTCTCCATGCTGGCAGCTGTCGAGCTCGCCACTCCTACATGCCGGCTCTAAACCGCACTGTTAAACTTCATTCTTCTTTTACCACCTGCCAGTTGTTCGTTTTTGTGTTGCAAGATTTGGAATGAAAGGGACAAGTGGAGAAACTCTGGCTTCATAAAGTGCAGAGGGGAGTGCAGAGCCAAAAAGAGAGGGGAGAGAGCAGAGCTGACCAGAGAGAAAAGAGCAGAGCTAAACACAGAGGGGAGTGCAGAGCTGAACACAGAGGGGAGTGCAGAGCTGAACACAGAGGGGAGTGCAGAGCTGAACACAGAGGGGAGTGCAGAGCTGAACACAGAGGAGAGAGCAGAGCTGAACACAAAGGGGAGTGCAGAGCTGAACACAGAGGAGAGAGCAGAGCTGAACACAGAGGGGAGTGCAGAGCTGAACACAGAGGGGAGTGCAGAGCTGAACACAGAGGAGAGAGCAGAGCTGAACACAGAGGGGAGTGCAGAGCTAAACACAGAGGAGAGAGCAGAGCTGAACACAGAGGAAAGTGCAGAGCTGAACACAGAGGGGAGTGCAGAGCTGAACACAGAGGGGAGTGCAGAGCTGAACACAGTGAGGAGTGCAGAGCTGAACACAGAGGGGAGTGCAGAGCTGAACACGGAGGGGAGAGCAGAGCTAAACACAGAGGGGAGTGCAGAGCTGAACACAGAGAGGAGTGCAGAGCTAAACACAGTGGAGAGTGCAGAGCTAAACACAGAGGAGAGTGCAGAGCTGACCAGAGAGAAAAGAGCAGAGCTAAACACAGAGGAGAGAGCAGAGCTGAACACAGAGGGGAGTGCAGAGCTAAACACAGAGGAGAGTGCAGAGCTGAACACAGAGGGGAGTGCAGAGCTGAACACAGAGGAGAGAGCAGAGCTGAACACAGAGGAGAGAGCAGAGCTGAACACAGAGGGGAGTGCAGAGCTAAACACAGAGGGGAGTGCAGAGCTGAACACAGAGGGGAGTGCAGAGCTGAACACAGAGGAGAGAGCAGAGCTGAACACAGAGGAGAGTGCAGAGCTGAACACAGAGGGGAGTGCAGAGCTGAACACAGAGGGGAGTGCAGAGCTGAACACAGAGGAGAGAGCAGAGCTAAACACAGAGAGGAGTGCAGAGCTAAACACAGAGGAGAGTGCATAGCTGAACACGGAGTGGAGTGCAGAGCTAAACACAGAGGGGAGTGCAGAGCTAAACACAGAGGAGAGTGCAGAGCTAAACACAGAGGAGAGTGCATAGCTGAACACGGAGGGGAGTGCATAGCTGAACACGGAGGGGAGTGCAGAGCTAAACACAGAGGAGAGTGCAGAGCTAAACACAGAGGAGAGTGCATAGCTGAACACGGAGGGGAAAGCAGAGCTGAACACAGTGGAGAGTGCAGAGCTAAACACAGAGGAGAGTGCAGAGCTGACCAGAGAGAAAAGAGCAGAGCTAAACACAGAGGAGAGAGCAGAGCTGAACACAGTGGGGAGTGCAGAGCTGAACACAGTGGGGAGTGCAGAGCTAAACACAGAGGGGAGTGCAGAGCTAAACACAGAGGGGAGTGCAGAGCTAAACACAGAGGGGAGTGCAGAGCTGAACACAGAGGGGAGTGCAGAGCTAAACACAGAGGAGAGTGCAGAGCTGACCAGAGAGAAAAGAGCAGAGCTAAACACAGAGGAGAGTGCAGAGCTGAACACAGAGGGGAGTGCAGAGCTGAACACAGAGGGGAGTGCAGAGCTAAACACAGAGGGGAGTGCAGAGCTAAACACAGAGGAGAGTGCAGAGCTAAACACAGAGGGGAGTGCAGAGCTAAACACAGAGGAGAGTGCAGAGCTGAACACAGTGGGGAGTGCAGAGCTAAACACAGAGGGGAGTGCAGAGCTGAACACAGTGGGGAGTGCAGAGCTGAACACAGTGGGGAGTGCAGAGCTAAACACAGAGGGGAGTGCAGAGCTAAACACAGAGGGGAGTGCAGAGCTGAACACGGAGGGGAGTGCAGAGCTGAACACGGAGGGGAGTGCAGAGCTGAACACAGAGGAGAGAGCAGAGCTGAACACAGTGGAGAGTGCAGAGCTGAACACAGAGGGGAGTGCAGAGCTGAACACAGAGAGGAGTGCAGAGCTAAACACAGTGGGGAGTGCAGAGCTGAACACAGAGGAGAGTGCAGAGCTGAACACAGAGGGGAGTGCAGAGCTAAACACAGAGGGGAGTGCAGAGCTAAACACAGAGGGGAGTGCAGAGCTAAACACAGAGGGGAGTGCAGAGCTAAACACAGAGGGGAGTGCAGAGCTAAACACAGAGGGGAGTGCAGAGCTAAACACAGAGGGGAGTGCAGAGCTGAACACAGCCCCACCGGTGCTCCTGTCTCCTCCATTTCAACGAGTGCCCCAAAGAAGGCTGCTTTCAATGGGGGCACTTGTGCAGGCTTGCTCCCAAGTCTCCCTGTCTGCGTCTATTGACACAGATTAAGGTTTTCACCTTAATCTGCATTACGGTAAACAAAAAAAAACCTTTAGGCTTTAGAGCATAAAGTTAATGACACCCCAAACACAGTGCGTTTGCCCGCACCGGATAGCATGTGATGCGGTTGTTGTGCATTTCAAAAAGTAGTGCATGCACTACTTTTGGTGCAGTGCAATTTCACACTGTACAGAACTGCATGTGAATTGTACAGGAACCACACTGCGTTCCTGTGCGATTCACTTGCAGTTTCTAGCAGTGCCGAGACAAGATCATCCAGCACCCAGGGTAAAGATGGCAAACTGTGCCCCCCACCACCACCGTTCATGATGTGCAAGCTTAGGGGATCCTATGCCCAGCAGTCACTCACTTGTCACTGCCACTACTCCTGTCAGCCTTGCAACAAAAGGAAAGGGGGCCCCCATCCTTACAGTACACCATTGCGCCCAGGGCAACCATCCTTGCGCCCACCCCTTGTCTTGGCCCTGGTTCCTAGAGTGAATGGGCCCTGGCTCGTAAAGCACAGAGGGTCAACAAAACAGCTATGCAGCTAGCCTTTTCTAAATTAGGCCAACAGTGATAGTCTCCATATTTCCTTTAGGAAACGCTTACTTTAAATTGTACAATCACATTGTAGTGCATATGGCCACCCTAAAAGAGATTGCACAGAAATTGTACAACCAAATTGTACCTTGCATCGCCAGACCTACACAGTATAATGTGAGGGACTCTGGATGAGTTTTTTTTTTTTTATTGTTATATTGCTATTGAGTCTTTAAAATACATATAAAGGTCAATGAAAAAAAATCAGTTTTAGGTATTTCTTAGAGACTGGAGCCTTTTAACCAACAATGGATCATTGTATTATTTCTTTATTTCAATGTAAAGTTTTTCTTTTATAAAATGTTTTTCAAAACTCATTGCAAAATATGTGAAAATAAAGCCTTATTTAAGCTGTATATTGTCTCATCTCATTTTTCTATTGCTGTGTGTTTCATCATCATCAGCATACGAAAAATTCTCGTACAGCAGAATACAACTTCAGAAGTGACGTCATGTGTTAAATAGTTTTGTATGTGTTTTTTCGTTTCTGAGCATGCATAGTCTGGCTCTTATGATTTTTTCGTACGAAAACCGCACTAATTAAATGGAAATGGGACGTTGAGCTCCCGTACGACAAAAATGTTATAGTCTGCACATCCAGCTTTTGTCTGACAAAAAACTGGAGTCGACTGTCGAAAGCACCGTACTAACGATCCGAAAAATCGGCAGATCGTTCGTCGGACTAAATTTTACTTACGATTTTCGTATCGTGTGTACGGGACTTTAATGGCCCTCCAGCAGAGATAATCAGACAGATTTCAAGGCCTTCAATATTCTTTTGCAAAATGTATTGACTCAAATGTGTAGGGTTTGTGGTTTAAGGCTTCATAGATTCCAACTGCCCCAAATTTGCTGGGACAGCCCCACATCTCGGTACTCGGTATTATCGTTAGGACAATGCCCCAGGCTGTGTCCTGGGATCGCAGCATTACCGTTATTTGGATTACTGAGCATATGCAGTAAATCAAAAAAGAGTATTGACTGAGTGGTTGGCGGCCATGATTGGGCAGTTCTCTATAATTAGTGGCAGGACCACTCCGGGGCTGTGTATGGTCATGTGAGATCAGTCCTGGGATAAGGGCATCTAGAGCCCAGGGGGGAACATGCCAAATTGCGCCTCCCCCCGAAATGTATGATTATGTGTAAGCAAACCACCCCCTCCCTCCCAAAAAACAAGCGCTAATCTGCATACACCCTCCCAGTACAAATCCAACCCCCTGCTGAAATCCCCCCTCCTGGCACAAACCGTTGCCCCCTCCCCCCCAGCTCAAATCCTCTCTCTCCACATGCCCCCAGCACAAATCCCCCCTCCCCAAAAAACTTCCCCCTCCTAGCACAGATCTTCTCCCTACTATATTACCACAAGCCCCCCAATCCCCCCTCCTACCACAAGTTCCCTTTATCCACCCCCCCTCCAAAACACAAATCCCCACAAATCACTACTCCTAGCATACCTCCCCAGATTCCTCCTAGAACAACAACACCCCTAACACTCCCCCCCCCCCAAAAAAAAAATTCCTCCTCCCAACACAAATTCCCTCCCCCCTGCCCCAATTTCCTTGTGTTGCCTCCCGCCTCACATATTAGCACTTTGCCCAGGGCAGCTGCCCCTCCTGCCCACCCCTTGTCCGGGCCCTGTGTTTGATGTACAGGCCGCTACACCAGCAGCAAAGGGCATCAGAGCCGCTATGTACAGTTGGATCCGGAGGCTCAGCCAGGATATTTGAAACTACTTCACCTTTTCATTTTTCACATAAAGGTGAACTTACTCTTTAAGGCAGGGTCACTATGCTAGTTTTCTAGCTCTATTGCTTGTCCTTTTGGTTTAATAGTTTGTGCCCCTTACCTGGAACAAGAACGGAAATAAGGATGTGCCTCTATGTTCCAGGTCAGTGTCTCAAACCCAACTGCTTTGTGTCCTAGCCAGACGACTGGCGTCTTCAGAATGGGATTAACAATGGTAGCCCCCTTGCATCACTTTTCCTTTAAATCCAGTAAGTATATCCCTTTAAATCCAGTGAGTACATCCCTTTTTTATATTTATCTTGTTAACATTTGTCCTGTCAAAGAAGGAGCTGCAACCTGGATTGTTGTTTTCACGTCTCGTGTGAATTCTCTGGCTGGTTTTCCAATTAGAAGAATGGACTCTAATTACTCCAGGAAATAAGTGATGTTACGGGAATCTATTGCCCAGCTCCTCTCCTTCCCCTGAAGAAAGCAATTACAGATGTGAATTGCTGGGCTTGAAATTCAGCTGCAGTAATGAATGGGAATACGTTGATTCATACTTGAACAGAACACTTGCCCCTATTAACAGGTAGCACTTATCATTTTCTGTTGATCCAGAGGAAGTAATGCAACAGGAGTCACATGTTCAGTTATGGCTCCCATTCAGAGAAATAATCTTTGATTTAGCAGATGATGGAAAAAAGGGCCATTGAGGAAATCAGTTTATAAATATACAGTACCTTCCTTATTAACGCTTTCCCACCAGCCACCCGTCAGCCTATAAGAACTGGAAACACTGGAGGAGTCTCGTCTTTTTCTGATCATGTCATTGGCCAGTCATGTGATTACAGTGCTGGGGGCACACTATGGAGTACTTTTCCAACACAAAACAGTGACCTAAGTCTACATATATATATATATATATATATATATATATATATATATATAGCGCTACCCACGTAGGAGCCACTGGATAGGATGGTTCTTCTGTTCTTTGCCTTAATCTTTACAGGAACCTCCGTCCCTCTGACACACCAGGTTGAGTGTTCAAACATGCAATATTACATTAATTCACTGAAAGTAATACTTAGTGAAAGGAAATAGTAGGTATTCTGGATGACCACCGTTCTATAGGTACGCCAACTACTTCCTTTCAAATGGGGGCTCGTCCGGGATACCTACTATTTCCTTTCACTTAGTACCTAAAAGTAGCGCTATATCAAAGAAAACAGGCATCAAGCCAGGTAGTAAAGGCAAATTTAATAAATTGTCACCCAATACGGTTGGTAACTAAGCAAGCAAAATTGGATTACCAATGGTAATAACACAAGTTAGCATACAAAGTGATTAACAGTAAGGTCTAGGCATAAGATGACATTTGGTGTCCGGATCAGCATAAACAGTAGCAAGGCCAACTCATGTGCAGCAGTAGTAAAGTTTAATCTACAAGTGCTGGAACTATTGTATACTGCCAGGGTGCATTTTTGGCCGCAATGCTAGTCCTAGACTGGATACACACTGTCCAAAAGAAAAGGAGGAAAGTAGCAGATGGGGCAGGGGAACAAAGGTGGCTTGCAGAATACAATTACAAGATCGGCAGTCCTTTGAGATGTTCTCCTGCTGGCAATCGTTGGGGCCCTTTAAGAGCGTTGGTGCACTTAACAACAGTCCCAGTTAGGCTTGATTCACACTAATGCGTTTTTGATGCATTTTGCAGAAATGCAGGGAATTTTTTTTAACATTGGTGCCTATGAAACATGTTCACATCAATGCATTTTTGTGCCTTTTTTCCTGCAAAATGCTGCGTTTTGCATGTAATAGACTTCAATGGGCATGCAAGAAAAACGGAAATCCTGTGTTTGCTGCAATTTGCTCTTATTTCTTTTTTTTACACTGTATATTGCTGGTTGCTAAGGAGAGGGCCGGGAAGCCGGCCGCCGTATCCTTAACAACCGATGAGTCATCAGCTGTCCACGGGCTTCCCGGCTTACAAAAAAGAATTGCCGGCTAAAAAGAAATTGGGTCTAGTATGGATTCTGAGGGGACCCTCCATGCTAATATTTAAAAAAAATGGCGTGGGGTCCCCCCAATGTCCATTCCAGACCCTTATCTGAGCATGCGGCCTGGCAGGTCAGGAAAGGCAGGGGACGAGCGAGCGCCCCCCCCTTCTGAAACCCTACCAAACCGCATGCCCTCAACATGGGGGGGTGGCTGCTGCACCCCCCCAAAAGCACCTTGCCCCCATGTTGATGAGGACAAGGGCCTCTTCCCGACAACCCTGGCTGGTGGTTGTCGGAGTTTGCAGGCGGGGGGCTTATTAGAATCCAGAAGTCCCCTTTAACAAGGGGGCCCCCAGATCCCGGCCTCCCCCTTTGTGAATGAGTATGGTGTACATTGTACCCCTACTCATTCACCCAAAAAAAGTAGTGTAGTGTGACAAAAGACAATAGTTTTTGACAAGTCCTTTATTAAAAATGTCTTCTAAGACATATTTTTTTTAAATAACAAACATATCATACTTACCTCCACTGTGCAGCTAGTTTTGCACTGAGTGGCTCCGATCTTTGACTTCTGGGGTACCCCGGCGGCTCTTGCGGCTACTCCTCACTTCAGATAACCCCCTAGGAAAAAGCGCTCTCCCCAGCGCCCGTGTAATTGGGGAAAGAAAAAAAAACGCTCTGAGAAGGTCAATCAGGAACCTCTCCTCCAAACTGGAAGCCTCAGGTGCCGGCAATGCTTGTAACGATAAATTGTGAGAAAAGTCCTGAACAGCCGCACTCAAAATGATATTCGCCTTTATTGATAAAAACAAAAATACATGTCACAGCAGGAAGTACAGGGAAGCTGACGCGTTTCACACTATAGTTAGTGCAAGCACTAACTATAGTGTGAAACGCATCAGATTCCCTGTACTTCTTGCTGTGACATGTATTTTTGTTGTTTTTATCAATAAAGGCGATTATCATTTCGAGTGCGGCTGTCCAGGACTTTTCTCACAATTTATCGCCTGCATCATTGGATTTGATTGACAGCAGCGGGAGCCAATGACTGCACTGCAATCAATCTATCCAATCAAGAGCCGGGACTCCGTGCAGAGAGCATTACCTCCCAACATTTTGAGATGGGAATAAGGGACACCTAATGACAAATGTATGTAAGCAGAGGACACACCCCCTGCCACACCCCCTTAAAGGAGAATTACCCCAAAAAAAGGTTAATTAAAAAGGTTAATTAAATCCACAAGGCATGTTTTGTTGTCTATATAGTTTTTTAATTTGTCAAAGGGAATAAATACGCTTGTTGTTTTGTCCTGAGAAGTGTGTATATATGTTTTGTATCTTGCCCTTAGCGGGACATACTCTTCCTGTTTTGTACATCATCGGGAATTGTTATCAATCTGAAAATGTTTCAATATCAAACATATTAAATCATGGTATGAATAAAAAAAAAAAAAAAAAAATTTAATCCACAAGGACTTTTTTTTACCACTACTATTTCTTTATATTGGCTTTTAAAATGTACTAATGCAGGAATTTAGAAATTGAATGACAGGTTTAGCACTGGGTAACAATTTTTGAAAGATAAAAAGTGTATTTTTTATATAACTATATAGATCAGACCAAAATGAGGGGGGGGGGGGGGAGAGGGACATTGCTCCAAATTAGGGACAGTCCCTCGAATTCAGGGACAGTTGGGAGCTATGCAGAGAGGGACAGCGTGTCTCCGGCGTGGGAATTACAGGGCTCAGGTAAGTAAAACGGGGGGGGGGGGGGGCTGGTGACTGCCAGAAGTTTTCTCACCTTAATGCATAAGGTGAAAAAAACGTGAGGGTTTACAACCCCTTTTAAAGCAGCGCCGTATCTCAAAAAATGGCCTGGTCATTAAGGGGGAAAATCTTCCGGTCCTTAAGTGGTTAAAATACTACATTTTATCGGTGTAGCTCGCTCAAGCTTGAAACGCATCACGAGCATGCCAGTGACGCCATTGCGGTCCGCGCTGCTCTCCACTACCTTACCATCCTGCGTTCCAGCCCTTGTTTTCGGTCACAGCTGCGCTCCTACCCTCGGTCTCAATACATCTCACCCAGGCAGCTTCCTGCGGGACGGGACAGCCCACACGAGAGGCTCAGCGGCCCAGCGCTTGTTTGTGTTCGCCGACGCAGCGATATCCACTGGTTTAGACGCGCCGATCTACTCCAACCTCAATGTGGGTTTTTAATGGCTTGTTCTACACAATAAATGATAGTCTATGTTCAGAGGCGCCTGTTTTTTTTTTTTCTTTCTTTTTTCTACAATTTCTAACCCTACAAATAAAAACAGGAAAACATTGAGTCACCACCTCAAAGCTTTCTCTGCTCATTCACAGGAGGACAATGTTCGGGTGACATCAAAAACAAAAGCTTAAATAGCTGCGGGCTTCGTCTCCCCCCCGGCGCACTTCTGTGCAGACAAGTACCTGCAAGATTCTTAGAAAAGCATTTCATACATCAGCTGTGAACCCGCAAGAAAAGAAAAAAGCAAAGATGACACACTTTTGTTATCAGCCCAGATCAGTTCCCCAGCTGTTGCTTCTCATTGGTCGTTGTACTCCTTATGATGTGATTACAATGAGCGTATTCTTATTGTAGAGATAAAAAGTTTGCGGTCTAATGTCAGAGTTTTTTGTCTTCTTTTGTCAGATGCTTTTTGTCTATTAAAACAATTAAAATGTGACACCGACAAAAGAGGGAGAGATTACAAAAATATTACCTTAAAGGAAAATGACGCTTATTAAAACCATTGAAAAAAAAGCTCTTCGGTAAAATAAACAAATAAAGAAGCTTTCATTGCAATATGCACCTCCTATCCAGTGCTGTCCCCTTCAGACTTCGACCATTTTCATACAAGCTTCAGCTTGCATTAGAGCAGCAAGCTTTTACAAAGCATCTGCAGAGCTTTCAGCAAGCTTCGTTGAAGCTTTCAACCACTTCCCGCCCAATGACGTCACATGACGGGGAACAGAAAAAGGAAAGGGATACTAACTCAGTATTCCTAGGTCGGACTTTTAAGGCATACGAAACAATAGTGAAGTATAGAAAAATAACAATGTTTATTAGGAAATACGATACATGAATAGAGCATTCAAAGGTTAAAAATTATATATAATGATACAGAGTATACAGTGAGCCCTTGTGCGTCAACGCATTTCACCGTTAGGCTTCTTCAGGACACAGTCAAGGTTTCAAAGATAGCAAAGGAGAGAAGGAATCTCGCTGTCTAGAATAAAACATACTCATTTTAAAAGAAGAAAAATTCTGATAACCATAAAATACATATTGAATATTAAAAAAACGCTTATCTGTCCAAAAGGACAGTCTTTTTCATCTTCTGGTTTTCTGTGTCCATCTGTGTCTCGACTGCTCCTTTTTGGACAGATAAGCGTTTTTTAATATTCAATATGTATGTTATGGTTATCAGAATTTTTCTTCTTTTAAAATGAGTATGTTTTATTTTAGACAGTTAGATTCGTTCTCTCCTTTGCTATCTTTGAAACCTTGACTGTGTCCTGAAGAAGCCTAACTGTCTAAAATAAAACATACTCATTTTAAAAGAAGAAAAATTCTGATAACCATAACATACATATTGAGTATTAAAAAACGCTTATCTGCCCAAAAAGGAGCAGTCGAGACACAGATGGACACAGAAAACCAGAAGATGAAAAAGACTGTCCTTTTGGACAGATAAGCGTTTTTTTAATATTCAATATGTATTTTATGGTTATCAGAATTTTTCTTCTTTTAAAATGAGTATGTTTTATTCTAGACAGCGAGATTCGTTCTCTCCTTTGCTATCTTTGAAACCTTGACTGTGTCCTGAAGAAGCCTAAGGGTGAAACGCGTTGAGGCACAAGGGCTCACTGTATACTCTGTGTCATTATATATGATTTTTAACCTTTGAATGCTCTATTCATGTATCATATTTCCTAATAAACATTGTTATTTTTCTATACTTCACTATTGTTTCGTATGCCTTAAAAGTCCGACCTAGGGATACTGAGTTAGTATCCCTTTCGTTTTTTTGTTCCCCTTTAATCTAGGGATGTGGCTATGTGAGTGCGATCTTTCTTACTTTAGACGTCACATGACGTCCTGGACTTTGAGTGGAGATATCTGAATAATGCCTTCTCATACCGTGTTTCAGCCTGCCTTTTCTCTGCCCCCATCGCCTCAACTGCCAACAGCCAAAACTAAAAAAGCAC
Source organism: Lithobates clamitans (assembly GCA_037952925.1). Lineage (NCBI taxonomy): Eukaryota > Metazoa > Chordata > Amphibia > Anura > Ranidae > Lithobates > Lithobates clamitans. Next base: position 6,011,825 of record JBBGZY010000596.1, on the reverse strand, counting down.
ACACATGTGCAACCTCCCACCCAACCCTCAGCTGCTAGAAAGCAAGCAAATGGCCACACATCCACAGTGCACAGTGCATCCTCCATGCCAACTATGGACAGCCGCAGCATGGGGGCGGGGGGGGGGGCAGAGAATGGGTGCACCAGATGGGTGCATGTGTTAAATCTCAAATTTAAAGTGGAACTTTACCCAAAACAACTTGATAAAAAATAATGTTACATAGTAGATGAGGCTCCATCAAGTCCAACCTATGTGTGTGATTATATGTCAGTATTACATTATATATCCCTGTATGTTGCGGTAGTTCAGGTGCTTATCTAATAGTTTTTTGAAACTATCGATGCCCCTCCCCGCTGAGACCACCGCCTGTGGAAGGGAATTCCACATCCTTGCTGCTCTTTAGCAAGGAACATACATTCCACATTAATATTTATGCTACCAAAATTAGTGCGTGCTGTAAATTGCCTCCAGCATTGCTCCCGTTACTGCCCCTGAGCAGCAGTAAATCTTTAGGCTGGCAGCAGATTGGCCTCTAGAGGCTCTGATTTTAGGCATACTGCCAAAAATAAAAAGCAACTGAGCAGGGTGAAGACTGAGCATTACTGGGATTTAAACCATATAGGCACTTTTTTTTTAATGTTTAACATAGCTATACCTGCAAAAAGGGGCCAGACTGAAGTCATCTAGCAGGACTTAATTTTATGACTAAAGTTCCACTTTAATTGCTTAGATTTTGCCTTCCCTGATTTCTCCTTTACAACTTATTAGCATGCTAGTGATTTTTGTAAATACAAGAATTGTGTGATAACAAATAATAAGTGTATTGCCCCGGAAGACGTCTTTTGATGATGCAACGTATTGAGCGGAACCTTCCACTGACGTCATCGCGTACCATGACGGTTCGGTGATTGTTTATACATGCGCATTTTTTTTCCCAGTTGGTGTAAGTGCAATTCTTTTTTACAATAAAGCATTTTTACTGGTTTTACACTATGGAGAGGCCTTTTTCTCTTGCTTTACATGAGATATCTTCTCTCTGGAGAAGAGACGCTTGAGAGGGGATATGATTTCAATATACAAATACCGTACTGGTGACCCCACAATAGGAATAAAACTTTTTCGCAGAAGGGAGTTTAACAAGACTCGTGGCCACTCATTAAAATTAGAAGAAAAGAGGTTTAACCTTAAACTACGTAGAGGGTTCTTTACTGTAAGAGTGGCAAGGATGTGGAATTCCCTTCCACAGGCAGTGGTCTCAGCAGGGAGAATTTTCAAGAAACTATTAGATAAGCACCTGAACGACCACAACATACAGGGATATGTAATGTAATACTGACACATAATCACACACATAGGTTGGACTTGATGGACTTGTGTCTTATTTCAACCTCACCTACTATGTAACTATTTGATACTGAGAATTGGACCGTGTGTATCCGTGTGACAGTGTTCCTGGTTGATATTGAGGATAGTGTGGAGGATTACCTTAACCCCCCAGGAGACTACACGAGCGCTTTGTGACCATCCTAGATCTAGGTGATCATGGAAATCTGATAAGCGTGCACCCCACTATCACTTTTGGGTGAAGATCAGTGGCGGCCGCTCATGCGGGTGCAGGGGCCCCGCCCCCCTAATCAATGTGCCAAGCCCCTAATCTACATGCTGGGCTCCAGACGCATGGATTTTTTTTTTTTTTAGAAGCACATGATTAGACCCAGTTGTGTGACATTAGTGAATTAATATTCGCCAGTGTCTTCCTGTTTCCCCTCCGGCCAATCAGGAAGCGGGTCTTGAGACCTGATTGGCTGGGAGTCCTAACTCCTGATTGGCCGGGAGGAGAAGGGACCACCGGGACTCAGGAGAAGACACAGGGCGGAAGCCGCGACCTGGATGGGGTAAGTGCGGGGCTGGCAGGCGATGGGCGAGCGATCGAGTGATGGAGAGGGGGGGGAATGGTGATCGAGCGAGCGCCGGGGGGCTGGGTTATGTGGTTGGTTGGCTGGCTGGCTGGGGGGGGTTTAGAGGGCCTGGCTGGCTGGGGGGGCCACGAGCTGCCCCCCCCCCCCCAAGGAAATTGAACACCAACTGCCACTGGTGAAGGTGTCTGGTGGTGGCACTTTATTATTTATTAAGTGTATGCATGCGGTTGATGGGACTTTTTCTATTTCTCTTTTTTTATACACTTATTATCATACAATTCTTGTATTTATATGTTTGTGTATATGCACTTTATGTATAATGTTTTATCATGTTTAGAACAACACATTTTTTTCAAGAGCTTATATATAAGAAGGGATATCTTCTTTTTGTGTTTGCTGCTCCTAACATATTATTTTGTGTTCTGCCTTGTGTATTTGTGCGTTTTTATTTTATATTATTTTGTAAATCAAACCTTTCCTGTTTTCATGACATACCTTATTTTAGACCCGGTGATATTATCACTGGGTCTCTGAGCTTCTCTACCCAATGCAAGCAGATCATGGCTGGTGGGAGGGGCCAGCAGGGTACACAGCTTCCTGAAAACAACACAGCACCCTGCCTCAGTACTCCTCTCAGGAACTCTTATCCCTGATGCAAGCAGGGGGCTGGATCTTGGGAGGAATTATGTAAATATCAAAATGCTGAGATGGCAATTCGGAGTGGGTTTTCCCAGACAGGCTGTATTCGCAGGCAGACCGCCCTAGGTAACACCCACGCGTGATGCAGAATTAAAAGTACATTTCAGGCAGCTTCTCGGTGTAATCGAATAAAGTGCAATTCTTTATTTGCTACATGATAAAACACAAATGTAACAGGCTAACGTGTTTCACCTGTGTCAGGCTTCCTCATAGCACTGAGGAAGGCCGTCAGGGCCGAAACATGTTAGCCTGTTACATTTGTGTTTTACCATGTATTACTGAATTATACTGAGTAGCTGGCTGAAATGTACTTTTTACATAGTTACATAGTAGGTAAGGTTGAAAAAAGACACAAGTCCATCAAGTCCAACCTTTGTGTGTGATTTATGTCAGTATTACATTGTATATCCCTGTATGTTGTGGTCGTTCGGGTGCTTATCTAATAGTTTTTTGAAATTATCGATGCTCCCCGCTGAAACCACCGCCTGTGGAAGAGAATTCCACATCCTTGCCGCTCTTACAGTAAAGAACCCTCTACGCAGTTTAAGGACTTTTAATCATGTTGTTCCAGTGTGGAGACACTTTGGCCAGAGCACTGGACCAACCACAGGATACCCTGTGAGAAAAACTCACCCAAGCTCTACCGCTATATAGTATAGTTGCTGTGTAGAGTAGTCGGTGCTCTGGCTAATTAAGCTCACAAAAGATCCATAGAAAGTACAGGCCGGCAACTCGACAGCTTCTCCGTAGAAAATATTTATTTAAGCATTACAGCAATAACATCATCCAAATACTGACACGTTTCGGCCTTAGGCCTTCATCAAAAGCTTTTGATGAAGGCCTAAGTCCCAAACGTGTCAGTTTTTGGATGATATTATTGTAATGCTTAAATATTTTCTATGGAGAAGCTGTCGAGTTGCCGGCCTGTACTTTCACAGGATGCCGTGTGTTGCAGTTGAGGGAGGGTAACCTATTTTTCCTCTAGATGGGATGCCGAGCCTCCATGATTGAAAGACCTGAAGTCCAATGAATGAATGGGGTGGGCCAGGGACAGTCAGGCTGGGGTGGAAAGAGCTAGATACAGGAATAAGCATACTGCAGCTTCTAATGCACACTGTGAGAGGCTTACAGTGTGCAGGGAAATCTGAGTAAGTTATTTTAGTACAGGAGAGGAGCCGGTACAACCGTGCAAGACTGAACGGAAGGCTGGAGTTCAGCTTTTACGTTTAATTTGGCTGGAACCATCCCCAATAACACTTTATCCTTTTGTGGCTTCACTTGTGAGTCAGGTGAAAGGATCGGGAGAAGGATAGGCTGCAGCAAAGAAAAGGCAGGTAAATCCTTTAATTCTGGCCCTCCTCGCCTCAGCCGGAACATCTGTCTTTGCAGAGCCGGGTCTGTTGTGACTTGTTCCCGGAATAGCATCACTCAGCGCTCACGTGAACCCGTTTAAATGGATTGCTTGCCGTTTCCAAGATGGGTGAGCAAATGTTTGCTGAAAGCTATGGACATTCGTCTGAATGGGTGCTTAGGGCAGAGCACAGTCTGCTGACACACAATGTCTGCGCTGTTTATTGTCATCCTCTACCTGTACAATAGAAGATTACCGCCGTCTACAGCCAGCCCTCCGCCAGTTCTCACTGCTCTGCCAAAAGGTTGGAAGGTCGGGACCACTCAGATCTATATACAGTGCCTTGCAAAAGTATTCACCCCCTTGGCTGCTTTTTACCTATTTTCTTACATTACAGCCTTTAGTTCAATGTTTTGTTTTTGTTTTTTTTTATCTGAATTATATGTGATGGATCAGAACACAATAGTCTAAGTTGGTGAAGTAAAATTAGAAAAATATATACATAAAACTATTTTTCAGAAATAAAAAACTGATAATTGGCATGTGTGTATGTATTCACCCCCTTTGTTATGAAGCCCATAAAAAGCTCTGGTGCAACCAATTACCTTCAGAAGTCACATAATTAGTGAAATGATGTCCACCTGTGTGCAATCTAAGTGTCACATGATCTGTCATTACATATACACACCTTTTTGAAAGGCCCCAGAGGCTGCAACACCTAAGCAAGAGGCACCACTAACCAAACACTGCCATGAAGACCAAGGAACTCTCCAAACAAGTAAGGGACAATGTTGTTGAGAAGTACAAGTCAGGGTTAGGTCATAAAAAAGTATCCAAATCTTTGATGATCCCTAGGAGCACCATCAAATCTATCATAACCAAGTGGAAAGAACATGGCACAACAGCAAACCTGCCAAGAGACGGCCGCACACCAAAACTCATGGACCGGACAAGGAGGGCATTAATCAGAGGCAGCACAGAGACCTAAGGTAACCCTGGAGGAGCTGCAGAGTTCCACAGCAGAGACTGGAGTATCTGTACATAGGAGGACAATAAGTTGTACCCTCCATAAAGTTGGGCTTTATGGCAGAGTGGCCAGAAGAAAGCCATTACTTTCAGCAAAAAACAAAATGGCACGTATTTGAGTTTCAGCTTCAGGATCTGTCCTTCCAATGAATATCCAGGGTTCATTTCCTTCAAGATTGAGTGGTTTGATCTTCTTGCCGTCCAAGGGACTTTCCAGAGTCTTCTCCAACACCATAGTTCAAAAGCATCAATTCTTCGGCGTACAGCCTTCCTTATGGTCCAACTTTCACAGCCATAGGTTACTACTGGGAATAACATAGCTTTAAGTTTATGAAAAATTGGACTCATGCAGGTTGACATGTAAATTGCCATCATCCCTGTTATATAGGAAATACAAAATACCTCAAGAATGGGATTTTTAAGGCAATGTTGTACATTTCATTGGTGCCTTGTTGGGATGTATTCAGTGACCCCTATATGTGATGAAAGACGTATTCTCTGCAGACTTGAAGATAGATCATCAGTGTTGGTGGAATGCCCCTTCCAATAACAAATTAATATGTAAGTTTTGTATTTTGTGAATAACGAAAATGTTTCCTATGTTCCATTTTTTTTATGCGGAATTCAATCTGTATTTATACTTTACTCTGTACTTTCAGAAGTGGCATTAGTCCCTGAAGAAGATTATATTTTCATACATATTATCGAAACGCGTTGGATATTCTCACTACCCATCATCATTCATTTACTTCATGGATGGTATTTCAAGTGTAGCGGGGTGATGCCATTTGTGATATTATCTGCATTATGATACATGAACATGTGTGTTTTTGTGTTTTTTCTGGATTTTTGCTTGGTTTTTCCTTTTTGGGAAATGTTTTTACCATGTTTAAAATTTTACCAATAAATGTTTCAATCTTTTTATGAATATATATATACAATCTCCATTTTCTATAATTGCCTTAAAAATCCTATTCTTGAGGTATTTTGTGTTTCCAACGTAGCTTTAAGTTTAACTCTATGCTACTTTGTCGGTAGGGTGATGACTCTGCTTTTTATATTGTTGTCTAGGTTTGCCATTGCTTTCCTCCCAAGAAACAAGCGTCTCTTAACCCCACATACTGGGCCCCCCATGTGCCCCCCCCCAGCTGGGCCGGACTGGCCTACCAGGGCTGCCTGCCCTGGGGCTCTGCCGTGCGTGGCTGCAGTGCAGCGCTCCCCTGCCCTCCCTCCTTCTCACGCACAGGCACAGCGGGAGACCGCTGTGTCATGGAGCTGTGAAATCTTCTGCCGCGCTATGACAAAAGTCCCGCCCTGTCTATCACTGTCTATAACACAAGATGGTCTAGGAGGAGGGCGGGACTTTTGTCATAGCGCGGCAGAACATGATTTCACACACAGCTCCGTGACACAGCGCTAAGGCTGTCATGAGGGCACAGTGAGGCTACAATGAGGTCACAGTAAGGTTGAAATGAGGGCACGGTGAGGCTGAAATGAGGGCACAGTAAGGCTGCAATGACATGGGCATAGTGAGACTGCAAGGAGGGCACGGTGAGGCTGCAATGAGGGCATGGTGAGGCTGCAATGAGGGCACGTGAGGCTGCAATGAGGGCACAGTAAGGCGGCAATGATGAGCACGGTGAGGCTGCAATGATGGGCATGTGAAGCTGCAATGATGGGCACAGTAAGGCTGCAACGATGGTGAGGCTGCAATGATGAGCACAGTAAGGCTGCAATGAGGGCACGGTGAGACTGCAATGAGGGCACAGTAAGGCGGCAATGATGGGCACAGTAAGGCAGCAATGATGGGCACAGTAAGGTTGCAATGAGGGCACGGTGAGGCTGCAATGAGGGCACAGTAAGGTGGCAATGATGGGCACAGTAAGGCGGCAATGATGGGTACAGTAGGGCTGCAATGAGGGCACGGTAAGGTGGCAATGATGGGCACAGTAAGGCTGCAATGAGGGCACGGTGAGGCTGCAATGAGGGCACACTAAGGCTGCAATGAGGGCACGGTGAGGCTGCAATGAGGGCACAGTAAGGTGGCAATGAGATGGGCACGGTGAGGCTGCAATGAGGGCATGGTGAGACTGCAATGAGGGCACAGTAAGGCGGAAATGATGGGCACAGGAAGTGGGCAATGATGGGCACGGTAAGGCTGCAATGCTTTGTCTGTGCTGCACCCCTCCCTCTTCCCCTCCCACCCGCCACATTTTGATTACAGTTCCAGGAAGAGGAAGCAAGAATCAATCCTCACATTGCCAGCACCAGCACCATTGCCATGTGAGTTTTTTTTTCTTTATGTTTACTTCAGGGAGGGGGAGAAGAAGGTTCTGCAGCAGCAGGGACAGTCATAGATCCATGCTTTTAGTGCAGATGATGGAGGAAGAGGGGAACAGGACTCTTATCTATTCATGTTGTCATGTATTTACCCTGGCACTACCACCCTAACCTGCCACTATTACCTAACCTGCACTACCACCCTAACCTGCCACTACCACCCTAACCTGGCACTACCACCCTAACCTGGCACTACCACCCTACCTGGCACTTATACCGAACCTGACACTACCACCCTAACCTGGCACTATTACCTAACCTGGCACTACCACCCTACCTGGCACTCTCAATTAATCTGGCACTACCACCTAACCTGGCACTGCCACCTAGCCTGCCACTACCACCTAACCTGGCACTATTGTATATCACCTAAACTGGCACTGCCACCTAACCTGGCACTATTGTATATCACCTAACTTGGCACTACCACCTAGCCTGCCACTACCACCTAACCTGGCACTATTGTATATCACCTAACCTGACACTACCACCTAACCTGGCACTATTGTATATCACCCTAACCTGGCACTATATCACCCTAATCTGCCAGTATACTACCCTAACATCACTTGACGTCGAAGTACGGTGCGCTGCCTGTCCGCCTGGTGGGAGGGATGCCAGATATAGGATCCGCCCCAGGTGCCAATTTTGAAAACCATTTATCATTTTCCTTCCACTTCACAATTATGTGCCACTTTGTGTTGGTCTATCACATAAAATCCCAATAAAATACATTTACATTTTTGGTTGTAACATGACAAAATGTGGGAAATTTCAAGGGATGTGAATACTTTTTCAAGGCACTGTATGTGTGTATATATATATATATTTATTTATAGTTGGCCCCCCTACTTTTGTCCCTGTCCCCCATGTGCCCCCCCCCCCCCAATGTGAATATGAAATGTATACGCCACTCTGATGAAGTATGACTGGCTTAGCGTGGTGTCCTAACCAAGGCCGAGCCAGGAGGTAGGTAGAATAGGTTACCTTGAGTGTTTCAGTAGGAGGGGGGTGCAAAAAGGGCATGATTGGCAAACTATGCTGCTAAAGTAGTTTCACAGCTGTGAATAGGGGGTGCACTTTGGTCTTTACGCCTTGGGTGCTAAAGAACCCTGTCCCACCACTGGACCCAACTGCCTTTTCTTCAGTGAACCTGCTGGATGAGCACCAATGGGAGGTGGGCAGGGATAGACGCAGCTTTTTTTGGGGGGGGGGTTGCTGTCCACAAACACCCCATTAGAATGAAAATGTGATTATTTCTGAGTTTGAGGCTCTCTGTAAAGAAAAGAAGCTATGATACCATTTATGGATGGATTAATTATCACAAATTGTAATCATTACTGTAGAACAATGAAAATGTCAGTTTGTTTCGGTGGAGGAAGCTGGCCAACAAACGGAAAGCAAAAACATGAGAGTCTATACTTTATGTCATAATGAAAATTGTAAGTGTGTTCAGCGAGTCTCTAAATGACTACAAAGTATAAAATGATAATCAGATTTGCTGACTGTTAATTTGAGGTTAACAACCGCCATTAATAAAGTAAAACTATAGAGAAAGGTCAGAATGACGTGTATGATGCTGTCTGTTATTAGGAATTAACCAGGGCTTTTTTTTCTCAATAGGTGCGGGTACTCTCTCTCCACCCTGACCTACCTCCGAGCACCGTCCTTTGTTTTTACCCATCATCCACCTCCTAGTACCTCTCCTTTTAATTTGAGGAGTTACCTTTTTTGTATGGAATTGGTTAATGATAATAAACACCTCCCTCCAGCAACAATAGATCTGCCCTAGGAACAAAAGTCCCCTACTGGCAACATTTGAACCCCCCAGCAGCCAGCATCAACAGATCCTCCCCCCTCAACAGTTCCCCCCCCCCCCCCCCATAAGAAGCCCAGAGCAAAAGATCCCCCGCCAGCAACAATAGATTCCTTCACAACAGTAGATCCTTCCAGCAACAATCCCTTCAGCAACATTACAACTTTCAGCTACAATAAGTCCCCCCGCAGTCAGCATCAATGGACCCTCCAACATTCACAGATTTTTATAAACTGTCCGTAAATTTACCGAAGGTTGGCAACCCTGACTGCAAGAGTCAATTGCTTGTTTTGTCTACAGCAGTGGCAGCTGTGACCCATCAAACGTAGCCACTGTGCCCCATCAAACGCTGCCACTGTGCCCATTAAATAGTACCACTGTGCCAATCAATTGCAGCTACTGTGCCTTTAAACGCATCCCCTGTGTCATCAAATGCAGCCACTGTGCCCATCAAATGCAGCTACTGTGCCCCATCAAACGCTGTCACTATGCCCATCAAATGCAGCCACTGTGCCCATCAAATAGTGCAACTGTGCCCCATCAGTTGCAGCCACTGTGCCATCAAACGCAGCCACTGTGCCCAAACGCAGCCACTGTGCCCATCAAACGCAACCACTGTGCCCATCAAACGCAGCCACTGTGCCCCATCAAACGTAGCCACTGTGCTCCATCAAACGCTGCCACTGTACCCATTAAATAGTGCCACTGTGCCCATCAATTGCAGCCACTGTGCCTTTAAACGCAGCCACTGTGCCATCAAATGCAGCCACTGTGTCCATCAAACGCAGTCACTGTGCCCCATCAAACGCTGCCACTGTACCCATTAAATAGTGCCACTGTGCCCATCAATTGCAGCCACTGTGCCTTTAAACGCAGCCACTGTGCCATCAAACGCAGCCACTGTGCCCACCAAATGCTGCCACTGTGCCTCATCAAATGCTGCCACTGTGACCCCCCCTGCCTGCTCGCCCTCTGCCTGGCACTTACCTTGTCTCGATGGAGGGTCAGGCAGCAGGTGACGCAGACAATCGGTGGGACCTTGCAGCGGGTCAGCAGCGGCTCCTGTTTCCTCCACGTGTCTCCTCCCCTCTTCCTGATAGGCGTCCAATCGCTTTCAGCCAATCAGGTGATGGGTAACAGACTCGTGCACCTGATTGGCAGAGAGGCGGTTCAGTGTTAGGAAAGCGAATATTCATTTGCTTTTCTAACACACCTGGTTGGACTACAAGCGCAATGCTTTGCGCCACGAGTTCACCTTATTTGAAGCCTGCTAATCAGGTGCTTCAAAAACACTCCCCCCCCACCGCTGTAATTCAGGCGCCCGGCGTCCGAAAAAGGGGCCGAACGCCTGAATAGGGGGTGGCGCAGCGGCCATGAATAGATGCATGCAATGCATGCATCTATCCATGATACATATAGGGGGGTAGCTGGAGAGAGGGGGCGCCTCCTGTGCATTTTTACTCACCTGATTCTCCACTCCCCCCCGGTGGGCGCCACTCACCCACACGCCAGTGGCGGACTGTTCCTCTTCGTCAACATGTCCAATGCGGGGTTATAGACCCTGCTGTGGTCTTGATGACACCTTGATCCTAGACTGCTAGAGAAGGAGAGAAAAAGGCTGCGATGACCGGTCTAGCTGTGAGAGGAGCGGAGGATTTTGTAAGTAAATTCTCTTCTTTTTTTGGTTCCCCTAGTTCGAATCGAGTTGTGCAGACACAGCCCTACTGCAAAGGATGATTTTTTTTAAGTTGCCCGAAATTGGGCTTTAAGATAAACACTGCCAATAATAACTCAAAATCTACATTCGCTAAAAATACGATCTGCGCTTTAATCTTTATAAATATATTTTATCTTTAATCTTCATAAATATATTTTATTCTCTGTAGAACTGACAAGTTTATCACAGCTGCAGTTTTATATAATCTTCAAAATATTTGCAAAAAAAAAGACTTAAAGTGCATAAATGATCCCATTGCTCATTACCCTCATTAGTGTGCTGAAAAGATAAGACCCAGAGATCAGTGTACATACCACAAAGTCTTCCGCCAATTGCTCTCTCCCGGAGGCTGCAAGTCTGTAGGAACATGTAAAGCAGAAAATAAAATGAATCATCTTTAAAAAAAAAAAATGCAATTTCTATTCAATTGAGATATTGATTGAAAATAAATAAAGCAAAGGATATTCATTTACAGGGCGCCTCACATACAGCCGATGGATGGCTACAGCGGCTACATCATAGAGTGTGAGATTGAATCGTCACACCGAAAGTTAACCGGCAAAAATAAAATAGAAGACCAAAAAACCAAACTGTTTCAGGAGTCAGGGAAACGTCCCCTTCATCAGGGTTACAAGTGGCTAAGTGGTTAGCACTTCCGCTTTGTAGCACTAGGGTCGTCGGTTCCAACCCCAACAATGGCACTACCTGCCCAGCTGGAGTTTGAATGTTCTCCCTGTGCCTGTGCGGGTTTCCTCTGGGTATTCCGAATTCCCCCCCACACTCCAAAGACCTAGGTTTAGGTAATTGGCTAATGGCTAAATTGGTCCTAGTATGTATGTAGCCAGGTCCCGGGGCCCCTGAGGCGTAATGGTGACCTCCAGAGTTAGGGAGAGCTGACATCCTTCTGTGTAGAGTGGGTTACAAGGCATGGTGGGTGTAATGCAAGATGAACAGGTTGGCGCCAGACACTTTTTGAATGCAAAGAGATTTGTCTCTTGAACCGAACTGTGGAAGAGAGGGTTAGGGTCAGGACACCCTTAATTAGGTGCAATGGTAACTTGCAGACTCCGAGACTGCTATAGGTAGACAGCTATACAGGTGAAGGCCACCAGCCAGACACCACTTCTGTATAGGTAGGACCGCTGTCTCCTATGGCAATATTCTTGGGCTTATTGGGAATCTGGAAGCCCCCTTTAACAAGGGGGCTCCCAGATCCTGCCCCCCCTATCCCCCTATGTGAATGAGTATGGGGTACATAGTACCTCTACCCATTCACCAATGAAAGTGTAAAAATTGAATAAACACACGACACAAGTTTTTGACATTTCCTTTATGAAAAAATAAAAAATGTCTGTCCTGTGATATCATCGACTGGTGCATGCTGGGCCACTGATGTCACAGGGGGGTGGTGCCACCTTAGCTATTTAGGAACTGTCAGTTGGCGGCGCAGGCAGAGGGCAGGAGCCTTCAGCGCGGGTTCGGTGGTGCTGCGGGCATCGTGATTGACGATGGATCTACACCAGGGGACATTGTTTTTTTATTTTTTAATAAAGGACTTGAAAAACTCGTGTAGTGTCTTTACTCACTTTTTACACTTTTTGCTGAATGGGTAGGGGTACCCCATACTCATTCACATTGTGGGGCGGGGATCTGGGGGCTCCCTTGTTAAAGGGAGCTTCCAGATTTCGATTAAGCCCACTAGCTGCAGACCCCCACAACCACCGGTCAAGGTTGTGGGGAAGAGGCCCTTGTCCCCCTCAACATAGGGACAAGGTGCTTTGGGGGGCAGGGCCCCCCTGCACCAAAGCACCCCCATGGAGGGGGGTGCTCTCTTGTCCCCTCCCTTTCCTGACCTGTGGGGCTGCATGCTCGGATAAGGGTCTGTTATGGATTTTGGGGGGACCCCATGCCAATTTTTTTTCATTTTGGCGAGGAGTTCCTCTTAAAATCCATACCAGACCTAAAGGGCCTGGTATGGATTGGGGGGGGGCACATGCCATTTTTTTGCCACTTTTTTTATTGCCGCCAATTCTTGTTTTCACATTCAGCGGGGAAGCTCGCTGACAGCTGATGACTCATCAGTTGTTAAGGACGCGGCAGCCGGCTTCCCAGCCCACTCCTTAACAACCAGCTATACACAGTTTGTTTAAAAAAAAAAAAAGCTAAACACATGAAAAACGCATCAAAACTCATCAAAAAGGCGTGTACAAAAACACAAAACACACCGAAAAATGCACTGTAGAACACATCAATCGCAAACTGCATAGATGTGAACTAAGCCTAAAGAGTCACAAAATGCTTACAATATAATAAAAATGGTCTATATTTTAATTGTACTTATTTATACATCTTTTGTATTTTTTTGTAGCCCTAAAGAAGGTGGTGTTCACTGACTTAACTTATCAGGGAATAAATACATATCTGGTTGTGCCGTTTACTCTCCGCTATGGTCGAGAAACTGTGAAAATGCAGATGATGGAAATTTTTGGATTCTATCAAATATCCCATTTCCTACACTCACTGTGGCCAGATACCGCCATGGGCCCTACAGTCACACCTTGTGAATAATGGTGCACATGAGATATGGGCCAGAGAGGGGGAAATATCCACTATTTACGGGCTCTTATTGGACACCCCTACTAAACTTATATGAGAGACTGGGATACTGACCTAGCATCTGAAAATGAGAGTCTTAGCACAATTTTTTCCAATTGTCTTATAAGTGCATCTTGAATGTAGCATTGATTGAGGCCAACCTAAAAGTCCTTAGCAGATGATACCTGGTCCCCTCTCGCTTGACGAAACTCTATCCCACCGTTTAAAGGGATGCCAAATCCAAGGTACAATGTTTCATGCATGGTGGGAGTGTCGAAGACTCCAGGGATTTTGGAATAGAGTTTTTGCCCGACTGAGAGGGGTTACTGGAGTCTTCATTCTGCTAATCCCCACATCTAGCTCGGTTGAATGAGCCACTCGAGAAAGTTAACAGTGTTTATCAAATCTCTTCATCAGACTATACCATCATTCTCCCCTTTTTTTGTCTTTGGGGGCTCCCACACCCGCCGGGGCGGACCTATCCCCTCTGGACTGCTGTGCATGATCTTGCTCTGGGTAAGGGGGTCTATGAGGGGTGACAAGACACATGTTATTACACTGTTGATACTTGGTCATTTTAAATAACGACCCTAAATGTCTTATTGTCCTTGTTATGATTAAAGTGCCTTTTTTCATTTCTATTTTGTAGTATGATATATGATCTCTGTTCTATAAACATCATATGTATCCAAATAAAGCACCTGAAGAAGCGGTGAACTTTCCCGCGAAACATGTTGATTTTTTTAATTGTCACAGGGTGAACTGGTAATATCAGTCTTTTCAGTCACACCCTATATGTTTGAATTTACAGAGCTTTCTTTTAAATAATCATGTATGTTTTTGACATGTTGTAAATTTAATCAAATTCTTTTTTTTATCAATTTTTTTTATTCCAAGTGTTATGGTACAATTAAAGTCCAATGTAGCCTCAATCCAAAATTCCTTCTATATGTTTGGTATTTAGTTACTTGATGCAAAATCATCTTTTATATTTTACCATAAAATTGGGAATTAGATTGTGTTTATGTGCACTAAAATTCATTTAAAGTGGAGTTCCACCCCAAAAAAAAAAATTAATTAATGTGCTTAAAAAAAAATAACAAAAAAACATTTGGAGAAATTTTTTTTTTTTACTCACCTCTAAATGCCTGTTGCTAGGGGGTCCCTCGTAGTCTGCCTCCCCACAGCTGGGCGCCCACAGTTAAAATGCCGGCGCCGCCGAGCGGGGCTTCGATCCCCCGCATCGCTGGACCCTGGGACAGGTAAGTGTCCGATTAAAAGTCAGCAGCTGCAGTATTTGTAGCTGCTGACTTTTAATTTTTTTTTTTTTTTAAGGGGAACTCCGCTTTAAGTGTATTTTTTTCCTGAAAATGTATCTTTGATAAACAGCTGCATAATTATTGTGTAAAATAAAAAAAATAAAAAATAGCCAACATTTTATTCTCTAGAGCCTCTGCTTTCAGAAAATGTATTTATTTGTAAAAAAAAATTAAAAAAATTGTCCCAGTAGGCAAGCGATTAAGATTGCATGCATTTTGGACACGTAGCCACTAATTGGGTCCAGTATGTCTCTTCTGCAAATCCTGTTAGCATTTTTCTTTTCAGACAAAACTCCACTTTAAGGCAGGCTGAGAATTTTTCATTTTTTTTCCCTCGGATCTGAACTCCGGCTTCAAACGCCAAGCGAACATTTGCAGATCACTAAGTAAATGCTAGCAGGTTCAACAAGCGGAAACTATGGATAGGCTTAACAACGGCCTCCATTTCCAAGGCCAATAGCGTTACGCCTCAGTGACTTTCTCACATCAGCCGCATTAGTCTGTCCTCCATTCTACCTGAACCCCATCGGCTCCTTCCTGTGTGTCAACTCCTGTGCTAAAACAAGACCGGCAAAGCCAGTTTTTTTTTTTTTTGGTATCTTTTTTTGGCCCTTTCAGCACCCGCTACGTAATCCTTGCTGCTTCTCTGGCGATTTGTCAGATGTTTGCCGTTCAGTAAGTGCATTGTGTACTGAACCCATCCTTCACCGAGTCATGGGAAAGGACAAATTGAAGGAAGAATGAGTTTAAAAGAGAACCGGTCACTCCTGGACCCATGCAAGAACCTGAACAATTGGCCCAAAATTATTCTTAAAGAGAAGCTTTAATCTGTATGAGAAAAATTTAAAGTCAGCAGCTACAAATACTGCAGCTGCTGACTTTTAACCACTTGCCGACTGCCGCACGCCGATGTACGTCCAAAGTTTGGCTAGCTGCCATAACCCCGGTATTCCCGTTTTTCGTGCGGCGGTCGGCTTTCAGATAAAAGTGGTCTCTGCGGCGGGTTCGGCGCGAGATCACTTTTATCGGTGGCGGGAGAGGGGCCCCCCCTGCTTACCGGAGCCGTCAGTAGCGGCGGAGGCGATCGCGTCTGTCTCCCCGCTGTGCCTGGAGACGAGTGAGGCTAAGATGGCGCCCACTCGTCTCCATGACACTGCTGGGCGGAAGCGACGTCAAAACGTCACTTCAGCCCATGCGTCTTAAAGGCACATTTTTTTCAATGTCATTTTTTTAAATTACTTTTTTTTTTTTTATTGCATTTTAGTGTAAATATGAGATCTGAGGTCTTTTTAACCCCAGATCTCATATTTAAGAGGCCCTGTCATGCTTTTTTCTATTACAAGGGATGTTTACATTCCTTGTAATAGGAATAAAATTGACACAATTTTTTTTTTTTAAAAACAGTGTAAAAATAAATAAAATCATGTAAAATAAATAATAAAAATAATGTATTTTTTTTTTAAAAACCCCGTCCCGACGAGCTCGCGCGCAGAAGTGAACGCATACGTGAGTAGCGCCCGCATATGAAAACGGTGGTCAAACCACACATGTGAGGTATCGCCGCAATCGTTAGAGCGGGAGCAATAATTCTAGCCCTAGACCTCCTCTGTAACGCAAAACGTGCAACCTGTAGAATTTTTTAAACGTCGCCTATGGAGATTTTTGAGGGTAAAAGTTTGACGCCATTCCACGAGCGGGCGCAATTTTGAAGGCGTAACATTATCTTTTACAATGTAAAAAAAAAATTGGGCTAACTGTTGTCTGATTTTTTTATTAAAAGAAGTGATTTTTTTCCCAAAAAAGCGTGCTTGTAGGACCGCTGCGCAAATACGTTGTGAAAAAAAGTATTGCAGTGACCGCCATTTTAGCAAAGTGTCATTTCTTCAGTGTTATCACATGAAAAGACATAATAGAATATTTACAAAAATGTGAGGGGTGTACTTACTTTTGTGAGATATCGTATGTCATTGCATATATTGGCATCTGAAACAGTATAGAGACTACAAGTGTCCACGTACACTGTGCTGTTATATTATCTCCCTGCAAAGCGATGAAGGAGGTAGGAACTAGGAACGCCCACTTGTATGTCGTAAGCGGGGACATGTCGTTTTTTTATGGGCAGGAAGGTGATGTATCTGTCTGTTATGAAGTTCTGTGGATAGAAAAAACCATTGGACACAGCAACATAAACATTTCATAATAAGAATAATTATTTTACAAAAAATAAAACGTTTGCTTTGGTGAAAGATGGTCTTCACCAGTGGCGGCTGGTCGGCCATCCCCGCACTTAGCACCCCCACCCCCGCGCGTCTTGGGCTTCACAGCGGCTTCCTCCTGGGTGACTTCCCTCGGCGCCCAATAGATCGCTTCTCCTCTCGGCAAATCGGGTTTTGGACCCGCTTACCGATTGTCCGGGAGGAGAATCAGGAAGGCAATAACGAATATTAATTCGCTATTATCACACAACTGGGTGGGCTCAGAGTGCAGTGCTCTGTGTCCAAAGCCCACCCTTTTTTTAAGCCAATTAGGGCCTCAGGCTCTAATCATGTGCTTCAAAAAAAAATATATAATAACAATATGAAAAGACATCTCATTGACTTTGGATCTCCTTAAACCATGACATCTTCAAAACTAAAGTAAACCACATAGGGTTCAACATTATGCACAGATTAATTAAACCAGACACATTCGATACATTCAAACACAGTTGGAGGTTGGTGGATGGTGCCCTTTGTTTTATTTAGATCAGATACCTATAAATGACCCAGTTTCCAAAGATCTTCTACAACTGATGTCTGAAAGCAGCCAGATTGTGTGATGATGAGGACAGATTTTTATCTCAGCTACCCCCTTACCATCAACACTGTTTAACAAAACTCCCTTAGACACTCAAAGAATGGAACACATAGAAACATAATTACACAAGACGCACCAATTTAGGTCAGGGGATTGTGTGTGGAAGGGAAACAAGAAGATTGTAAATGCCCAGGAGCCGATGGAAAGTTTCAAATGAAAAAGCAAAATTGTCATTTTGAGGGTATGAGCTATTTTTAGCTTGTTTTACGGCATAATTTCTATTAAAGGCAATTTCCACCTTTTGCAAATATGTAATAAATACTTTTGTAGCGCTGGTAGATTTACAATCTACCGCAGATTAGGTAAATTCAGTAAGTTGGGTGTTAGGAAGGTTAAAAGTTTGCCTCTGTTCCAGCTTGGCTGACGTTGCGTGTGCTTCCGTGCTGACCGGTGGGTGTCGCTGCTACCATTAGTCAGTGTTGGAAAGGCAACGTGTCGAAGTGTATAGATGCTCCTCTGTCTCGGAGACAAGCTCGGTGGAGGTGGTCCTCCGAGTTGCATTCTGGGAAGGGGGTATTTATGGGACAGACGCCATGTTTTGGGGTTTGTTTTACAGCCACCTGCTGGCCCTCCTGGCCGACAGGTATGCATTAAGGAGCTACCTCGTGGTCCTCCGATCGGGAGGCCCACTATGCTGCGGTGCAGGGGTGGGTCCAGAGGCTTGTCTGGGGCCTACCACCGTGGCCGAGGAATGGTCCTGAGCTGTCGGTCCTGTGTGATGAAGCTGGACAGCCGAGGAGATCCCAGGGGAGGACCCGTCTTGGAGAGATCACGCAGCGTGCTGGTCTATAGAGGGGCCTGGTGACTCGGTTGCAGGACGTATCCAAAAGAAATAATTATACAGCATAGTGTCACCGGTTCGGCTTAAAGGTTCAGGCACTGTGACTGACTGTTCACTGCAAAAGATCTGATACATCCTGTGGCAGAGGATTGTGCAGATTTACCCCCCAAGTAAGTCTGTGGCAGAGACTTTAGATTTGTGCTGTGTGCTGGCTGCTAGACCGGTGAGAGAGGCCTACCCAGACGAGCAAAGAGTGTGTCCCATGAGGGGAGGGCATTCCACATAATTATCTGAAATCTACCGGTATATTTGTCGCTAAGATATTAGAAGAAGATATTTGAGTTTCTCCTGAAAGTTTCCTTTTCCGCCTCTTTCCTGCTACTTCCTAAAGTTTGACTGTTTAATAAAGCATTGAAAACGTACTCCAGTGTTGGTGTGTGTGTCTCCAGCAGTAAACTCAACGGAACCCCTAGACCCGGTGCCGGTGAAACAGAAGGAAGCAAAGTGAAGGTAACAGACCCGCTTAAACCAGCAGCTCCACCGTGAGTTAGTGCTACACTTTCATATTAATTAAAATAGGGCATTTAAAACATTTTTGCATTGAAAGCTTCCAAGCATTGCAACCATGATTGGTGAATCACGGTCTCAATGCACAGGCTTTTGCAGAGGTATGGGCCTATCGTTATGGGGCTGGAGAAAGTATGAATGAACTACGAGTGCGGTGACGTCACCACACTTGTAAGCTATTGTAATCTACGAGTCCCTCTGCCACGGTTTAAGATGGGACTTTTAGTCATACATTCACAGATCCTGTGAATGGATGACGTGGCTCTGTTCATTCTCCTTTTTAGAAGACTTACAACCACTTTTAACCTTTCATCCAATCTCTAAATGATTGCATTTGTTATCCTGAAAATTCAAAATAATGAAAATTGGGTGGTGAAAGCTCTTTGGGTTTAACCATTTTTTTTTCCCATATTATTTCTTGATGGTTCGCATAATTGGGGAGTGGAAGGGATTTGTTCTTTACATTTATACTTTGTGCTCAAAGATGTCCCTCTTCCCCATCTCCAAAACGTGGGAGGTTTGTGATAATGAGAATAGTGGATCATGCCCTTTGCAATGTCTCTCAACACAACCACCAGTAGCCTCAACCAGGAAACCTGCAAAGCATTACAACTAGGGTTGCACCGATACCACTTTTTTAGGACAGAGTACAAGTACCAATACTTTTTTTCAAGAAATCGCCAATACCGATTACTGATACTTTTTTTAAGGTCATGTGACAGTTTTCAAAGCACAATACCGACTGGCACTGATGAGCACTGATAGGTGGCACTGACTGATGGGCACTGATTTGCAGCACTGATGAGCACTGATAGATGATAGTGACTGATGGGCACTGATATGCACCACTGATGGCAGGCACTGATGGCTGACACTTTTGGGCACTGATAGATTGCACTTGTGGGCACTTATATGCAGCACTGGTGGCTTGTACTGATGGCTTGCACTTATGGACACTGATGGGTGGCCCCTTAAGGGCAATGATAGGTGGAACTGATGGGCGGCCCCTTATGGGCAATGATAGGTGGAACTGATGGGCGGCCCCTTATGGGCAATGATAGGTGGAACTGATGGGCGGGCAGTGGCAGTGAAATTAGTGAGACAAACATGCAGGATTTTGCAGCTCCAGTACAAATGCTGCGACGCCCATCTTGGTACACCCTGCACTCGGCCGCAGAAAGCCTACAGTCAGAAGGCAGCAGTGGACATCTTGTTATACCCAGCACATATAGTTAGTGAACTATCTCGGACGGAGACATGGGACAACACTTCTGTAATCAAATTTTATTCCGACGGAACATGCGGCTGCGAGTGTGACCCACACCCCTGCCCCGGCCAGCTTACCTTACGCTGCCAGCCTGTTGACTTGCACTCTCTGCTCTGCCCCCTCCGCTCCGCCCACTGACTTCCGGGAAGGAACGTGGCCGCCTCTGCATTCACAGGTATCGGATTAGGTATCGGGAGCATTTGCCCGAGTACAAGTACTCAGGCAAATACTCTGTATCGGCACCGGTACCGATACTAGTATCGGTATCGGTGCAACCATGATCAGTGGACCACAGGGTCAGTGCAAGGTAGGTGCAAGCACAGTAGGAAGCTGGCTGTGAACCCGCTAGGTCTCATAGCCGACTTCCCTTAGGAAACATGCCGGAGCCAGGGACCTGAAGACTGGTGAGGAACAGGCCTGTTGAGGACAGCGCTGGATCCCTGGACAGGTAACTCTAATAAATAAAAGTCATAAGTTACAGTACTTTTTTTTTGGGGGGGGGCACTGAAGATCCTATTTAAGGATAAATTGTGTAGATACTCACAATGTATGCTGCTTCTTCTTATATAGTTCTACTTTTATCCAGATTCTGATGGTCCCCAGTGCACTGGCCTCGGTCTCCATTTCTGTGGTGGCTCCTTCCACTTGTAGGGTCCTATTGAGCCACACTTTCATGTGCATGCCTAAGGAGAACTACTGGGCCCATGGGCATAGGCATCATCCTTACGTAGGCTATACATTTCTGAGCTAGGGTGGTTTCTTCCTTTTATAGGGCCCTATGGAGCCACCTTTACATGTGCATTCCTGAGGAAAACTACTGGCCCATGGGTATAGCCATCATCCTTACGTCGGCTATATATTTCTGAGCTAGGGTGGTTCCTTCATTTTATAGGGCCCTATGGAGCCACCTTTACATGTGCATTCCTGAGGAGAACTACTGGGCCCTTACCTCAGCAATACATTTCTGAGCTACAGTGGCTCTATGAGGGTCCTATTGACCCTACCCTTAGATGCCCGCTCCCAAGGAAAACTACTGGGTGCATTGGTACAGGCATAATCGTTATATTAGCAATACATTTCTGATCTAGTATGGCTCCTTCGCCTCGCAGGGTTCTATGGACCCACCCGTGCATGCAAATAAAGGAGGACTACTTGGCACATGGGTACAGGCATAATCCTTTGAGTGGTTATATGTTTCTTAGCTAGGATGGCTCCTTCCCCTTGCAGGGTCATACTGTAGAGCCACCCTTACATGTGTGCTCCCAAGGAGGACTACTGGGCGCATTGGTAAAGGCATTATCCCTACTTCGGCAATACATTTCTAAGTTAGGATGGCTCCATCCCCCTTGCAGAGCCCTATGGACACACCCTTACGTGCATGCCCCCAAAGAGGACTGCTGGACTTCAGGCATCATCCTTACACTGGCTTTACATTTGTGAACCTGGGCATGCAGCATGTGTGCTGGCACATTGCATGCTGGGATATCTAGTTCTAATGAATACACCCTGAAATGTGGTACTAGTTTTATTACAACAGGAAGTTCAGGGAAGTGGTGCAAAGGAATGTGGATGATGCAGTGCTAATGTAGAAAAGTACGTTTTTATGAATGGAACTGATTACCTTGCTATGCAAATGTAATCAATACTTATGTGATTGTTTAAAATAATGAGGCTTTAGAAGTTATACAAAGCTTATATGAAACTTTAGTGGTTGGGTATAGATCTACTTTAAAGTTTCATGAATCACAACGGTACCCAGAAGCTTCCAGACAATCTTCTGTTGACAATTATCTTAATTGTCCTCTTTGGTCCTTTTAAAACTTCAAGTTGGGTGTTTTTTGCAACTAATGTGCTATTAACGAGTAAGTGAGCTTTATGGATGCTAAATATCATCCCTGCCAAGTAAAGTTCCAGAAACGTGGCCATGTAATGATTACTTTGAGAGTCCAGTAAAGCACAGAGTAATAGTACCTAGTAATCTTAAATACAATACAGGACCTTTATCCGGAGTCGTATGTGTGGTTGGGTTATTGTTGAGCAGTCATTACATTACAGTTCTCCTTGATTGCTGCTATCATTTATTGTCACTTAGGTGATAATTAGGCCCCGAGGTGACCTGGCTAGATTTGAACCATCTGGTAGTATTGGCTTCAGCTGTTGGAAGAAGATCTATGGCTTCCTGTACAAGAAATACACCAGTTAAGGCTGGATTTACAGATGCTTTTACTGTGGGGGTTATGTTGTAAAAATAAACGTAGGAATTTTATATATATATATATATATATATATATATATATATATATATATATATATATATATATATATATATATATATACAGTGCCTTGCAAAAGTAGTCACCCCCCTTGGCTTTTCACTTATCAGCCTTTAGTTCAATGTTTTTTTAATCTGAATTATATCTGATGGATCAGAACACAATAGTCTAACTCGGTGAAGTAAAATTAGAAAAATATATACATAAAACTATTTTTCAGAAATAAAAAAACTGATAATTGGCATGTGCGTATATATTCACCCCCTTTGTTATGAAGCCCATAAAAAGTTCATAAAAAACTCTGTTGCAACCAATTACCTTCAGAAGTCACATAATTAGTGAAATGATGTCCACCTGTGTGCAATCTAAGTGTCACATGATCTGTCATTACATATACACACCTTTTTGAAAGGCCCCAGAGGCTGCAACACCTAAGCAAGAGGCACCACTAACCAAACACTGCCATGAAGACCAAGGAACTCTCCAAACAAGTAAGGGACAATGTTGTTGTGAAGTACAAGTCAGGGTTAGGTTATAAAAAAATATCCAAATCTTTGATGATCCCTAGGAGCACCATCAAATCTATCAGAACCAAATAGAAAGAACATGGCACAACAGCAAACCTGCCAAGAGACGGACACACACAAAACTCACGGACCGGGAAAGTCCATTAATCAGAAAGGCAGCACGGAGACCTAAGGTAACCCTGGAGGAGCTGCAGAGTTCCACAGCAGAGGCTGGAGTATCTGTACATAGGACAACAATAAGCCGTACCCTGCATGGAGTTGGGCTTTATGGCAGAGTGGCCAGAAGAAAGACAATACTTTCAGCAAAAAACAAAATGGCACATTTTGAGTTTGTCGAAAAGGCATGTGGGGGACTCACAAAATGTATGGAGGAAGGTGCTCTGGTCTGATGAGACAAAAATTTCACTTTTTGGCCACAGAAAACGCTATGTCTGGTGCAAACCCGACACATCACATCACCCAAAGAACACAATCCCCACAGTGAAGCATGGTGGTGGCAGCATCATGCTGTGGAGATGTTTTTCAGCAGTCGGGACTGGGAAACTGGTCAGAGTTGAGGGAAAGATGGACGGTGCTAAATACAGGGATATTCTTGAGCAAAACCTGTACCACTCTGTGTGTGATTTGTGGCTAGGACGGAGGTTTACCTTCCAGCAGGACAATGACCCCAAACACACTGCTAAAGCAACACTTGAGTGGTTTAAGGGGAAAAGTGTAAAAATGTTGGAATGTCCTAGTCAAAGCCCAGACCTCAATCCAATAGAAAATCTGTGGTCAGACTTAAAGATTGCTGTTCACAAGCGCAAACCATCCAACTTGAAGGAGCTGGAGCAGTTTTGCAAAGAGGAATGGGCAAAAATCCCAGTGGTAAGATGTGGCAAGCTCATAGAGACTTATCCAAAGCGAGCTGTGATAGCCGCAAAAGGTGGCTCTACAAAGTATTGACTTTAGGGGGGTGAATAGTTATGCACATTGACTTCTTCTGTTATTTTGTCCTATTTGTTGTTTGCTTCGCAATAAAAAAAAAACATCTTCAAAGTTGTGGGCATGTTCTGTAAATTAAATGATGCAAATCCTCAAACAATCCGTGTTAATTCCAGGTTGTGAGGCAACAAAACACAAAAAATGCCAAGGGGGTGAATACTTTTGCAAGGCACTGTATATATATATATATGTCTCCATATCCTATTAAAACTGATTTTTCAATTCTAATGGATGATGGCAAGATAAAAGGTGAGCCTACCAAAATTTGATGTCTCAGGCGGAGCTGGGTGAGCTTGAAAAGTAACTCCACTTTTCCTGAGAAAAAAAAAAAACAACAATCCTTTCTGGGTGATCAATGGACAAAGCAGGGATTTTACCAAACTTTGCAGTAGATTCCTATGTTGTGTTGCTCTGAAAAAAAGAGTTGTTTGTCTCATTATGTTCCTGCAGACTGATTCTGAATTGGATGGTCTGGTTCATTATAATCACCTGATGCACTATCGGTGTTCTGCTGAGAAAAGCTGCATTGTTAGGATCTGTCAGGAAAACCGAGTCTGTGTTCCTGCCTGAAGAACTGGACGTGCACAAAATGGCCAACAAACCTATGCACAGAATCAGGGCTGTGCACAAGTCCACACGTTTGTGCTGAGGCATATGCCCATGAGTGTGCACGTTGAATTGACTTATGACACCCGATGACCAATTTAAAGCACTGCAAGGCTCAAGATAGTTTCCGACATCCAACATGAGTTCCTGCTTTTTAGCTTTTGCTTCACCGCAGGTTTACGTTGTTCTGCTGGCCAGGGCTTGTTCTGTCAAAAGAAATAAAAAACTGACAGGGGTTATAACCCTCCTTTATTCTATCCAAAATTAAAAAAAGTTTTGTCTATAGTTGTACTTTAAAATTCATAGCAGTTCTGAAGGCCTGTCAGGAGCGTGTAATACCCCTGCTCCTCATTCCAGCATCCTCATTTTGGCTGTAGCATTCTCTCTGTCTATCCACTTGCAAAGTGATTGATGTGGCCAGGCTCTAGGTGGAGACCAAACCTGATTTAAGCCAGCCAAGCCTGCAGTCTCATGCTTGTGATATGGTATGTGTAATACATGCTCCAAGTTCTCTGTTTATCTGCTATGCTGATTGGATTCCCCTGTTTATGACCTCAGATCGGATATCAACTATTCTCTGAATTATGCCTGCCTTTTGACTACAGATTGGACCCCAACTACTCTGAATCTTGCCTGCCTTGTACCTGGACTGTTATTGAACCTCTTTTCCTGTCTGCCAACTGCAAGTACCTGTTTGCTTTGCTCAGTTCGTGCCCGTCCCGGCATAGTAGCCACCAGGCACTAGCACTATAGCATTGTGTATAAGTCCTGGGGGCAACTGAGTACCGGTAGGCCTGTTTACCTTATGGGAAAGGGGGCTATATAGGTGAAGAATACAGAAGCCAGCTATAGTGTCTGACCATCTGCGTTAGGGGTAAGTGTGACAAGGTCAAGGCCCTAGCATGAATTTGGAGTTTTGCATTTCTAATGTTTCACTTTAAGCATTACTAAAATCCCTACTACTCACCTTTTTTGAATTTGGTACATGTCCTGCACAGGGCCAATCTTTACCGCGGGGCAAAAGGGGTCCAGTCTTGTTGGGGGGCCCAAAGGAGCTGCCTCAGCCTTGCATTTCATGCACAGCACACCCCTCAGCACTGCACTCTGTACACAGCGCACCCCTCAACCCTGCGCTCCGTAGACAGTGCACCCCTCAACCCTGCACTGTAATAATGTGCTGTAACCTCTAGCAACCAACCAGCGAGCTATAATGATGTGCTGTAACCTCTAGCAATTAGTGAGTTATAATAATGTGCAGTAACCTTCACCAACAAATCAGTGAACAGTAATGATCTGTTGTAGTTTCTAGTAACCAAGTAGTGAATAACAATAACTTGCAGTAACTTCTAGCAACCAATTAGTTAGTAGTAATGATATGAAGTAACCTCTAGCAACCAATTGGTGATGCGTATTAATGTGCAGTAAACTCTAGCAACCAATTGGTGAGGTGTAATGATGTGCAGTAACCTCTAGCAACTAATCAGTGAGCAGTAATAATGTGCAGTAACCTCTAGAAACCAATCAGTAATGCCGCGTACACACGATTGGAACTTCCGTCAGAAAAAACTTGGATGGTTTTTCCGACAGAATTCCGCTCAAGCTTGCCTTGCATACATACGGTCACACAAAAGTTCTCTGAACTTTCGACCGTCAAGAATGTGGTAACGTACAACACTACAACAAGCAGAAAATGAAGTTAAATGCTTTCGAGCATGCGTCGAATTGTTTCCGAGCATGCGTGATTTTTTGCGCGTCTGAATTGCATACAGACAAACGCATTTTCGGATAGGATCTTTTCCCAACCGAAAAATAGAGAACATGCTCTCAATCTTTTGCTTGCTGGAATTCCGCCAGCAAAAGACCGATGGAGCATACACATGGTCGCATTTTCCGACAAAAAGCTCTCATCTGAGTTTTGCTGGTGGCATGTAAGGATGTGCAGTAACCTCTAGCAACCAATCAGTGAGTAGTAATAATGTGCAGTAACCTCTAACAACCAATCAGCAAGCAGAAATTATGTGCTGTAAGCTCTAGCAACCAATCGCTGAGACGTAATGTGTGTTGTAACCTCTAGTAACCAGTCAGTGAGTGGTAATGATACGTTATAACCTCTGGCAACCAATCGCTACCTGATCTGCTGCAGTGAAATGATTTTGGGTCTAGCTGCTATTTATTGTATGTCTCAGAGTGGGGGCTTGGGGGGAGGGGCAAAAAAAATGTTTGCCCAGGGTCCAATCAATATTAAAGATGGCCCTGGTCCCAGTGCTCAAAACCCCAACCCCCCCCCCTCCCCCAAACCATGCAATTTGTTTGACAGTCCTTTGCCTACTAAATCGCCATTACTGTTTTATAACATCCCGCTCCTGTTGGTTTTAATGGGGTTTGGAGTTCAAACATTTTGCCAAGCATGCCCCAAACTGAACCCAGGTATTCTCCGCTCATCTCTAATAGCAATGTATTGGAGTAATTATCGCTTTTAGTAATTAGGCCCTGGGCACCAAGCATGATAACTCCATTTATGCCCTTCTATGAACCTACATGCCGATTTGTACCATCCATGGCACCCAAGGCCTAATTAATAAAGAGCCTCCATGTACTAAGAAGAACTGACGTGAAGCTAGACCTCCAACTGAGGAAACACAGGAACACAATGGGACAATTAAGTATCATGCAGGCCACTTATTAACCCAGCATGGACTCCCGCTCTTCCCCTGAGGACGGCCTGTCAGTAAAACATTACCTCCTGGCCTGGGGGCCCTGTGGTCATTTTTTTTTTTCTTCGTAAAATCGGCTGGTGGAATATTTCCTGAAGGGAGATTAGGAGTTGATGATCTCTGGCACACCACTGAGATACTACCGCCTATTGAAAATGCTGGAGCTTACCACAGGCAAGTACCCCAGGCTATGACTGAACATGTCATGGCTGGGCAACCAATGCAATCACATACAGGGTTTCTTTTTTACAACCACTATAACAGTATTAATAAGGGCTTGTTCAGTTTGGCAGCTGGGAAAAGTAGGGAGGGGGGGGGGGGGTGTGGGGTGTAAAAGAAGACGGTTGAGTCACAGTTTTACTGCTCCCCAACAATCCACCTGAGAAAGGGCATGCTGCCACTCAGGACTGTACACATGCCATGGATGTGGCAAATTAAACTTCCGGCTCTCTTTGCTGTGGCAAACTCAGCCGGAAGTGGAAGTGGGTACCTGTCAAAACCAGGTACCCGCTCCCCCCCCCCCCCAAAAGGTGCCAAATGTGGCAGTGGAGGCAGACAATTGGAGCTTCCCCTTTTGGGTAGAGCTCCACTTTTACAACTGATGACTCATCAGCTGTCAGCGAGGTTCCCCACTGACAGCTGAAATGTAAACAGCAATGAAAAATTCAGAAAAAAAACAGCGTTGCAAAAAATCCATACATGTGTATCTCCTAGATTGTAAGCTCTTATCTCTTAGATTGTAAGCTCTTATGACCAGGGCCCTCTTAACCCTCTTTATTGTATTGTAACTGCCTGTCTCCTTTTTATATTATAAGGCCCCTTTCACACTGCTGTGACTTTAAAAGTTGCACGATTTTACCGCAATTTTGCTGCGATTTCAGGGAACGCCTGTGTAAACCTGAGGTCTATGGACCTCAACTCGCATCAAAGTCGGACCAAAGTAGTACAGGGACTCCCTTGAAGTCGTGTGTGACTTCAAGTCGCACAGATATAAATGGTTATCAGTGGTAATCATGGGGTACGACTTTGATGTGAAAGTCACACAAGTGTGAAAGGAGCCTTAAGCGCTGCGTAAACTGTTGGTGCTATATAAATCCTGTATAATAATAATAACAACATGTCCGTTTACACCCGCCACTCCATAGAGGATAATGGAGGGTCTGATCGGGTGTGCCTGAAACACTGACCCGATCAGTCCGCCCGTGTGAAAGGGGCCCTAAACTGCAGGTCGCATTTGGGTACCGCCACCCAAAGCAACCCATTTAGGTGTATGGGGCGGTTACACACTCGGTTGTTCAGCTTTTTCCGGTTTAAAACAGTCGGTGAGGAGGCGACATATTTCATTTCAAAAGTTCGTTTTAATCTATGCACATATACGGCATTCACTAAATTAATAACCGGTGATCTTGCCATTAACCACTTCAGCCTGGAAGGATTTACCCCCCCTTAATGACCAGGCAATTTTTTGCGATACAGCACTGCATCGCTTTAACTGACAATTGCGCAGTCGTGCGACGCTGTACCCAAACAAAATTGATGTCTTTTTGTTCCCACAAATAGAGCTTTCTTTTGGTGGTATTTGATCACCTCTGCGGTTTTTACTTTTTGCGCTATAAACAAAAAAAGACCAACAATTTTTTAAATTTTTTTTTACTTTTTGCAATAATACATATCCAAAAAATATATAAATAAAGAATTTCTTCATCAGTTTAGGCCGATATGTATTCTTCTACATATTTTTGGCGAAAAAAAAAAAAAATCACAATAGGCGTATATTGATTGGTTTTCGCAAAAGTTATCACGGCTACAAACTATGGGATAGATTTAGGGACTTTCATTTTTTTTTATTGTTTTTACCGGTGATGGCGGCAATCTGCGATTTTCTCATCTCCTGCATTTTCACCTTATAACATACATTACACAGGCATGGTCCAGAGCAATGTTGTGCAGCAAATACTGCAGTGACTGCATGTGGATAGGAAGTGGCTAAAAGTTGTCGGAGGAGATCAGCAACACTGAGGTTCAACAAAGGATGAAAAAGGATGAAAACAGCTTCTTGTAAGCACATGAGCTGATTGGCTCCTTGTGCTGCTTTTAACTCTGACACTTCGTATCTGAACCCAAGTCATTCTGCCTGGACAGTGAAAAGAGAAGAGCACAATTTGGAGCTCATTTCTCCATCGCTCTGCTCTCTCCAATCAGCATGCTTCTTGTCAGCACTTGAGCTAATTGGCTTCTTGTGCTGCTTCTTACTCTCATACTTCAGCCCTGACACCAAGTTGTCCTGGACCCATCCCCATCCTGTGACTGGACAGTGAAAGGAGAAGCTGCACAGTGATGAGCTCATCTCTCTGTCACTTTGCTCTCTCCTCCGATCAGAATGCTTCTTGTCAGCACATGAACAGATTGGCTCCTTGTGCTGCTTCTTCCTCCCACACTCCAGTCCTGCTGTACATGGACTGAAAGAGGCTGATACCAGGTTAGATTCAGCTTAAATTTAAAAAATACATTGAGTAATGGTTCCAGAGCTCCATTTGAGTTCAGCTTGAAGGACCTCAGAGCCTTATAGAGCAGGAGTGGCAAACTCAAATTCATCGCGGACCACATGAGCATTATGATTGCCCTCAAAGGGCCGGTTGTATCTGTAGGACTAGATGCCCAGAGCACCCCCCATACATCAGATGTCAAGAGCCCCCTCATCATAAGTCAAGAGTTCCCCAGCCTCCTTTACGTCACAGTGGACCCCCCTTATCTTACATAGTAGGTGAGTTTGGCCTAGCACTGAGGAAGGCCGTCAGGGCCGAAACATGTTAGCCTGTTACATTTGTGTTTTACCATGTATTACTGAATTATGCTGAGTAGCTGGCTGAAATGTACTTTTTACATAGTTACATAGTTGGTAAGGTTGAAAAAAGACACAAGTCCATCAAGTGTGTGATTATATGTCAGTATTACATTGTATATGCCTGTATGTTGCAGTCATTCAGGTGCTTATCTTATAGTTTTTTGAAACTGTCGATGCTCCCTGCTGAGACCACCGCCTGTGGAAGGGAATTCCACATCCTTGCCGCTCTTACAGTATAGAACCCTCTACGTAGTTTAAGGTTAAACCTCTTTTCTTCTAATTTTAATTGTACTGCTGCTGGAAAGAGCTGGGAAGCAGAAAGTGTAGGGTCTGGAGGAGGACCAAAGGAGGGCTGGAGTCAGCCGCCAGAGCCTACCGAATGCTGAGACTAGGGAAGGTGGAGACAAGGGGGTTCTGCAGCTGCACAGAGAGGCGCAGTATCTGTAGGAGGAGTTCTGTTCTCCTCTCTGCTGCCAACTGCTGAGACAAGGTGGGGGTAGAGACAAGGGGGGTGTCGCAGCTGCAGGAGAAGTACGAGGCCCACATGAAATGGCCTGGGGGGCTGTATTCGGCCCGCAAGCCTTGTGTTTGACACATGTGTTATAGATAGTCTGTTTTCAGACAAGTCACACATAACCTATAGACTTTCATTGGGTAAGAGGACCAGCAAGGCCAAAACCACTAACTGGACATCCCTACTGACCAGGAAACAGAATGTGATGAGTGATATGAAATGAATGACTATGGCTTTCTCCTTGGACATAGACAACTATGCAGGGAAACAAAGGATGTTTTAATCAGCATATTTTTATTGTATAGCTTAGTCTAGAGTTCTTCTTTAACCACTTGCCACCCGCCCGCCGTCATATGACGGCGCCCAGAACGGCCGCGATCGCGTGCCCGTGGGGGTGCACATCGCGGCGATCGGTGGTGCAGTGTGTCAGTCTGACGGAGGCTCTTTACCACGTGATCAGCCGTGTCCAATCACGACTGATCACGATGTAAACAGGACAGACACAAGTAGAGGAGAGCTGATCGGCTGCTCTCCTGACAGGGGGGGTCTGTGCTGATTGTTTATCTGCACAGCCCCCCCTCGGATGCCCACCCAGGACCACCAAGATGCCGCCAGGACCACCAGGGATGGCCACCACACTGGACCACCAGGTATGCCACCCTAGACCACCAGGGAAATGCCAATCAGTGCCCAGGTAGCTGACAATCAGTACCCATCCCCAATGCCTGCAAGTGTCAGTGCCATCAGTGATGCCCACCAGTGTCACCTACCAGTGCCCATCAGTGCCAGGTATCAGTGCCCAGCAGTGCCCATCAGTGCCGCCTATCAGTGCCACCCTTAAGTACCTATCAGTGCAGCCTTTCAGTTCCCATCAGTGTCACTTATCAGTGCCCACCAGTGCCACCCATGAGTGCCCATCAGTGCCGCCTATCAATGCCCATGAATGAATGATTTATAAAGCTCTGCAAATGCGAACTGAATCGCCTCAAGGCGGAGACATCAGTGCTGCATATCAGTGCCACCCATCAGTGCCGCCTACCAGTGCCCATCAGTTCCGCCTATCAGAGCCCATTGTCAATGCCCGTCAGTGCCCATCAGTGCCACCTCATTGGTGCCACCTCATCGATGCCGCCTTATCACTGCCCATCAGTGTCGCTTATCAGTGCCCACCAGTGCTGCATATCAGTGCCACCCTTCAGTGCCGCCTATCAGTGCCCATCAGTGCCACCTATCAGAGCCCATTGTCAATGCCCGTCAGTGCCCATCAGTGCCACCTCATTGGTGCCACCTCATCGGTGCCGCCTTATCAGTGCCCATCAGTGAAGGAGAAAACTTACTTATTTACAAAATTTTATAACAGAAACGAAAGAAAAACTTATTTTTTCCCCCCAAATTTTAGGTCTTTTTTTATTTGTTTAGCAAAAAATAAAAAACGCAGAGGTGATCAAATACCACCAAAAGAAAGCTCTATTTGTGGGAACAAAATGATAAAAATTCTGTTTGGGTACAGTGTAGCATGACCGCGCAATTGTCATTTAAACAGCGACAGCGCTGAAAGCTGAAAATTGGCCTGGGCAGGAAGGGGGTGTAAATGCCCTGTATTGAAGTAGTTAAATGGGTTCATTTATTTACTTATATATCAATTTTTTTTTCTTCTGAACGTTTCAACTGATTGATTTTAATTAGGAAAATCTCATTAAGGAAAACAAGGGTTGCACTAACGTGTCAAGCTGACCGGAGCCTTGTAGTAAATGGTGTCAATACAGCAAACCTGGGACAATCCATCTCCATTGCAGATTTATTGTACATACACTATAAGGATTCCAATCTTTTGTTCAGGAAGGTTTTTTTCTTTTATCCACATGAACTGCTTACCACAAGTCAGGCAACATCTCCACATAGATAAATTAAAACCACTTCAGCTCTGGAAGGTTTTACCTCCTTCATCATGACCAGACCATTTTTATGCTATGCGTCACTGCGCTACTTTAACTGACAATTGCACGTTCATGCGACGCTGCACACAAATAAAATTTATATCAAGTTTTTCCCACAAATAGAGCTTTCTTTTGGTGGTATTTGATCACCTCTGTATTTTTTTTTTCATTATATAAACAAAAAAACAATGAAAAAAAAAAAAAAATATATATATATATATATATTTATTTACTTTCTACTATTATTATTATTGTCCAGGATTTATACTGCCAACAGTTTGCTCAGTAATACAATTCTATACAGGAGGAGTCAGAGGGCCCTGCTCGTTATAGTTTACAATCTCGGTGTAAAACATATCCAGTAAAAAAAAAATGTAAAAAAATCAAATCTCCTAATAATTTTTGGCCAAAATGTGTTCTGCTACATCTCTTTGTTAATAAAAAAAAATCACAATAAGTGTATATTGATTGGTTTGCGTGAAAGTTGCATCGTCTACAAACTATGGGATATATACTGAAATTTGTATTTATTTATTCTTTTTATACTAGTAATGGCGACGATCAGAAACTTATAAAGGGACTGCGATATTGCGGCAGACAGTCCGACAGTTTGAAGCCTATTAGAGCCCCTGGCTCTAATCACGTGCTAATCTATATATTTTTGGTAAAAAAAAATCCCAATAAGCGTATATTGATTGGTTTGCGCAAACGTTATAGCATCTACAAACTATGGGATAAATTTAGGTTTTATTTTTTTTTTTTACTAGCAGTGGCGGCGATCAGTGACTGCGATATTGCGGCGGACAGTCGGACAATAACTGACACTTTTGACACTTTGTGGGAACCAGTGACACTAATACAGTAATCAATGCTAAAAATATGCACTGTCACTGTACCAATGACACTGGCTGGGAAGGGATTAAACATCTAGGGTGATCAAAGGGTTAAATGCGTGCCTAACCAGAGTTTTTTGCATACTATGTGTGCGGTTTTTACTAAGGGATGTGTTGGATTTTATCCCCTGCTCTGCAGGGAAACAAAATCCAGCACACCCCTGCAGACAGAACAGAGCTTTGCCTTGTTTACATAGGCAGATCTTTGTTCTGTGTCTCTCCTTACCGATCAGCGGGTGTCGGCGGACTGTGGACTATGATAGTGCGGCGGTCAATCTGCCGAGCCCGCCAGGAAGTCGGCACTGCACTGTGCTAATCACAATCAGTGAGACATTTCCCGATGTGCGGCTGCAGAGATCGGGAAATGTCTCCCTACCTGTGATTAGCGTTGCGCCTAGGGTTGCCACCTCATCCCTTTAAACCCGAACACACCTTAATCAGCCACAGAACCTGTGTAATCAATATGTGTTCGGGTTTAAAGGGATGAGGTGGCAACTCTAGTTGCGCCATGCCAACTTCCTGGTGGGCTCGGCACGTTCAGCATGCAAACACGCCGGAGCTCATCCTTAGTGTAGAGAACTCCTGCAGGTGGATATCTGATAAGAGGAGCAGCAGGACCCAGGAGAACTGTTGGTTGTGCAGACTGCACAGAGCAGGAAGCAGGTTGCAGCAAGTAAGTGCAGTAGGCTGGTCACAGCAGGTAAGTACCACAGTCTGGGACAACAGGTAAGTACTGCAGCCGGGTACAGCAGGAGGGCACCTCATGTGGATCACAGCAGGCAGGGAAAGACAAATTGTAGCAAAGGTCAGAGAGCCAGTGGTTGGAAGAGAAAAGATCAGAGATGTGGTCAGACAAGCCAAGGTCATACACAGGACAGGAGCAGATCCATGGACAAGCCAAGGTCAAAAGCCAGAAGAGAGACAAGAGGTGTCCAAGAGCAAGCCGGGTTGGTAATCAGGTAGTATACAAACAATAGCACACAGGGTAACAGGAAACAGGAAGCTTAAGACCAATCAGTGGTATATGTGAGCATCAGGCAATCTTTTAAAGGCCAGAGGGTGCCAGAATCTAGCACAGGTTGCATGCACCAATGCGCACAAGCGTGCTCCATGGCACACCTGCGTGCATCCGCTTGTTCCCATTATGAGTGTGTACATTTCTGCACAAACGGGTGCAGCTATGTTGGTTATTGGCTAACATGTCAGATCTCTGGGCAAGTCTCCAGCTTGTTCCCAGACAGCTGTGGTTTATGACTCCTTTCTTCCACTGCCCTAAACAGGAGCAGCTAGAGTCCTCAGGAGCACAGGAGACATTTTGAAACCTCTATCTTTTCTTAAACATCCATAGCCAAATATACTCTAATGCCGCGTACACACACAAGCAGACTTTCTGGCAGAAAAGGTCCGATGGAACGAATCTGTTGGACATTACGATCTATATGGGCTTCATCCGACCTTCATCGGACCTTTTCTGTCGAAAATTCCTACTGACCTTAGAAATAGAACAAGTTTTAAATCTTTTCGACGGACTCGATGCCTATCGAAAAATCCGTTCGTCTGTATGCTTGTCCGACGGACCAAAAACGACACAAGGGCAGCTATTGGCTACTGGCTATGAACTTCCTTATTCTAGTCCCTTCATATGTCATCACGTTCAAAACGAACAGACTTTTGAACGGACTTTAGTCCGTTCGTGTGTGGGCAAGTCCGGTCATTCAAAAGTCTGTCTTAACCTCGTTGAAAATCCGTCGGAAAGACCATCGGACCTTTGAGCCGAAAAGTCCGGTCGTGTGTTTGCGGCTTTAGAAATCCAACAAACAAAACCATCCTCAACTTTGCCCTGAGCTACAGCTGGACATTCACCCAATGCTGAATGGTAATTAACAATGAACATGTCCAGCCCTATTCTTTTAGAATCAGTTCTTTCACTCAACCTTTGGTATCCAAATGCTTGGGCAGGTTAGAAGACCTTATCCTCTTGCTTTTGTTATCTACGAGGCCAAGGTTGTGGTGTGTGGTTTCTTTTCTTTCTGTGATTGCCCTTAACAGGAGCAGCTCACACAAAACTATATGGCGTTAAACTGGCAGTAACGCACACAGAAGTAAATGGCGTTAAACTTGCAGTAACGAACAAAACAATATGGCGTTAAATTGGCAGTAACGCACAAAGCTATATGGGGTTAAACTGGCAGTAACGCACACAGATCTTTATGGTGGTAAACTGGCAGTAACGCACACAGACTATATGGTGTTAAACTAGCAGTAACGTGCACAAAACTATATGGTGTTAAACTGGCAGTATGCACACAAAACTATATGGCGTTAAACTGGCAGTAACACACACAGAAGTAAATGGTGTTAAACTGGCAGTAAAGCACAAAACTATATGGTGTTAAACTGGCAGTAAGGCACAAAACTATATGGCTTTAAACTGGCAGTAACGCACACAGAGCTATATGGCGTTAAACTGGCAGCTATGCACACAAAACTATATGGCGTTAAACTGGCAGTAATGCACACAGAACTATATGGCGTTAAAACTGGCAGTAACGCACACAGAAGTAAATGGCGTTAAACTGGCAGTAACACACACAGAAGTAAATGGTGTTAAACTGGCAGTAACGCAATTAAATAGACTGTGTTCCTGTGTTCAACCGTCACTACACTGACGCAATCTGAACTGTCCTTACTCTAGCTATACACTAATGTAAAGATTACTGACACGCTCTCACTACACTACACTGAAGCTATCTGAGCTGTCCCTACTCCACACTAATGTATGTATGAATGATACGGTCTCACTACACTAAAGTGAAACTATCTGAGCTGTCCCTACTCTAACTGCACACTATGCAAAGCTGAATGATGGTCCTTCTCACTACACTCACACTATCCCTAGACTGACACTAAACTAATATTCTACACTGACAATTTAAGCAAAATAGCACAGTATAGCACACTAACTAACTAATATCACTGAACAGAGCCCCGTTCTATCCCTCTCCACGCCGAAATCACTCTGAAAATGGCTGCCATTGAAAGAATACTTTTATACTGTGGGGCAGGAATGAGCCATGATTGGATAAAGTCATGATGACAGTGTCCAATCATGACTGACAGTGTTCTGTGCCCTGATTGGCTGAAGCTTTCACTGGTTCAGCCAATCAGGGCTTGCAATGCACTGTTCACCGCCGCAATGCATTGTGGTCGGTTCGGGAGGCCGAAAAAACGGTCGAACGACCCGTTTGATCGGATGTTCACCGAACGTTCGAACTTATGCTCGAGCCGAACCGTTCGTCCATCCCTAGTGGTCGTTCAGGTGCTTATCTAATAGTTTTTTGAAATTATCGATGCTCCTCGCTGAAACCACTACCTGTGGAAAAGAATTCCACATCCTTGCTGCTCTTACAGTAAAGAACCCTCTACGCAGCTGAAGTGTAAACCTCTTTTCTTCTAATTTTAGTGAATGGCCACATGTCCTATAAAATTCCCTTTTGAGGAAAAGTTTTATCCCTATTGTGGGGTCACCAGTACGATATTTGTACATTGAAATCATATCCCCTCTCAAGCGTCTCTTCTCCAGAGAGAATAAGTTCAGTGCTTGCAACCTTTTCTCATAACTAATGTCCTCCAGTCCCTTTATTTCGTTGCCCTTCTCTGGACTCTCTCCAGTTCTAGCACATCCTTCCTGAGGACTGATGCCCAAAACTGGACCGCATACTCCAGGTACGGCCGGACCAGAGTCTTGTAGAGCGGGAGAATTATCATTTTATCTCTGGAGTTATTCCCCTTTTTAATGCATGCCAATATTCTGTTTGCTGTGCTTGCAGCAGCTTGGCATTGCATGCCATTGCTGAGCCTATCATCTACTAGGACCACCAGGTCCTTTTCCATCCTAGATTCCCCCAGAGGTTCTCCCCCCAGTGAGTAGATTGCATATTTTTGCCACCCAAATGCATTATTTTACATTTTTCTACATTAAACCTCATTTGCCATGTAGTTTCCCACCCACGTCAGCTTAGTATCGTCCGCAAATACAGAGATTTGAGCTGTTTACCCCATCCTCCAGGTCGTTTATGAACAAATTAAATAGGATTGGTCCCAGCACAGAACCCTGGGGAACCCCACTACCCACCCCTGACCATTCCGAGTACTCCCCATTTATCACCACCCTCTGAACTCGCTCTTATAGCCAGTTTTCAATCCATGTACTCACCCTATGGTCCATGCCAACGGACCTTACTTTGTACAGTAAATGTTTATGAGGAACTGTGTCAAATGCTTTTGAAAAACTCACCTCCTCATAGAAGGTTAATAGATTGGTTTGGCAAGAACGATTCTTCATGAATCCATGCTGATTACTGCTAATGATATCGTTCTCATTACTAAAATCTTGTATATAGTCCCTTATCATCCCCTCCAAGAGCTTACATACAATTGGTCTGTAATTCCTAGGGATGTATGAAGGCCCTTTTTTAAATATTGGTGCTTCATTGGCTTTTCTCCAATCACCTGGTACCATTCCAGTCAGTAGACTGTCAGTAAAAATTAGGAACAATGGTCTGGCAATTACTTGACTGAGTTCCTTAAGGACCCTCGGGTGCAATCCATCTGGTCCCGGTGACTTATTGATGTTAAGTTTTTCAAGTCTATTTCTAATTCTGTCCTCTGTTAGCCATGAGGGTGCTTCCTGTGGCGTATCATGAGGATTAAAATCATTGGGCCCCATACAGGCTACCTGACAGGACCACCCCCCTGTTACCTATTACCCTGTGTGCTATTGCATTCATCAGTGATGAATGGACGCAGAAGTGATTGGCACTGATTACTCACTGCATTTATTCAAGAAAGGAAAGGGCCAATAAAATATATATTTACCGGTCTCTCTCCCCATTCTCCACCCTGAAACATCCCTCTGTGTCCCTGCAGCAGCTTCCGGCAGGAAACGAGAGGAGGGAAGCCAGAAGCGCTGCGGGGGAAAGGGGCACACAGGGGGGCCCGGACAGCAGATGGAAGGGGTGCATGTTTTAGAACCACTCCCCTGCAGTGCAGCCGGAGGAAGAAGGCGGCAGCATTGCAGGGGAAGGCTGAATAGGATCGGTGTCTGCAATAATACAGTACAGCAGGCCCTCCTGCACGACAGGTGCCCGGGCCCCCCTTTTGAACTGATGGGGCCTGGGCCCATTACAGGGGGGCTGGCTGTGCTGTATTATCAGCGGCCCTGCTCATCACTGATTTTAGCTGGTGTGTAGCAGCTGAAGATTTCAGGTTATCAAGAGGGTTGGATGGAAAAAAAAAGAACATGTTTCCTAAGTGGTACACTTACGTGAAGTAGAGGGAGTTTTTAGATATGAAAACTTTCTTGAAGGGATATTTCTGATTTGCAATTGTGAAACAGGCCGGTGAAAAAAAAAAAGCCAGTGCGAATATCTATCAGGGGGTTATCAGTGTAGTGCGCTATTCTCAAGAGATTTTTCTGAAAAGGGAACTGTGGAACTATAGCTAACATGTGGGGTTTCTTTGTTCCTTTCTCAATTCTCATAACAAGGTAAACATTTTACGCGTCACGCTGAGCCCCTGCGTGGGTGGCACCAAAAAGTCCACGGCTTAGATTAGATTAAGATTTATGACTCGGATTTGCACCTGATTTAGAAAGTATTTTAACCTCATCAATAGTCAGTGCCTTACACTGGGTTACAACATAATAATGTAAGTGATTGAGCGCTCCCTGTTACATCTGAGCTCCAGGTAGCTCCCAGCTACAAACGAGGGAGCATATCTGTATTCATGTACATCCAGTCCTACGATTTACACAGCTCTGCCACACAGCACAGCCCTGTGTGCCAGGGCAAGAGAGAATTTTCTCTGCTGCAGTTCTTCCCCCACCCTGGGACTGAACAGTGAAAGAAGAAGCAGCAAATTGATGATCTCACCTCTCTGT
The DNA here is from genome assembly GCA_037952925.1 of Lithobates clamitans. Lineage (NCBI taxonomy): Eukaryota > Metazoa > Chordata > Amphibia > Anura > Ranidae > Lithobates > Lithobates clamitans. The sequence goes on along the minus strand of JBBGZY010000596.1, from coordinate 5,972,338 downwards.
CATGCTGCTCTCTCCGCCTATGAGCATGCTTCTTCAGCTGCAGCAGAACTGATTGGCTCCTTGTGCTGTTTCTCTCTACCCCAAGGCTAAGCTCTGCTGTACAGGGACTGCATTAGGCTCATACCAGGTCAAATCTGTGTGTCTTGACTGGTGATCCGGCACTGCAGTCTGTGCCCACACCAACCAGCTGCTTACAATAATAATAGTAATAATAATAAAAAATACAAATAATTGTACCTACCGCTGGTGTGCTACAAGGCCACTTACTATGAAGAAGGTGGCACTCTTCACAGTCTACAGTTCAACAAATGATGTGCACTGCCCTGCCTACTACTTGCAGCGATACTGCATGGGTGGTACCCAGAAGGAGAAACAAAAGTACGGGAGCGGGTTTTACTGAGTCATCACTTTGATAGCCAATTGCAGGCTATCCCAGCAATCATGTGACCGGGAGCTGGTCCTTTGTATGGAGTGGTGCTGGTAACTTCCTACCTGCTGCGTTCAGTCAGTATCTGGACACTTCCACTATTTGCTGATCATCGTGACTCTAGAGCTAGGTGGTGGGGACCTGTCAGGTAGGCTGTACAAACCAAAAAGTCCCAATGGAGATCCAGAAAATAGTTTGAGGAATCTTCTCTATATATAACAGAGGAAAAAGGTAGATTGTGAACCCCAACAGCCTCAGAGCTTCTCAGCAATAGGACATAGGCAAATAGGCATACCAGACTCGAATGACCCTCACCAAGGAAAGGTCAAACAGCGCTTGTTTAATATTCCAGAGAACCCCCAACCTCCTTCAAGAGTCTTGTCAGGCAATTACACCAAAATGTATCCCACAAATCAATATGCAAAAAAAAAAAAAAGCCCTATGCAGGAAGGATGGGATAGAAAAAGAAAAAAAAAAAAAAAAAACAATCTCCATGGTGTAAAACAGTAGAGTAGGCAATATTTATTATGGGTAAATACACTTATAATGAGTAAATGTTATACAAACAATTCGCATGACGTGGATGGTCAATTTTACATACCTCCCAATTTTTTGAGATGGGAATGAGGGACACCTATCAGCAAAAGTATGCAGGCATAGGACGCACCCACCGCCACGCCCCCTTAAAAGGAGAATCGTACAAAAAAACAAGATTGGTTAAACCCACGGGTGCTTTTTTTTACCACTACTATTCCTTTATATTGGCTTTTGGAATTCACAAATGCAGCAATTTAGAAATCAGATGAAAGGTTTAGCGCTGGAAAATATGTCTTAATAGATAAAAAGTGCATTTTATATACAACTATATAGATCAGATGAAAATGAGGGACAAATGAGGAGGAAAGAGGGACAGAGGGACATTGCTCCAAATCAGGAACAGTCACTCGAAACCAGGGACAGTTGGGAGCTATGAATTTTACCAAAACCATGATGGCCGTGGCTGGTTCGCGCATGTGCAGTGATATATGTTCCAGGCTCCTCCCTAAGCGTTACGTCATATGTGACGTAATCAGGGGCATTCTATTGGCCAGAATTTATTCTGGCGATTAGAACGTATAGCGTTAAAGTGCATTTATGCGAGTTTGCATTGCTTTTCAGCCCAAACGCTCCTCTTCATAACGTGCAAGTGATGGGGTTTTTTTCTGCCTCTTAATGCTCTGCCCTCTAAACTCCTGTAAACTTCTATAGTGTGCATGGACACATAGGTTAAAACGGAGGGGCATTTAGAGGCAGGAAAAGCAATCGCCTGTAAAACAGGCCTTTTTGAGCTCAACTGCACGTGAGGCTTTATAGTGGCTGATATCTGTTGGGTATGTTAACGGTGGGGGCCTGAGGACTTAAGCCTGCCGGGAAGTATCTGCTCTTTGTCTATCGCACATATGTGTTACGCCAGTGCCAATGGGCTACATTATGTTTGCATTGCTGGGGCAGTAGGAAGCTTTAAGCTAATCCAGCAATTAGTTGATGGTGGGGTAACGCTGTAATATTTGGGCAGGTAATTCCATTCCTAGGGAGGCGAGATCTAAGACTGTGCAATTAGTTCTTTGCTTGGAGTAGCCTTTTAAATGTAGCTCACAATTAGTTTCCATAAGATAATGGACAGGACACTGATTACATTCCCTCTCCAAATTGCCAAGCTCGCACAAATGGCAGGAGACCAATTGGAAGGAATTACTAATGCAGATTTCTCGCTGTCAGTCAGTTTGTAGACAAAGAATCATTAAACAGGTAGTTCGCCCTAACTGTGTCAATCCCTGAGAGGGAGATACATTTGCATCTGTAATTAGCCTACATTCGCAGCCTTCCACCGGCGCTGGCTTCACGGCCGGCTACGAACCGTACCCTGCGAGAAAAAAAAATTCATTGAGTGCAGATTAAAATCAGCCTGGGGAATTCACAAATGCTGAAAATCTCTTCCTATTTAGGCACTCGTTAACAGTTCAAAGTCTGCAGCGTGAGACAGCTAGGTGCCCATACGGGGTATCACTCGCTTCTTGAACTCATCCTTTGAAATGTCACCATTAAAGCCAAAAACAACTGAATATAGAGCTGAGACACACGTATGTGAACCATCTCATCTACAGACTTCTAATTCTGTCTGCCCAATTTTGTGATTTATACACCTTTGCTTGGCAGCTCAGGAGGGTGACACCTCCTTCCCTGCTGGGGTTAAAGGCATAGTCCACCTTTGTGACTTTTGAAAAAAGTATTCACTCCCCTTGAAATTTTCCATATTTTGTCATGTTACATCCAAAAACGTAAATGTATTTTATTGGGATTTTATGTGATAGACCAGTGGTCTCCAAACTGCCAGATACGGCCCTTTGCATGCTTTTATCTGGCCCTTGGGGCACTATTTGTCCACTGATACCAACAATGGGGCATAATTCCTCCGACACCAACAATGGCGTACAATACCTCCAGCTGATACCAACGATCCGGCACAATTCCTCCCACTGACACCAACAATGGAGCCTAATGACATGAATAGTGGGGCACAGTTCCTCCTTTTGCATGCCTTTATCTGGCCTTGGGGCACTATTTCATCCACTGATACCAACAATAGGGCATAATTCCCCCCCAACTTACACCTATGACGAGGTACAATTCCTCCCATTGACACCAATAATGGGGCACAATTCCTCCCAATGAAACCAACAATGGAGCTTAATAAAACCAATAATGGGGCACAATTACTCACACTGAAACAACTGATGGGGCATTATTTTTTCCCAAGGATGCTGATACATTTTCTACTCCCAATAGCCACAGTCTGGCCCCCCTAAAGTCTGAAGGACAGTAAACTGGCCCTTTGCTTAGAAAGTTTGGAGACTCCTGTGATAGACCAACACAAAGTGGCCTAAATTGTGAAGTGAAAGGAAAATGATAAATGGTTTTAAATTTTTTTTACAAATAAATATCTGAAAAGTGTGGCGTGCATTTGTATTCAGCCCCCTTTACTCTGATACCCCTAACTAAAATCTAGCGGAACCAATTGCCTTCAAGAGTCACCTAATTAGTAAATAGAGTCCACCTGTGTGTAATTTAATCTCAGTATAAATACAGCTGTTCTGTGAAGCCCTCAGAGGCTTGTTAGAGAACCTTGGTTAGCAAACAGCATCATAAAAGCCAAGGAACACACTAGACAGGTCAGGGATAAAGTTGTGGAGAAGTTTAAAGTAGGGTTAGGTTATACAAAAAAATATCCCAAGCTTTGAACATCTCACAGAGCACTGTTCAATCCATCATCTGAAAATGGAAAGAGTATGGAACAACTACAAACCTACCTGACATGGCCGACCGGGCAGGGAGAGCATTCATCAGAGAAGAGCCAAGAGGCCCATGGTAACTCTGGAGGAGCTGCAGAGATCCACAGCTCAGGCAGGAGAATCTGTCCACAGGACAACTATTAGTTGTTCACTCCACAAATCTGACCTTTATGGAAGAGTGACAAGAAGAAAGACATTGTTGAAACAAAGCCATAAGAAGTCCCATTTGCAGTTTGCGAGAAGACATGTGAGGGACACAGCAAACATGTGGAAGAAGGTGCTCTGGTCAGATGAGACCAAAATTTAATTTTTTGGTCTAAAAGCAAAATGCCATGTATGGCGGAAAACTAACACTGCACATCACCCTGAACACACCATCCTCACCGTGAAACATGGTGGTGACAGCACCATGTTGTGGGGATGCTTTTCTTCAGCAGGGACGGGGAAGCTGGTCAGAGTTGATGGGAAGATGGATGGAGCCAAATACAGGGCAATCTTAGAAGAAAACCTGTTAGAGTCTTGAGACTGGGGTGGAGGTTCACCTTCCAGCAGGACAACGACCCTTAAAATACAGCCAGAGCTACAATGGAATGGTTTAGATCAAAGCATATTCATGTGTTAGAATGGCCCAGTCAAAGCCCAGACCTAAATCCAACTGAGAATCTGTGGCAAACATTTGACTCTCTAGATGTGCAAAGCTGGTAGAGACATCCCCAAAAAGACTTGCAGCTGTAATTGCAGTGAAAGGTGGTTCTACAAAGTATTGGCTCGGGGGGCTGAATACAAATGCATGCCACACTTTTCACATATTTATTTGTAAAAAAAATGAAAACCATTAATCATTTTCCTTCCACCTCACAATTATGTACCACTTTGTGTTCGTCTATCACATAAAATCCCAATGAATTACATTTATGTTTTTGGTTGTAACATGTCAAAATGTGGAACATTTCAAGGGGTGTGAATACTTTTTCAGAGCACTGTATACCATAGTCTTTAGACGCAGCAACTTTCACACAAACCAATCAATATACACATATTGGGATTGTTTTAACAAAGACATGTAGCAGAATACATTTTGGCCAAAATTTCAAGGGGTGTGAATACTTTTTCAAGGCACTGTATGTGAGGGCCATAGGCATGCGCACAGGGTGTGCCAGGTGTGCCTGGGCAGACCCTAATCATCCTGTGTGGCGCAGATTCCCCATATAGACCCCTGATATTTCACCAAAGCCCCCTAATGAGGCTTCTAAAACAATTGTAAAAAAATAAAAAATAATAAAAGAAATAAAATTGTAAACAATATAAAAAAATAAAATAAAAATAAAAACTACTGACAGCAGCCACTGCCTTACTGACCCCAATCTCTGCCCTACCGATACCGTCCGTGTATATATACACATGCACACACACGCATATGTGAAATTTGGGGTGAACACCTATTGGTCTTAAAGTGGTTGTAAACGCTGAAGATTTTTTTACCTGCACACATTCTATGCATGAAGGTAAAAAACCTTCTGTGTGCAGCTCCCCCTACAGCCCCCCCTCCCCAATACTCACCTGAGCCCCCTTGCGATGCACAGGAGCCTGTCCCAGGTCTCTCTCTTCTCATTGGCTGAGACACAACAGAGGGAGCCATTGGCTGAGACATAACAGTGGGAGCCATTGTCAATCACAGCAAGTAAGCCAATGAGGAGAGAGCAGGGGGCGGGGCCGAGCTGCAGCACTATGTGTCTTACAAACGCATAGAGTGGGGCTCGGGAGTAAGCACGTACCAGTGCTTCCATAGCAAGCGGCTTGCTATGGGGGCACTGGTCAAGGGGGAAGAGACAGGAGTGTCGACGGGGGGACCCGAAAAGAAGAGGATTGGAAATGCTCTGTGCAAAACCATTACACAGAGCAGGTAAGTATGACAAGTTTGTTTGTTTGATTTTTAATGAACCTTTGGAATCACTTTAATTCAAAATGTCAAACCAGGACTTATTGCAGATAGCCTCCATACCTCAAGCTTCAATAAACTACTGAGCACTATGTTGAAAAAGCTTGTTGTTAAGAGATCTCTATAACTCAAGCTGCAATTTATTCACATAACTGAATGACTCTTGCATGCAACTCCTCCTTTATAAGAGTGTACAGACTGAGGTTTCAAGCTGACAAATCCAGCCACAAGTCAGACTGCTACTGCTGTACCTTCTCTTTAATTAACCCAGAGTGCTTTGGGAATCTTTTGTCATGTATTCAATTTTTTATATGAGGATTGGCAAAAAAATAAAAGTGATATGGTGGGATAACCATATCTGAAGAATCAGTCTTGTTTTGCTATACCACAGTGAAATACTCCACCTCAAGAGAACTCTTTTGTTACATGGCTTCTATGATGAATAAAAGTACTCTGGAAGCTGTAAAACTCACTTTGGTGCATGGACGGAGTCCTTAAAAACTTCAAAAAGTAAAAAATATAAACTTTCAAAAAAAATCACATAAAATTGTCTCAAAGCCAATATGATATAAGAACGTCACTAAAGATAATAGGAAAGGTTATAACCCAAGCACTCTAATATCTAATGTCAAAGTGTGTCTAAAGCAGCCTTTTCCCAAACGTTTTACCCCAGAGGAACCCCTAAAATAATTTTAAGGTATCAGGGAAACCCTTACTAAAACCAGTTAATTGAGGGCCAGTGAGAAAAATGCCCCTTACCCGTACATCAGGGGCACCCGGGCACTGCCCCCTCTCTCCAGCCACCCCCCTATAGGCTTCAAAGTAGGGTGGAAGCAGAGCATTGCGTCTGGAGCCCACCCAGGTGTGTTGCAACAGCGAATGAAAATTCGCTGTTGCAACACTGATCCTCCTCCCGGCCAATCGGGAAGCAGGTATGAAACCTGTTTCCCGATTAGCCAAAATTTCAGGCAATCCTATTGGACGCCTAGCACCGGGAGGAGCAGAGAGGAGACACCGCGGAAACTGCTCCAGGAGAGGACACCGGAGCAGTTTTCCCCGAGCCCGCCACGCTGGAAGATGGCCACATCCGACCGCTGCTCTCACATCTGGGGTAAAGACAGCAGGTGGTGGTAGGGGGGGTGTTAGTGCCATGCCATGAGTGGGTAGGTGACAGTTGTGCTAGTGCCGCTCCACCGCTGGCCGAGGGGGGGTTGTTTGCCACCCCCCTTCCCAAAAAAAAACACCAGCCGCCACTGCCCTTACATTGATGGTCAGTAGGAAGAATGGTACCTATACAGTGATAGTCAGAATGCCACCCTTACAAACAGCTAAAAAGACCATTGGGTTTTGGGGCTGGGTCTATGCAGCTGGCTCTGCCAGGTGGCTTTAGCACTGGAACTATGGAGACACCATCAAATGGGAGGTCAATCGACCACAGCTCAAGGAACCTCTAGCGACCTTTGGTGGAACCCTGGTTGAGAATGGCTGGTGTGAAACCAAAACTTATTTTTGAGTTTTGAATAGGGTACAAAAAGGTTGGGAATCGGAACAGGAATCGAGTGGAAATATTTCAATGGCAATACGTTGTGGTGACAACTAATTTGGATGGCGACTTCCTCTGGCTTCCTGTTGTGTTTATGGGACCGGAAAGGCAAATCTCAATAGGCCACACTAACAAAATAAAAAAAACGAGGTTTCAGCCCTTCCATATTCTGTCTAAAAACGGAAAGTTTTGGCTTTTAAACTTATAATTAACATCACTTTCACTTTAAAATAAAAAGTTGTGTACTGTGTAGAAAAGGCTTTACGACATGAAAATGATCTTGAAAATACAAATTTAAGAGTACTATTTCCTCGGTAAGTGTGTTTCATCTTTTTCTTCCAGGAAATCTCAATGACACCCTCCCAGGAAGCTGAAGTGTGAAATTCTTAGAAACAACATATTTATATATATATGTGCAGAGCGTATGCATACTTTAGGGGTTATCGTCTTCATAAATAGATATATAGCGTACACTGTTGTGTATTTGCATTAGTGTGTGCTTGAGGTCATCAGCCCAATCACTTTCTGGCGTAAACTGAAAAAATTCCACCAGGGGCGGACTGACAACTCATGGGGCCCCCGGGCAATAGGATATTATGGGGCCACCAGGCAATCAGGGATTATGGGGCTACACAGTATACACACACACAGTATACAATCACACAGTATACACACACACAGTATACAATCACACAGTATACACACATAGCTCCCAACTGTCCCTGATTTCGAGGGACTGTCCCTGATTTGGAGCAATGTCCCTCTGTCCCTCTTTCCTCCTCATTTGTCCCTCATTTTGGTCTGATCCATATAGTTGTATATAAAATGCACTTTTTGTCTTTCAAAAAGTGTTTCCCAGTGCTAAACCTTTCATACAATTTCTAAATTGCTGCATTTGGAAATTTTAAAAGCCAATATAAAGGAATAGTAGTGGTTTAAAAAAAGCACTTGTGGATTTAATTAACCTTTTTTTTATTATTTCCCCTTTAAGGGGCGTGGCAGGGGGCGTGTCCTATGCCTACATATGTTTGCTAGTAGGTGTCCCTCGTTCCCATCTCAAAATGTTGGGAGGTATGTACACATACATGTAAACACAGTATACACAGACATGTTTCTATTGGCTGAGAAGGTACTGGAGAGGTGGGGCAGCTATAATCTCAGGATTTTTAGACCAAAAGGATGTAGGTACGGGACATTTCAGAGACAGATATAAAAAAAAACAGAGATTTGTACATACTGTCCCTGGTTTTACTGAGCCTGGCAACCCTGATGGGGCCCCCTAGTGGCCCAGGGCCCTCGGGCAGTGCCCGAGTGGCTCAATGGTCAGTCCGCCCCTGAATTCCACCTATCCTTATCAATAGAACATGGAACTCAGGTGGGTGATTGGCTGTGCAGACAAGGCGGATCTGATTGCTCTCCAGTGCTGCAGCAAACACTAATGTTCAGCATAGGTAAGCGTTCATGAGAAATCTGCGCGGAGAGGCATGGAGGAGCAGAGCGTATCAGGCAAACGCTATTAATAAAAAAGTTTAGATTGGGACATGACTTACACCTTTTGTCATCTTAAAGCGGAACTAAACTCTCGAAATCATCATTAAAGTGTTACTAAACCCAGGACCCTGCATTCACTATATCTGGTCTCCCAACAGTACACAGAACATGGAAATACAATAGTTTTAGTAAATATAAACAGCTAAATACCTTTTCTCATCAGCAGTATATAGCAGTCTTGTGACTTCTAGCAGTGTCCGGCTGAGCACTGGTTAAAGCTTGTAGGAGGAGTTTTCATTCTCCTCTGACTGTCATATGCAGCTGCAGGACCCCTGACCCTCTGTCTGGACAGTGCTGATTGGCCCTGTGCTGATCACATGCACCCTCCCAAGAAAAAAAAGGGGGCAGTGGGCAGTATACTGTCGGGAGGGGGCGGGATCAGTGAGCAGTATATGGGGATGGCAGTGGGCAGTATACAGTGGGGGGGAGCACTGAGCAGTATATGGGGATGGCAGTGGGCAGTATGCAGTGGGGGAGCAGTGAGGCAGTATACAGTGGGGGGGGCAGTGAGCAGTATATGGGGATGGCAGTGGGCAGTTTACAGTGGGGGGAGCACTGAGCAGTATATGGGGATGCAGTGGGTAGTATACAGTGGGGGGGAGCAGTGAGCAGTATATGGGGATGACAGTGGGTAGTATACAGTGGGGGGGAGCAGTGAGCAGTATATGGGGATGGCAGTGGGCAGTATACAGTGGGGGGGGGAGCAGTGAGCAGTATATGGGGATGGCAGTGGGCAGTATACAGTGGGGGGAGCAGTATATGGGGATGGCAGTGGGCAGTATACAGTGGGGGGAGCAGTATATGGGGATGACAGGGGGCAGTATACAGTGGGGGGGGGAGCAGTGAGCAGTATATGGGGATGACAGTGGGCAGTATACAGTGGGGGGAGCAGTATATGGGGATGGCAGTGGGCAGTATACAGTGGGGGGAGCAGTGAGCAGTATATGGGGATGGCAGTGGGCAGTATACAGTGGGGGGAGCAGTATATGGGGACGGCAGTGGGCAGTATACAGTGGGGGGAGCAGTATATGGGGATGACAGTGGGCAGTATACAGTGGGGGGGGAGCAGTGAGCAGTATATGGGGATGACAGTGGGCAGTATACAGTGGGGGGAGCAGTATATGGGGATGGCAGTGGGCAGTATACAGTGGGGGGAGCAGTGAGCAGTATATGGGGATGGCAATGGACAGTATACAGTGGGGGTAGCAGTGAGCAGTATACAGTGGGGGGGGGCGCGAGGTTGACCGCTGTGCCGTCGCCCCAGGACGAGAGCCGCACCAGCGCACAGCAAGTGGTTAACTTTGCAGCATTTCACAAGGTGAGAAGCTGCAGCAGGGACTGATCGGTGTCAGTCGTTTGTGAACACAGGATTTACATGATATTGTCATCTCCCAGCCAGCTTATCAGTCCAGGAAGTAGATAGTGACCTTGCATGATGGTCGATCAAAGATGGCTCTGTCCTTCTGGAGTGAAAAACTGATGAAGGCATTGTCAGGGGGGTGCAATGGTTACACTTACAAATTACTTAGCATTAGTAATACATCTGAGACTAGTTCTGCTTTAAAGCCAGCCATTGGGTTTCATTGGCTCCACAGCAGATGTCCTCCAGTGCAGGAGAAGAGTTCAAAACTGAACAACGAATGTTCTAAGTATCATAATTTTTGATGATATAACCATGTTTATGGCTTTTGAGAGAGAGCTACAGCAGTAGGAGATTTTCCTAAAAAACTTGAACATCTTTTTTAATCTAATTTAATCAAAGATTTACATTTCTGGATGAACTTTTAAGATTGGCCAAGTGCCAGCAACCTGCTGTTTCCTGAAGAGAACCAGACCTGATAACCTTATTTCCCTTTTCAAACCCAAAGCGCCCCGTCCCACGTTACAAAACATTTACCAGCTGTTTGGAAACTCAATCGGTGGTTTACGTTTTGAAATACATTTAAATATTTCTGTAGAAAGCTGGGCCTCTTTCACACAGGCAGGCGGTTGAGTTGCAGTTTTTAACTCCTCCTTGACTGGGAGGACATTTTACATGACGTGGAAAATTGAACATGGGATATGGAGTTCACAGTCTGCGCCGCCTGTCAAACTTGACCATTCAAGTCACTAGAGTCATGCCACAACCACAAGCCAAACGTATGTGTTTGTCCCATGACTGCTGAGGTGCAATAAGCCCAGGTCCCAGCCATACCACTTAACATACCTTACCCCTTCTTCTCATCCAATAAAAACCACATACAACCATTAACGTTGGAAAGGGCAAGGCCACAGCTTTATTTAAATCAACATTAACATTAACTCTTTAAGACCGTGCCAGTCACAGTTGTACTGTGAGCACTCAACTACAAATGTAAAAGGGAGATGAAGGAGGGGCCTGTCCTTACCATCAGTGCCGGACCGGCCGTCAATCTCCCAATTACCATCCGGGCATAAAAGGGGTTCCATATTTGCTGGCAAGGTCACCAAAACCGCAACACGCTGTGACATACCATCAAAATTAGGGCGGGAGGGTGGGCAGCTCTTCCATGCTTCCGTCCGAAAAGGACCATAATCCCCTGGGGTGCCAAACTCCTGAGCTCAGGCCCAACCCTTTTTCCCCCTTGTACCAATCCTGAGTTATACCAATTTTCCGGCAACTCCTCCCTGGCCATGCCCCCATCAGTCAGGGCTCTCTTTCCCGAAGGGCTCAAGAGGCTCTCATTATAGATTGTCATAAACACATGGAAAAAAAAAACAGGCATCCAGGTGGTGGCACTCCACCGTGGATTGCTTTTCAGGGAATGGTCCAGTGTGGACCTTGTCTTAAAGTGCACCTTGAGTTTCAGGCAAGATCTGCCTATTCAATGTTCCTCATCTTTCCTTAAACATTGCATGAAATGACTTGACTATGGTATTAAATATGTGCTGTTGACCGCTATACCAAAAAATCCCACCCTTCCCGTAGTGACCACACCACACAAAATTAGAGTTAAATAATAACCAATAATTAACATATCAATACCATAAAAACCAGATTAAAGAGAAAGAGCCACAAGGTCCTAATAGGCAGAAAACCCAGGGCAGTACCTGCTAGTCAATTTATAGACCTCCAGCCGCAAAAACCACCAACTCGGAGACAACTAGCAGGTACACATCCACCAACTGGGAGCCGTACCTTAGACGGGTCCTTACACCATATATTTTGTGCCCATATGAACCTAAAAAGGACCTTGCACCCCCGCCACCACCACATCCGGCTAAACCAACCCTCAATTTCCCAACTGGCAAAAAACCACCATATTCAGGGCGGGAGGGTGGGAAGTTGCTCCACTCTGCTCTCCTACTGCAGTCCTCCCCTTCCGTTCTGCTTACTCACCCCCCCCCTTTTGCTCCACCCAGCCCAAACCCTGCCCCATACAGCCTGATAACCTATCCTGTAGCACCCCCCTAATGCTCTTAAAACTTGTAACAAGCCCTTTTAACCCCTGTCGCGCCGGTGTCTTGCCGAGAAAGTTTCCCCGGCGGATAAGGACCCCCCTGTACTATGCATGCGCTGCGCTTGCACAGTACAAACTACTATGGTGATGCCGAAAATTGGCGAACATAAACAGCTGTGAGTGAACTCTACACCGCGCATGCGCAATTAACATGACATTCTACCAAACTATGCCGCACGCTCCAGATGCTCTTGCTACTCTGCAAGGGTCGGGTCTATTATTACTGTTATATCATCTAAGGAAGGGGTGGGTCTATTATTACTGTTATATCTGTAGGCAACCGCCCATTACACGATATAACAGTAATAATAGACCCGCCCCTTGCAGAGTAGCGTGAGCATCGGGAGCGCGCGGCATCGTCTGGTACAATGTCATGTTAATTCCGCACGCGCGGAGTACAGCTCACTCACAGCTCTTTATGTTCGGCAATTTTCGCCAGCTCCGTAGTCCTCAGTACTGCGCAAGCGCTGCACCTGCGCAGTACAGGGGGGTCCTTATCCGCCGGGCGGACCTTTCTTGGCAGAACACCGGCCCTACGTCTATTGCTTTCTCTTTTGTAAAGCAGGATGTGACATCCTCCTCCGGACAACAAGATCTTGGGGAATGTGGAGTAGCCCAAATCTCTATGTAACACAGTGCAGGATTGTCTTCTCATGAAATTTATGCTACTCAACATTCTCTGAGAAGGGAAGGATTCCCTGGGCAGTACAATTTATTGGGGGGTGGGGTGGCGCAGTGAAGTGACCTTCTAAAAGGTGGCTGGACTGGAGTGATTGCTCGGAGGCTCCAGCCGCTATAGCCTGCACTTGTAACGATGTGCCAAGTGCGCTGAGTCCTGCACACCCGACACAAGCCTACACAGAAAAGCTTTTAATTTGCCTTGCGCCCTGACAGGAGCTCTGTACTGTAGTCCCGGCCCAGTGTGACGTCACCAGCTGGGAGGAGCAGATCTACTCCCACCTTGATGAGAGGGAGGAGATCAGACCTCCCACCATGATGGGAGGAGCAGAGAGCACAGGGTGATGGAAGGAGGAGCAGAGGAGCAGGATATCAGACCTCCCACCGGGATGGGAGAAGCAGAGAGCGCAGCGTGATGGGAGGAGCAGTGAGCGCAGCGTGATGGGAGGAGTAGAGAGCGCAGCGTGATGGGAGGAGCAGAGAGTGCAGCGTGATGGGAGGAGTAGAGAGTGCAGCGTGATGGGAGGAGTAGAGAGCGCAGCGTGATGGGAGGAGCAGAGAGCGCAGCGTGATGGGAGGAGTAGAGAGCGCAGCGTGATGGGAGGAGCAGAGAGTGCAGCGTGATGGGAGGAGTAGAGAGCGCAGCGTGATGGGAGGAGCAGAGAGCGCAGGGTGATGGGAGGAGTAGAGAGCGCAGCGTGATGGGAGAAGCAGAGAGTGCAGCGTGATGGGAGGAGTAGAGAGCGCAGCGTGATGGGAGGAGTAGAGAGCGCAGCGTGATGGGAGAAGCAGAGAGTGCAGCGTGATGGGAGGAGTAGAGAGCGTAGCGTGATGGGAGGAGCAGAGAGTGCAGCGTGATGGGAGGAGTAGAGAGCGTAGCGTGATGGGAGGAGAAGAGAGCGCAGGGTGATGGGAGGAGTAGAGAGCGCAGCGTGATGGGAGGAGCAGAGAGTGCAGCGTGATGGGAGGAGTAGAGAGTGTAGCGTGATGGGAGGAGCAGAGAGTGCAGCGTGATGGGAGGAGCAGAGAGTGCAGCGTGATGGGAGGAGCAGAGAGCGCAGCGTGATGGGAGGAGTAGAGAGCATAGCGTGATGGGAGGAGTAGAGAGCGCAGCGTGATGGGAGGAGCAGGGAGTGCAGCGTGATGGGAGGAGCAGAGAGCGCAGCGTGATGGGAGGAGTAGAGAGCGCAGCGTGATGGGAGAAGCAGAGAGTGCAGCGTGATGGGAGGAGTAGAGAGCGCAGCGTGATGGGAGGAGCAGAGAGTGCAGCGTGATGGGAGGAGTAGAGAGCGCAGCGTGATGGGAGGAGTAGAGAGCGCAGCATGATGGGAGTAGTAGAGAGCGCAGCGTGATGGGAGGAGTAGAGAGCGCAGCGTGATGGGAGTAGTAGAGAGCGCAGCGTGATGGGAGGAGTAGAGAGCGCAGCCGAGGAGGAGGGCGTAAGCTCTGCAACGTGCAAGATCTCAACTACTAAGCCCATACTATTAATACATAATAGTAAATCAACTACTTATTTTCGGGGTTGGGGGGGGCCGGGGGGTTTTGGTGGGGGTCAGTCAGTGGGGAGGGGGGTGGTGGTGCTGGCGGGGAGTCTGGCTGGCCGCTGGCTGAGAGGAGGAGGATTCTAATTAGAACGTAGAACATATAGTTTTCTGAATCTCTACCCAATGGATAATATTTTACCTCTGAAAGTATTTCAGCTACTGTCTTGGTTCACATTCAGATGACCAGTGCCAGTAAATGAACCCCTTTGTGCTGCATAAATGGGACCAGTGTCAGTGTTACACTGGTGCCACTAATGCAGCAAAAAGGGGTTAACTAACTGGCACTGGTCGCTAATGTACCAGAAACCAGTGGCAATACATTAACCCCCTCATGCTGCATTTCACAAATTAAGTCAAACACCAGTGATAAACACAAAGTCCCAATGTGCTAAAAAAGATTCTTTGGTAACATCCGCACCATCTCCAGCCGCTGTCTCTGTCCTCATTGGATAGATTGATAGAAGTGTTAATTTTGGCAGCAAATTTCAATTTAGTTTTAGTCTTAGGACTAAAATGGCATTTTAGTTTTAGTCCCATTTTAGTCTTCTGCAATTGTTTTAGTTTTAGTCATATTTAGTCAACTAAATCTCGAGGACATTTTAGTCAACTAAAACTAATTTTAGCCGTCTAAAATCTAATGGGTGTAATTAAATTGTAATGCATTAGTGAACATTTCTCTACAATTTCCAGACTCATTATATACTGCTGGAGTGAAAAATCTCATATGTTATTATTTATGGTATTGAGGTATGAAAATGCACTACAGGCCAGTGTTAATTTCTAAGTCAAATTTCAATTTATTTTTAGTGTTAGTCTTTTAACTAAAATTGCATTTTAGTTTTAGTCCCATTTTAGTCTTTTGACTAAAATGCCATTTTAGTTTTAGTCGTATTTTAGTCATCTCAATTGTTTTAGTCGTATTTTAGTAGACTAAAATAGTATTCATTTAGGCGACTAAAATGTTTTAGTCATTTTAGTCGACGAAATTAACACTGATTGATAGCAGTGGGAGCAGGTGCCCCCAGAAGAGGAGGATCTGGGATGCTCTGTGTAAAACCCTTGCACACTGCAGCTAAGTATAACATGTTTGTTATTTTTATTTGAAATATGTTTTTACAACCCCTTTAAGGTTAGTTGGATAGCCCATTTTGTACTTAAAGCGGGTCTTCACGGCAACTGAACACCACAAACCAAAAAAAAATGTTTAATTAATTTTTAATACTCAAAGCAAACCCACCCATCCGTCTATGTCTCTATGCTGTATTTTGGTGAGGAATCTCTTTGAATAACACACCCCCTAGCATTTCTGGCCGTGGCCATCTTGAGTAAGGGCAAATGATTCGTGTAGCATTTACTTGTAAATGTAAATAAAAAGTATAAACCAAGTAAATATGTTATACTTTCTTATCTATTTACTAATGCTAGCAGCATAAGGATTAAAACTATTAAAGCTGAGGTCCACTCACTTAATGCTATCCCCCTTCCGTGGATTGCATAGATGCGCAAATGACAAAAAAAAAAAATTTAAGTGCTGTATTTACCTTATAATTTGTCTTTATTGTGGCACTTCCTGTCTGTTACTCCTGCGGGAGTAGGCGTGTACATTCCTTTTCCCCGGCGGCGCACTGTCTCCTGGGAGCTAAGTGTCAGCATTTCCGGGAGTCAGTGCGGATCGCCGCCGTGAAATCTCGCGAGATCGTCTGCTCTCTCTCCCCGTACCGACCTTTGCTTCGTCTGTGTTTGTTGTGTATATTTTTGGTTGCCATCACAATGGGGCGGGAACTTCCGACGACGACGCCCGTTGTCAACCTGCTCAGTTTACGGCGCTCCGTTACAACTGAGCATGTGCAGGAACGAGAAGTGATGGTAGCTCAGCATTCACTGGAACCAGGAAGTTAATGCTTGTGGGCTTCACATGCCCACAAGCAAGATGAAACCGGCCGTACCCTTTTTTTATAACCTCGATGGAAACCGGACACTGGGGGAAATAAATCACCACAACAGTGAGTGTAACATTACGATTATTTGATTGTGCGCATGGTTGAAAAAAAAAAAAAAGGAATGGTCAGTGGACCTCCGCTTTAAGTGTTGATTGGGAGAGTGAAGTTCCCCTTTAATGTTCTTTGGATATTTTAAATGTTGAGGCTGCTTACTATGTTTTATTTTTTTGCACATATAATGTATGTATTTAGATATTTTAGTCTGCATTCTCTGATTTACCATTGCTGCATGAACATCCAGTTTTGACAGGAGTTTGCTTGGTGTTATTGTTCTCTAAAGAATGTCCAAAAAAAAAAACATCTGGGGCAGAATTCCGAAAACGAAGAAAATGAGTAGAAGAGGAAGCCACTAAGTTATTTTAACAGTGGCAGAAATGGTTGACACAAAGCACAAGCAACGTTTCTCTGAATACCACCACATCAGAAGAAGTTGCCAGCACAAGTTCTGCAAATGACAATACTTCAGCCACAAATATCGATGTCATCACCCTAGATCAAGAGATGACTGCTGTCATTGAGGCTGATAAAAGTTTGGAGAACATGTTTTGTACAGAAGAGAGTGACAGCGAGCCATTGGTTTCTGAAGCCCAAGCAGCAGAAAAGCAAACACCAAGTGAGCCCTCTTTAGAGGATGCTTCACCTGAAGCTGAAGCTTATATTACGATTGACCCAAACGATCCTCCCTCATGGCCAACTTTAAGCCCCAGTTCACACAGGGGCGGCACGACTTGCAGGTCGCCTCACCGAGGCGACCTGCACACGACTCCCACGGCGACTTGCAAAACGACTTCTGTATAGAAGTCTATGCAAGTCGCCCCAAGTCGCCCCCAAAGTAGTACAGGAACCTTTTTCTAAGTCGGAGTGACTTGCGTCGCTCCTGTTAGAACGGTTCCATTGTACAGAACGGGAGGCGACTTGTCAGGTGGCTAAGTCGCCTGACAAGTCGCCCCTGTGTGAACCGGGGCTTACAGACAAGATTAGGTGTTATCTGGTTGAAAAGGGCCTACATCAAGAAAAAGATGGTGATTTTGGAAAATGTAAACCACAAGAAGGACGCACTTTCAATGCCACTTGGTTTACTAAAAACGTACGTAGTGGTAAAAATATTGATCGTGCATGTTTGATTTATTAAAAAATCTCAAAATCTCTATTTTGCTTTCCATGCATTTTGTTTGGTAAGCACAGCTATGCATTAACCAACCCAAAAAAGGGATTCTGTGCATGGAAACACCTGAATCCTCGTACACCTACACATGAAAATTCACCAGAACATCATGAATGCTATTCAAAGTGGAAAATGATGGAAAAAAGTTTGAAAGATGGGAAAGTATTGGCTGTGAACTGGAGAATGTTATTACAGGCATACCCCACTTTTAAGTACACAATGGGGTTTATTTACTAAAGCTGGAAAGTGCAAAATCAGGCTCACTTCTGCATAGAAACCAATGAGCTTCTAACCCCAGCTTGTTCAATTAAGCTTTGGTAATAAAACCTGGAAGCTCATTGGTTTCTATGCAGAAGTGAGCCTGATTTTGCACTTTCCAGCTTTAGTAAATAAACCCCATTGTGTACTTAAAAGTGGGGTATGCCTGTACTACTGAAAAAGAGAAGTGGCGAAATGTCTTAAAAATGTATTTTGGATTTCATATTGTTTTGTGCCAAAAACAATCTGGCAGTTAGAGGTTCCAAAGATGTCATTGGTAGGCCACATTCTGGTATATTTCTTGTCATTTTAGAAGTAATAAGCCATCACAACATGTCATTAAAAGATAAAATTGAAACACATCGGAGGCACACCGTCATTTACTACAATAAAATTCAAAATTAATTTATCAGTTTATTGGCCAACACTGTTCGCTCTGCCATTTTATTAGGGATAAAGGAGGCAAAGTTTTTTTTTCATTGCTTTTTGATTGTACTCCAGACATCTCCAATCATGAGCAAATGAGTGAAATTATACACTATGTCACTGTTGTTAAAGGGAAGGTGACAATAGAAGAGAGCTTTATAGATTTTATTCATGCAAAAGAGAAAACTGGAAGTCATCTAGCCTCAGAAATTATTAAAAAACGATGGAATTAACCTTCAGGATGCAAGGGGTCAAGGCTATGATAATGCAGCTAACATGGCTGGCAAATACAATGGTGTGCAGGCAAGAATTCTGCAAGAAAATCAACATGCAAGATTTGGTCCATGTGCAGCCCATAGCCTACGCCTGGCAGGGGTACATGCAGCTTCCGTGAGTCCAGAAGTTAAAACCCTTTTCGGAACTGTTCAAAGAATGTTTACATTTTTCTCCAGTTCCACATCCCGCTGGGAAACCCTAACAAAACTTGTAAAGACAACTCTAAAGGGTCATACAGATACTCGATGGTCTTCAAGAGTAAATGCAATAAAAGCTTTATTTACACAGATCACCGATGTATATGAAGCTCTTATGGACATTATAGAAAACTCGTCAAATCCCGAATCTGTATAAGCATCTGAAAGTCATCTGCTGCAGGTTGATTATCATTTTTTGTGTACGCTGTTTGTGTGGAACAGAATCTTGAATCAGGTCGATCGAGTAAACCAAGCTATCCAGGCCAAAGGGATTTGCATACTACAGGCATCCCATATGATTGATGGCTTAAAGTGGAAGTAAACCCTCCTATCGTTTTCAGCCAAGGAAGCTGCCATCTTGGCCTCTGTTTAATCTACAACTGCCATGATGCTGCACATGTGATCAGTTATGACACCAGCCATTGGATGGTTTGACAGTTTGGTTGAGAGCACAACCAATGGGAGTGTTACATTTCCGGAAAGGTAACTGTTTTATGGATGGGTTTACTTCCGCTTTAAGATGCACTTTTCAAGAAATGCGTAATATGGATGTCCAGGAAATATTTAATTATGCTGCAGAAGTATGTGAAAAACTTCAAATTCCTGCAACATTTCCACCAAATAGGTAAAGAAAACCTAAAACCAGAGCCTTATATGAGTCCCGAGATGCTCAGGTCAACCTGAATGAAGAAGACCGTTTTAGAATCGACTTTAACCAGGTTTTTGATGTTCTAATCGCTGACATGACATGGAAGTCACAAACACTAATGGAAACATCCCAGGACTTTGAGTTCCTCTCTGGCCCTGCTCTTAGCACAATGACTGTGACAGAATTACAGAAATCTGCATTTAACTTGGCTTCCAAGTATAACAAAGATCTGGATGGACTGGAAATTTCTGCTGAGATTAAAAGCTTTAAATTTTTCATTGGGTCTATACCGTCAAATTTAAAATCTGCAACACCTCTGGATCTGTGTCAGATAATACATGACTATTCTCTTACTGCTTGTTATCCGAATATTGAAACACCATTGAACATTTTTTTTTACTCTTCCTGTTACTGTTGCATCTTGTGAAAGGAGCTTCAGCAAGCTGAAACTCATTTAAAATGATTTACGATCAACTTTGAGTCAAGATAGGCTTTCAAACCTCAGTATACTTTCTATTGAGAATGCAGTCTATTTTCCCCATCTTCTGTCCTAGTGACAACTAATTAAAATTTTGGATTTGCCATTACTTCCTGTCCTGCAGGCAACTTCTTAGCCAAACTGAGAATCCAGATGAAAGTGTTCCCTGTAAAGAAGAAAGTAAATACTTATTTCTCTTACCACCCTTTGCTCCATGCCGCTTGAAGGTTCTTCAGAAATCGACACTTCTGGAGGTGCAGCTTTCCTGGTTCTCCCCCAGTGGTTCCTTCCGCCATTCCCCAAGTTACCAAAGGACATGGTAGTAGATACCGAAGATTGACATGTACCACATTTTGATCCAGGTCAGATTTGATTCCACACTTATAACCACATTTCAGGTGCCGGATCCGCGGATTGGCTCATGTCCACCAAAGCAATTAATTGCAGCATCCTAAAGGAACATCTTGTGTTTACCAATACTGACGCATTTCCCGCTAGGCGCAACACTTTCTCAAAGAAATAGCAAGCTGGTTTCTGAAGGAACTTCTAAAGAAAGTCAAAATGCATACCCAATGATACTAGACTTTCCCTTTAAAGTATAAAGCCCAAAACTTTTTTTTAGTTTTGAATAGAGAGGCCAGTGGTTAGAAACACAGTCAGGTTTCTTTATCACTGTCTGTAGATTTACTCTATTTTTTGGAACTGTAAATGAGGAAAAAATTCCAAGTTGGGTTGCCATCATAAGAGGAATAGAGAGGTTTTCCTCCAATTGGACACTTGCTCTGGGGAGGGCAGTTTCCCCACTTTAGAGAGATTTCATCTCTCCTCCTATTGTTTATACGGGACAGGAAGTATGGCTAATTCTCCCTAATGGGACTTAGATGGCAAAAAAAAAAAACCTAGGGGGGGGGGGTTAACCACCCCTTTCTCTATCCAAAATATTTTTTTAAAAATAGTTTTGACTTTAGAGAAGGTTTTTTTTTTTCAACAGCATTTTCTTTGGGGATAATTAAGACAATTAGCAGCAGCTGTTTGGGTAATCAAGGGGAAGATTGCTTTGTGCTGGGATGAAAGGGGCGGCCCCAAAATCTACGACTCCGCACAATGTACAAGGCACAACTGCCTATTATGCAAATAAGCTGCAATGACATAAAGGATGGGCTGTCTATACCGTTCACTAAACTTTACAGATTGAGCAGTAAACATTTTCAGGGAAATACACTAAAAACATTGAGAAAGCTTGTTTTCAAGCAGTTACAATAGGAAGTGCCCAGCTGTGATATATGTTCATTTCTATGCAGACGATCCTTGGTTCTTTTAGTGTTCTCCACATTATAGTTGCTTTGTCTTTTAGTGTAAAACTCTCATTTCTCAGCCTTCTATTTATTTTTCATGTAGTCTCAACTTCTCCAAAAACATATGGGTGGGTTTACAATATTTTATTTTATATATAAAGCTTCCACTTTAAAGTTGGTGGAGGAGTCTTGTAGAAAACTTCATTGCTCCTACAGAAGTCAGACACTTAAGGGGTTATTTACTAAAGCTGGAGGGTGCAAAATCTGGTGCAACTCTGCATGTAAACCAATCAGCTTCCAGGTTTTATAGACAAAGTTTGTTGAACAAGCTGAAGCTAGAAGCTGATTGGCTACCATGCACAGCTGCACTGGATTCTAGGTGCACCAGCTTTAATAAATCTCCCCCACAGGGTTTGATTTGCTAAAGGCAAATAGGTTGATTACTTTGCAGGGGAATTCTCCATTAGATTAGTCAATGTATTGCAAAAAATACCCAACCATGAAAAATGAAAAAACAAAAAAACTGCATTTGCTAGCGCATGATTGGATGATGGAAGTCAGCAGAGCTTCACCTCATTCACTAACCTAAGGGAAAAATTTCCTTGCAAAATGCAAATTCTCTTGCAACATGAACAGCCAATTTGTTTTATCAGTATAAATCTTCAATACAAATCAAATACATGCTTCAGGTGGGCTTTTTGCAGTCTATGGATATTGCACCCCTTTATTATTTATATATAAATATATATATTAGCAAATATTCACTGCAATGTTCACCTCTCTTTCAGGGCTGAAACAGTCAACAGTCCATCACCAATCTGGGCTGATCAGCGCCCAGTACCATTTAACCCATTGTCTTTGAGGCCAGGCCATCGTGGGGTGTAACATCAGGTCAGCCTGCAATTATTATACTGCTAAACAGAACGGTGCTCACATGTCATGAGTATTATTCTCTGCAGCGGTAAGGACCTTCAAATGCTGATGCATGGTAAGAAGAGGCAAGTCTGGTTACCACCCAGAAGCCCCCCTCGGCCCCCGCCCCTGCTCCTTTATCACCTGTGAATGGCAGCGGCAAGAGCCAATGGCTCATGCTGCTGTCTCTAAGGCAATGAAGAGAAAGAGAGTCAAGTGAGCCTCTCCTCTCATGCACATTGCTGGATAAAGATCAGTCTCGGGTAAGTATTTAGGTGGGGCTGAATGCAAAAGGTTTTTTTCACCTTAAAGTGTTACTAAACCCAGGACCCTGCATTCACTATATATGATCTCCCACAGTACACAGAACATGGAAATGCAAATTATTTTAATTATTATAAACTGCAAATGCCTTTTTTTAACAGCAGTATATAGCAGTTTTGTGACTTCTATTAGTGTCTGGTTAAATCTTGTAGGAGGAGTTTTCATCCTTCCCTGATTGTCCTATGGGGATGCATGACCCCTATTACACCAAAGCTGAGCTCCTGGACTATGGTCTGGACCCCTTGCTTTGACTACAACCAACAGATCCAGCACCAACTATCACCAGTCCTGTTCATAGCTGTTAAACTGAATATTATTGACTCAGAAACTCCTGTCTCAGCTTCAGTTTTTATATGATGTCTGTAGCTTAAAGGCATACTCCACCTTGGCCACAATTTTTCATGTCACACCCATATTTATTTATAACATAATCACATTATCCAACCCTTAAGCACCCCCACCCACTTATCTGAATTACGGGGTGCTTCTCCTCACCATGGCAGAGGTACTTATAGATCACAATGGCAAAAGTGTGGCAATGTCCTCATGCTTTTAGTCAGCTTTTACAGTACCTCAAGTGCTCGGGTGTCCAGGACAGAGTGGGTCAGGCGGCCCGAACACCCGCAGGTAACACAATTGTGTTACCTGCGGGTGTTCGGCCGCCTGACCCGCTCTGTCTCGGACCCCCGAGCACCGAGGTACCGTACACTGGGCATTCCCTGACTCGGACCCGCCGGTACATCGTGCTGTGTACTGTCTAATAACTGAGTGGCCCGTCACACGGAGCGTCCCTCCTCTCCCGCCCTCCCCGCCTGACAACCGCCACCACTCCGCTCAGCCCGGGAGAGAGAGAGACCGAGAGGGGAGGCCGGAGAGTAAGAACAGGCCCGGAACTGGAGCCCAGCAGGGGCAGGTTGCTGGATGTGTGACGTATGTACTCTTCTTGGCTCCATTTAATTTTAGGACATCTATTGGAAGTCTTCTAGCAGCAGTGAAACCAGATACAGCTGAGCAAGATCTCAATCCAATCGAGCGTCTGTGGGATGTGCTGGAAAAACAAGGCCGATCCATGGAGACCACACCACACAACTTACCGGACTTAAAGGATCTGCTACTGTTGGCTTGGTGCCAGATACCACATCATACCTTCAGAGGACTAGTGGCATCCTTGACTTGACAAGTCAGGGCTGTTTTGGTGGCAAAAGGGGAACCTACTCAATATTAGGCCCTTTTTTTCTTTCTTCCCATGACTTGTGCTGTCGATTGGATGTCAGTCGGATGACTACAAACACCCGTCAGCTGGAGCCCCCACCGTGAACATCTACCATTGATCCTCTTGGATACGGATGCAGGTACACATCACCTAACTGCAATAGTCCTGGTTGGAGAGCTTGCTGGATCATGAATCATGCTTGATTGACCCACCACAAGCTGGCGTGTGTGTCCACGCTTTGGGGTAAGAGTATTCATTCCCTCTGCTTGCTTTTGATGCACATCCCAGATTGCCGTGTGTGGAAGTCGTTTCCAATATTACATATTTTTCATCATCAGAAAGAATATTATTCATTGACTATATATCTGTACATAAAGGAGTTCGGGGATTTGTTTTCGTGTTTATCACAGGCTTATTATCATCTGGATCAGCCTGTGTCATATGACTATATGTACTATAAACAATTGCCTGTGCCATGTACACATGAGTTCACCCATCATCATTTATGCACTTGACACTTTTAATGCATTTTTGTACATTTGTAATATTTCTCATCACTTATTACCCACCAGTTGAATACTCACCCCTAAGGTGACCCGTGGGGGTGCCCGTATTCCTTTAGCGCTGCATTTTTTTATTATTCATTCTATACACAATTTGTCACATTGTTGATGCTAGCTGTTTTCTAGGAATTTTTTTGTGTCACTAGTAGTGCAACTTTTCTCACATATTTTCGAAAATATTAAACAATGAGCCACATATGAAAATCGATCCATTTTCACACAACACGGATAGCAATATGATCAAAATACATGAGTTAAAGGAGACAATCAGAAGGGTAGTTTAATGCTGTTGGATTACCTAGCGACTGGATGTGATTCAGTTCTATTTCCTCGCCTTTACTCGGCGGAGATAAATTTTGGTCCTGTCACTACAGGCCCTCGCTCCGAAAAATTCAATTAACGCTGCTGTTGTGCTTCTTCTCATGCAGAAAGAGAAGAAATAAGAAGCATTTAGACCAAAAATTGGTTTACAAACTGGGATTATTTGTCTTACATAGCATTACCGCCAGAGGAAAGGTAAATCCCTGTATAACTTAAAAATAAAATGAGAAATACACATTTTTTTATTAAAAAAGATGCTAAGCTAAAAAGACTTATGAATCAACACACAGTTCAGTTGAGATACACATATAATTAATTTAATATACATTTTTTAGATGTTTGCATTTAAATACTCAAGTGTCTATGTATTTGTCTATGTATTAAATCTACTTCACGACCAAAATACATATACATACATTGAGGCTTTGAAGTGGTTTACCGAGGTTAGGGCTGAAGCTTTTAGCCCCAACCCTGGTATTTTTTTTATTCAGCCAGCGATTCTCATTCTCATAAAAGTGTTCCGAGCAGCTAATTAGATCTGTCACCCCCCCCCCACACCCACCCAACTCCCACCCATCGTGGGTGTTTCTCGGGCTTGCCATTTTTAAGGGCAAGCCCGGGAAGCCATCCGATGGTTCGCACAGCTGGCCATAGAGGTGAAGAGAGACCAGATCGTCTCTGATCACATCTATGATCTAGGAGGACTGGAGCGACATCACAACGTCACTTACGGTCTAGGGCAGAAGTAGACAATATTTTTGTTTTTTTATAAAGCATAAGATCAATGCTTTTTTTTGTTTTGCTTTTTTTTAATCTTTTGCTTTTAAAGGTGGAGAAGAGATTTGGGGTCTTACAGACCCCCCCATCTCTCTATAAAGATGACCTGTCATCCCTTATTTCTATTACAAGGGATGTTTACATCCCTACATCCCTTGTAATAGGGATAAATAAAATATGAAGCCAAGTCCAAAAAAATGTCTTGCTCCGAAGGAGTGAATAGTCAATGGATGACACACCCACAGGCAAAGAGAAGACTCCTTAATGGTGAAAAGGGTGCTGTGATAGAACTAAAGTAGCGATCGTGTATCCACACCAATGTGTTCCACCACCAGAAGTATAGGCCGCTTACCTTGTTGAGTAGACCTTCTAAACTAACAGACAGGTCACTCATGCAGTCCCTTCAACAAGGTAATCATAAAGGTGAAACGACCGGGTACATATGTCCTCCACTCAATCTTGCGATATCCAGATATCATTCCCATCGGCATGTACAAGTCATGTTAAAACAAATAAAAGGACATAGTGCTCTCCATATAATAAAAGTGACTACTTTATTGAATAAAGATTCGCTGAGGAAGTCCTTACCCACGGACGATACGCGTGCGAGGGGTTACATGACGTCAGTACAGCCACCTACCTGGTCTTCTATCTATATGTCTTATACTCCAGCACTGGGATCCAGTGCCTCCTTTGTGAGTAACATTTTTATTCAATAAAGTAGTCACTGTTATTATATGGAGAGCACTATGTCCTTTTATTTGTTTTACATGACTTGTACATGCCGATGGGAATGATATCTGGATATCACAAGATTGAGTGGAGGACATATGTACCCAGTCCTTTCACCTTTATGATTACCCTGTTGAAGGGACTGCATGAGTGACCTGTCTGTTAGTTCAGAAGGTCTACTCAATAAGGTGAGCGGCCTATACTTCTGGTGGTGGAACACATTTGTGTGGATACAGGATCGCTACTTTAGTTCTATCACAGCACCCTTTTCACCATTAAGGAGTCTCCTCTTTGCCTGTGTCATCCATTGACTATTCACTCCTTCGGAACAAGAAATTTTTTTGGACTTGGCTTCATATTTTATTTATTTCTTCTAAGCGCTGCACTGCTTTGCTTTAATATGTTATGGTCACTGCTACCCAGATGTTCTTTTCTTATATGAATATACTGATGGATGAAAGTCTTCACATCCAGCATGGACACTCCTGGATCCTCCATTGTGTTCACTGGCCTGAGGTTTCTAGGTGTCAGCGACTGGTAATTAGGTGCCAAAATGTACAAAATAGCTTTAAGCACTTGTATTGTGCATTTTTAGGCACTCCCTTTGAACTGTATGGGGCCGAAAACACGTAAAATTTGCACTTTTTTTGCTTGACAAGCAGCAGCAAGACACTCCGGTGTGATCAGGCTCTATTAAATATAATGCAAATCTTCATATTGACCAACAAATTGCTCAGGCGTGAAAGGGTGCTAAAGGATAAGTGAATTTATTCTTCTTGCCCTTTCCCATGACCCAATCTAACCTAAACTAACCAACCCTCCCCATTCACAGATATATGCTTATTTCAATCCGACGTCCACAGGCTCCATTGTTTGTTTACACACATCTCTGCATATCTCCCAGTCCTGGCTGCGCCTGGGCATTAC
Source organism: Lithobates clamitans (assembly GCA_037952925.1). Lineage (NCBI taxonomy): Eukaryota > Metazoa > Chordata > Amphibia > Anura > Ranidae > Lithobates > Lithobates clamitans. The sequence continues at coordinate 5,945,335 of JBBGZY010000596.1, read as the reverse complement.
AGCCCCATAGTGGCTATGGGGCTGTGTTCCCAGGCTAGAAATGAAGGGATATGGCCCCATAACAGTCTATGGGGCCGTAATGAGCAGGTGAAGCAAGGGGGCAAGTCAAGGGTGAATGGGTGGTTGGAGAAACTTCCTCTTCTGGAATGACTACCCAGCAGCTTTTACAGGAACGACTCTCGCGGCTCTGCCCTGCCTGGCAGACCTTCAACCACCAATTAGATAAGACCTACACGCACCCCTACACTGAACTCACATTTTTATTAACCCTTTTATGATCTGTCCCTCCCCTCCCCCCCTTAGTCCTGAAGACCCTCTGTTTATTTGCTCTTCTCCGGGTCTCACTTTTTTTTTTCTTTTGCTTTGGTCCCTGCAAAACATTGCAACTACAATGAGTGGATCACAGGTGCAATGTTATGGCTCCTCCAGACTCTTCCTCCAGGCCATTGTCCATACAGAGATAAGAACCTTCAGGTTTGGAGTTGGGGGAAGTATGAACAGGCTACAGGTGTGGTGACGTCAATGCACTTGTGCTCCACTGAGAACTACTGCAGTCTTTTTGACGCAGTGGAAGATGGGACATGTCGTCTTTTCATTCTCAACCTACTGTGAATGAATAACACGGCTTTGTGTGGCTTTGCTGTTTTTCAAAGATAACAGGAGTTGGCAGGGAGAAGAACCTGTGATCCTGTAAGTTGATTGGCTCATATGCTGACCATGTTTCAAGGTACACCCCAAGCATGTGTGTACCATCAAACATGCTCTGAAAGATGCCAAGCATATATTCCTTAAAGATCTTGTGAAGTTACTGAAAGATCCACTTTAAATCTCTACACATTCCAGACTTAAAAACACCACTTAAAATATAGGCAAGGCACTAGCAGAGAGCCATCTACAGTTAGAGACCTAAGGCACTCTCCCTAGTGGTGTTCCTCCTAAACCAAACCTGCTTGACTCCTTTGTTTGACTCCTTAGAATGAACTTGTCAAGTAAAAAGCTTTTTTCTTTAACTTGCTTTTTGGGAAATGAGCCGTGTTGACATACCTTGAGATGTCAACCATGTTTGTGTTTATACAGGTCATTATTCCCGCAGTGTCAGAGGACAGGATGTGCCACTTTCTCTGAGATTACTATTTAAGATCAACCGAGCCGCCCTCTTAAAACAAGCCAGTTTCTCAGGCTCTCTCTCCCTTTTTTCTCAAACCAGAATTGTCAAATCTCATGGCATGACAAGTTCTTGATGAGTTTATCCTACTTAAAGCTGTCACCTTTACTCCATAATCGGGGATCATTGTACATGGTCATCTTGCTTGGACAGTCGTGAGAAGCAAGGTGTGTCCTCCTCCCTTGACATAAGCTTTACAGTGCAAGCCTAAATGTTCTTCAATATTCCTCGAATATGTGTCAATTCACAAAAGACAAATGCACAAAGTAATTTCATGTGTATTGTTATCTCATTTTTATAGTCACTTTTTAAATTTTCCAAGGGTCCACTCGGACTTATTCAGCCCATTAAAGTGGAACTAAAGGCAAAGCTTGTTTTCATTTTGGATAAAGTAAGGGAAGGTTATAAACCTCTTATGCCGCGTACACACGGTCGGAATTTCGGCCCGCAAAAGACCGATGAGAGTTTTTCGTCAGAAAATGCGACCGTGTGTACGCTCCATCTGTCTTTTGCTGGCGGAATTCCAGCCAGCAAAAGATTGAGAGCATGCTCTCAATTTTTTGATCGGGAAAAGTTCCTATCCGAAAATGCGATCGTCTGTGGCAATTCCGACACGCAAAATCCCTACACATGCTCAGAAACAATTCGACGCATGCTCAGAAGCATTGAACGTCATTTTCTCGGCTCGTCGTAGTGTTGTATGTCACCGCGTTCTTGACGGTCATAATTTCAGCGAACTTTTGCTTGACCATGTGTATGCAAGAGAAACTTGAGCGGAATCCCGTCGGAAAAGCCGTCATATCTTTTTCGGACGAGAAAAACGATCGTGTGTACAAGGCATTAGAGTTTTTTTGCCATCTATGTCCCATTAGGGAGATTTCCCTTTACTTCCTGCCTCATAGCCAAAGCAGGAAGTGGGAGGAAATCCCTCTAAAGTGAAATGAATCACTGGCTGTCACCTGAACTGGTGTCCTCATTGTAAAATGTCCCCTCTATTACTGCACTGGTGAAAAACAAAAATTTTGGATTTTTGTTTTCACTTTCACTCTTGGTGATAATGGTAAACAGAACAAATAGAGATGGTGAATCTTATTAAGGGCTCCTTCACAATGGTCTCCGGAGGGCGGCAAAAGCCACAGGGTTATCATTCCCCAACAGCCCATCTGAGCAACAGAATGCAGTCACTGAGAGCTGCGGCTGAACGCAACCTATTCAAGTGAATAAGGCTGTGCCGCAACGGCACTTACACTTTTCCCCATCAGCAAGCTTATTGTATCTCATTACCATAAAGCACAATGGAATCTTCCTAAGGCTTCTCCTTCTATAGATGTCAATGTAATATCAGTGTAATATCTTAATATCTTGTGATTTCACTTGCGCATGCACATTGTAAAACGTAATCCCCGCACCCAACCTGTGCTGAGAGCTGCAGAGAACCTTGCCTTGCTTATATCATCTCTGCCAAGCCACTCTTCTCCCACAAATCCCCCCTTCTTTCCTATACTCCATGTGGAGGCCAATTCCCTGCACACAAAATAAAAGTATGGATCATACTAATGGTGTATGGACTGTTTCGTCTTTCCCAATGAGGTTCTGTATTTTGTGGGGTAGGAATGCTGGGTTTATTTCTGATTTAACATGTTTGTGGTGTTTCACCTTAACATGTGTTGAATTAAAATGTAGCAATGGGCAATCTAAATGAGTTCTATCGAAAGATCTGTATAATCAAGACCAGGGGCGGACTGACAACTCATGGGGCCCCCGGGCAATAGGAGATTATGGGGCCCCTGGGCAATAGGAGATTATGGGGCCCCCAGGCAATAGGAAATTATGGGGCCCCCAGGCAATAGATTATGGGGCCACACAGTATACACACACACATACAGTATACGCACACAGACACACAATATACACACACAGTATACACACACAGAATACACATACACACACTGAAAAGGTACTGGAAAGGCGGGGCAGCTATGATCTTGGGATTTTTTTAAAAACACAGACTTTTACATACTGTCCCTGGTTTTATTGAGGCTGGCAACCCTGATGGGACCCCTTAGTTGCATGGGGCCCTCGGGCAGTACCCGAGTGCCCCAATGGTCAGTCCGCCCCTGATCAAGACCCCCTTCCTCCTGCTGGTGACCCCTCTAATGTTAACTTAAGATCTATACAGGGGAATCAGGACCTCCTTCCTCCTGCTGGTGACCCCTCTAGTGATAACTAAAGATCTATATAGGGGAATCAGGACCACCTTCCTCCTGCTGGTGACCCCTCTAGTGATAACTAAAGATCTGTATAGAGGGATCAGGACCACCTTCCTCCTGCTGGTGACCCCTCTAGTGATAACTAAAGATCTGTATAGAGGGATCAGGATCTCCTTCCTCCTGCTGGTAACCCCTTTAGTGATAAGTAAAGATCTATATAGAGCACATGTGTCAAACACAAGGCCCGCAGCCCAAATCTAGTCCTCCAGGCCAATTCATGTGGCCCTCGCACCTCTCCTGTTGCTGCAGAACTCCAGCCCTCCTCTGGTCCTCCTCCAAACCCTGTACTTTTTGCTTTCCAGCAATGCGTCCAGCTTCTTCCCAGCAGCAGCACAAGGTAAGAGGGATGCACTGTGATGTAAGGGAGGGTGGGGGACTCAACTTCTGATGGTGGGGAGGCTCTTGACGTCTGATGCAAGAGTAGGGGATGCTCTGGACATCTAGTCTTACAAATAAAACCGGCCCTTTTGAGGGCAATCGTAATGCTGATGCGGCCCACAATGAAATTTAGTTTAACACCCCTGACATAGAGGGATCAGGATCTTCTTCCCCCTGCTGGTGATCCCTCTAGTGATAATGAAAGATCTATATAGGGGAATCAGGACCTCCTTCCTCCTGCTGGTGATGTCTTTATTGATAATTAAAGATCTATATAGAGAAATCAGGACCTCCCTCTTCCTGCTGGTGACCCCTCTAGTGATAACCAAAGATCTATATAGAGGAATCAGAACCTTTTTGTATATGAATAGCTGTTACTGTCAAATGAAGTCCCGCCTCCTAGACCGGCTACTCTAATAGACAGCACACTGGTCCAATGCCGGTCCAGAAGGCGGGACTTTGTTTGATATATATTCATATACAAGCCGCGTCTCATTGAGAGATCCCTGTTCTGTGTCATCCGACTGCACGATCCTTCTGACAGTTCCCTGGCTGATCACTTCTGGCAGAAGCGGTGCAGCCTTTTGTACAGGACATCAGAGTGGCCCGGGGGGCAGGGAGCACCGCTTCTGCCAGAAGTGATCAGCCAGGAAACTGTCAGCCCAGTCCACCAGTCCACCCTGGACACCTTGCTCCAGGGGGGCACTTGCCCCCCCTTCCCCCCCATGTGGACGCCCATGATGCACGTGTTACTTAGGGTAATCTGCATGCAAATATGGTCTGCGTAGGAACCTCCTGACTGACACCCACCAATCAGGCATTTTGATATTTGCTTGACTCTTTCTAAGAGTCAGCCAAATTCTTGCAATAGGGCTAAAGTGGGGTACACACTATAAGAAAATCGGGCAAACGATTGTCCAATTTTCCTAGTTTGTACAGAAAATGGGGACCGATGAAAGAAAATTTGTACGAAAATTCTTGTAGGACAAAGGCTTTTTTTTTTGTTGTTTATTGTTTCTGATCATTCGCAGTCTTTCTTTTCTGATTTTTCTTGTACGAAAATCATACGAAAACAGAACACATTAAAATCGTTCGTTCTGTTCCCATACAAGAAAAATTTTGGAAATTTTCACATGCCCATATTTTTGTTCCTTCTTCCTTTTTATTGTCATGTGACAGCCGTGATCGTCAAGTCGAGGTTTGGTTTTCTCCTTGTGTTTCATTAGAATAGGTGTGAGTCACAATATGGCGGCCAGCCGAGAACGAGGCTTGGTTGCTGTTGCGTGATATTTAAGTGATGGATCAGCGCATCGCCCGTGTCCCAGGAAGACGGAAGGTATTACGAAACATGTAGGGCGGTGCTATGTGCTGACGCCACCACGCCACATGTGACCCTAGTACACGGGTGTTTGTATTTTGAGTTTGCCGGCTATTTTTATTCAATTTTATCTTGCAGCATTGCGGTTTTCTACCACTTGCTTCCTTTTAGTAATAAAGGCTCTTTTTTTATAAACGTTACTGCACGATTGGAGTCCTTTTCTTATATTTGTTTGCATACTTTTGGCTTCGGGTCGGAGTGTATTCCCACAGATTGGAGTGCCTGTTGATCTGTTCCTGCTGAGTGGCTCCCGCCCACACTCGGAGGACCCCGGAGGAATCGGATACTTACTAGTCCCTGCAGAGGGCTTAATCTGCCTGCGTTTATGACCTCGCTCTAGAGGGTGTCCATCTGTTCCGGTAAGGGTTCCCACTTATAGAGTGGGTTCTTCTCTTCAGATTGGGATCCTTTCCTTTAACCCCCCTCTCCTCCCCTGTTCGTGAAGGTGGATAACCCTTGGAACTTTGTACTTCAACTGATTTTCCCTTCTTATTCATTGTATTATTTCAATGGACTCTTTTTATTTACTTTTTTTTCATTCATGTTTTTGATTTTTTATATATTTATTAACTTTGTTTTTTTTTATCACTTATTATCAAGTCTTTTATATGTACACATGTATTTTGTGTTGAATTTTATGAATTTTTGAACGTTCACTGTTTATTTATTTATTTGCACTATATGTCACTTGATTTGTGATCTTTTCATATTTAGTGCAACTTATTTTTTACTATTTTGAATATTCCGAATCGGCTGTCGAAAGTTGTGTACACAATATACGAAAAATGTTTACCCAATTTTCTTATAGTGTGTACGAGACTTAAGAGAGGAGTACTGAGGCAGGGTGTTGTGATGTTTTCAAGAAGCTATGTACGGCACCCTGCCAACCCCTCCCACCAGCCATGATCTACCCAAATTGCATAGAGAAGCAGAGAGACTAGTAATGTCGAGTAATGACATCTACCATAAGGTATGTAATGAAAACGGAAAGGTTTTTATTTAAAATCTCATTAGCATGTTGCTGGACGGAAAGGCAGGCTGGGAAGGCAAAATATAAGCTGATTAAACTTTAGCTTTAAAAGAGAAGTATGGCTTTTTTTTTAAGACCAGCCGCCGCAGTTGTACTAGCGGCAGGTTGGCTCTCCTGGGCGAATCGCCGTCATTGTACGTCGGGCGCTTTAAGAGCTCTAGGGGGCGCGATGCCAGAGCCGATGCACGTGGCCGGCGGCCGCAATGTCCGCTGGCCACCCGCGATCGCTCCTGAGAGAGAGACAGAACAGGGATCTGTCAATGTAAACAGACAGATCTCCGTTCTGTCAGGGGAGGAGAGACAGATCTGCTGTTCTTAGTGATTAGGAACAGCGATCTCTCTCTCCTCCTCCAGTCAGTACACTCCCCCCCACAGTTAGAAACACCTCCCAGGGAACACTTAACCCCTTGATCGCCCCCTAGTGTTAACCCCTTCACCTGCCAGTGTCATTTATATGGCTATTTATATAGCTATGTTTAGCTCTGATCGCTGTATAAATGTCACTGGTCCAAAAAAAGTATCAAAAGTGTCCGATCTGTCCGCCGCAATGTCGCAGCCCGGCTAAAAATCGCTGATCACTGCCATTACTAGTAAAAAAAAAAAAAAAGAATAAAAATGCCATAAATATATCCCCTATTTTGTAGACGCTATAACTTTTGCGCAAACCAATCAATCGCTTATTGCGTTTTTACCAAAAATATGAATACATATTGGCCTTAACTGATGAAGAAATTCTTTTTTTTTTAAATTTTTTTCTGGAAATCTATTATAGCAAAAAGTAAACAATATAGTTTTGTTTTCAAAATAGTTTTTTTATTTTTTTGTTAAAATTATTTTTTTGTTTATAGCGCAAAAAAAAAACAAAAAACGCAGAGGTGATCAAATACCACCAAAAGTAAGCTCTATTTGTGGGGAAAAAAAGGACATAAATCTTGTTTGGGTACATTGTCGAATGACCGCGCAATTGTCAGTTAAAGCGGCGCAGTGCCGTAACGCAAAAAATGGGCGGGTCATTAAGGGGGGCAAACCCTTCCAGTCCTTAACTGGTTAAGAATCATCCCCACCGGCTCTAAGACTGAGAACTGAGCAATCAAACACCACCGATCGCTCAGTTCTCACAGCTCCCAGAGCAGAGAGCTGCTGACTGTCAGTCCTAGGCTCTCTGCTCTGCCCCCTCCTCGCTCACTGGAGCGCTGGGCTGCGGAGGGGACGGAAGCGGCTGGTTCAACCTCTCAGCGGCTTGCTGAGGGCCAGGTGTTGGTCCAGGCATGTGGGCGGATCCCTAACTTCATTTGTCGCGATCTTGCCGGAGCCTGGAGCTCTGTGATGTCAGCCGACAGCGGGCTTCAGCCTGCTGTTTGCCGAAAACGGGTTCAGCGTGGTGCAGGACGAATTGCACTCCTGTGATCCATAGGAGAAGTACAGCCAAACGAGCTTTGGCTGTAATTCTCCTTTAAAAGTGACTTAAGACAATAAGGTTCCATAAGATGAATTTAAGCAGAACTGGGTGATAATTAAAACTCTTGCGGAAATCCCATTGAATACACAAGCCATTCACATATTAAAAAATCTGTCCTGCAGCAGAATTATTCTGTAATTCTTGGTCAGGGTGAGGCTGGTATGTGGAAACCACCAACAGGAATGAGAAGTTCATAGGCTGTGAGTGTATGGGTCTGTTATTCTACATGTAGGAGGATTGCTGAACTCAGAAGATTCTCTGTACTCGGTGATATCTGTTCTTTCAGCCATGAGTCATAATTACTGGAGCGAAGGAGACGAATACCGTCATTATAACGGTAATTCAACGGTGGCCTTAGAACATTCAGAATTTAAAGGTATCCTGCAAGAACTCAAAACGCCAGTTCTCTGTAATAGAAGAACCAGTCAACTCCACTCTTCGGCAGCCCCTGCATTCCACTATTAGGCCCCATTCACACCTCAGTGTTTTGTAGCTGGAGGGCTCAAAGCTTCAAAACGCTGGATGAGAAAAAAAAAAAACAATTATTCTCTAAAGAGTAGGTTCACATCTCCATTCCAAGCCGCTTAACGTCAAACGCCTGAGACTCAAAAAAGTCCTGGAGCTCCAATCTCGAATTGGGCAGATCGATGTGTTTTTTAAGCATTTTTGTTCCATAGAGCTTCATGGAAGCTCTTGATTTGCGCGTTTTTGAGTGTTTTAGCGCGAGAGTTTCTGAGTGTTTTTCTGCTCAAATGCGATAATTATAGGAGAAGTCCAGCCCAAGCTCATTTTGGCTGGGCTTCTCCTCTGGGTTTACAGGAGTGCAATTTGTTTTGCACTCCTGTGACCCGCTTTCAGCAGAGAGCGGACTGAAGTCCGCTCTCTGCTGACGTCACCGATTTCAGTCCAGGCACCGCGTCATCCGGACCATGGAGTCTGTAATCCGCCAGGTGCCTTGACTGACACCCGTCTCAGCCTCTCAGCGAGCCGCTGAGAGCCTGAACCGGCCGCCCCCCCTCCACAGCTCAGCGCTCCCCAATGAGCGGGGAGGGAGATGAGCAGAGAGCTGTGACTGACAGTCTACAGCACTCTGCTCACAGAGCTCTGAAAACCCGAGCGATCGGCGATGTTCAATGGCTCGGTTTTCAGGCAGAGGCGCCGGGGGGACCGATGCTGCATCCACCTAGGTAAGTATGATTATGCAATAAAAAAGAAAACCATACTTCAATTTTAAATAAAAATACATTATTATTATTATTATTATAATTATTATTATTATTATTATTATTATTCACGATTTGCATATTTTGAATTTTTGAATTTTGAAAAGCACATAATAAATAATAAATAAATAAATAATAAAAATAATACATAAAATACAATACAAATTAATAATCATCATCATCATAAATAAATAAAAAATAAATACTAATAGAAACAAATAAATAAAATAACCCCAACCCCTAATGTTAAAGTGGTTCTAAAGAAGGCAGAAGTTTTTTTTTTTCATCTTAAAGCGGAGCTCCACCCAAAAGGGGAAGTTCCGCTTTAAGGACTCGTTCCCAGCTCCTCTTGAACAATTGGCACTTTGAGGAGTGTGTGTGTGTGTGTGTGTGGGGGGGGGGGCAGGTATCTGATTTTGACAGGTACCCACTTCCCAATTCCGTTCCGTTCAAAACGGTAGTTTTCCTCCCTCTCTCCCTCCTGCAGTCTTCTGGGACACTGACAGGTCCCAGAAGACTGCATCCACCATTCACGATGCGCAGTGGGCACCCGGCTGTGAACCCGCAAACTGTCACAGCCGGGTGCCCATAGTGGAGATGCCGGCGCCGGGACTGAAGACAGTGGGTGAGACCGACTGGGGTGAGCACACTGCCAGATATTGGGACAGGTGAGTGGCTGTTTTTTAAAAAAGTTCTGTCTCTGTCAGGAGTGATTGCGGGTGCCCGGCGGACATCGCGGCCGCCGGGCACGTGCATTGGCTCCTACATGACGCAGCGAGCATGCCCTCTATACCCCTTAAAGCGACCTGCCGTACAGCTACGGGGATTCGTGCAGGGAGCCAACCTGCCGCCGTATAACGACAACGGCTGGTCGTCAAGTAGTTGAAAAGCAACACAAGTGTGTCAGATACTTATCTCTCCTGCAACACTCTCTGGATCCTTTCTCCAATCTCTACATCCCCACATCTGAGTAAGGCCTGTAGCTCTGCAATCAGCAAAGCTCATGCTCCTTACTGATTGGTCAGATTTAGCTGTAGGTGGAACCTTTATTCTCTGTGGGAAGCAGTTGTCTCTCTGCAGAGGTCCAATATGCTCCCTGCTAAGTCAGACTTATAGTTCTGCAGTAAGCAAATTAATTCTCCCTGCTGATTGGAGAGCTCTAGCACCAGTGGGACCCTTATTCTCTGTGTTGAAGCAATGGTCTTTTGCAGAGGTTCCACATGCCTCCTGCTGAGTCAGACTTATAGCTCTGCAATCAGCAGAACTCATGCTCCCTGCTGATTGGAGAGATCTAGCTCTGGGTGGGACCCTTATTTTCTGCTGAGAAGCAGTTGTCTCTCTGCACGGGTCCAATATGCCCCCCTGCTAACTCAGACTTATAGCTCTGCGATCAGCAAACTCGTGCTCCCTGCTGACTGGAGAGACCTAGCTCTAGGTGGGACCCTAGCAGTTGAAGCAGTGCTGTGTCAGACTTATAGCCAGGGCGTTGCTAGGGGGTGGCTTTTGGGGCTATAGCCCCGAATCTGGGGCCCATAGCCCCGAGTCTCTCGGAGACGGCCGTGGTCGTGGCCTCTCTGCAGCCGGGCCGCGAGTGCGGCGGGCAAGCACCAGAGATCGGGCAGGCAGTACGGGAGAGCTGGGAGGGCGAGAGAGCAGAGAGATGTAAGGAAGGGCTCTCTGGGGACCCTGATGTAAGGGGGAGGCTCTCTGGGGACCCTGATGTAAGGGGGCTCTCTGGGGACCCTGATGTAAGGGGGAGGCTCTCTGGGGACCCTGATGTAAGGGGGCTCTCTGGGGACCCTGATGTAAGGGGGAGGCTCTCTGGGGACCCTGATGTAAGGGGGGCTCTCTGGGGACCATGATGTATATATACACACACACACGTATATTATATACATGTGTATACCCGCCCAAGCGTATGACTTTCTTTACTTCAATGCTGTGAGCTCTAGCCCCAGATCTTTTGTAGATCTAGCAACGCCCCTGCTTATAGCTATGCAATCCGCAATGCTTTCCACTGATTGGAGAGCTCTGGCTCTGACTCAGTATGGGGGTGTGTCAGACCTCTGCAGATGGACCACTGCTTCCATACAGTCCTTCTTAAAACTACGCTGGCAGGGATAGGCTTTTTCTGTTTCGTGATGTGGCTGCTTTTTACAACTCAAACCCAAAAGTTAAGACTGCACACCTTTTGTTGTGATGCATCCCTAATGCTTTCAGCTGATTAAACCTGAATGTTTAGCCGGGAGTTACACTAATTGGTGTTTTATTTGGAAACAGGAATGTTTTCGCGGGTTAAAATAAGACATGGAAACCTTCCAAGTTTGATTAGAAAAACAATCCGAATCCGTTTAAATCCGTTGAGCCTCTCGCAGGGGGGGAACGTGTACATGAGCCGCAGTACGCTCTGCACTGACATGAATTGTAGAAAAAAAAAAAAGAAAAAAGATTGTATAGCCATCAGCAAAACTGATTGATGTTCAACGGTGAGAATCACAAAAAAGCTTTGCTGAGTGCACAAAGGACAACAAGCACAACAAAGGGGACAATGGGCTACACCGCCTCTACAATAACACACATACATCACCCGCAAAGGTGTTTACATTGGATGTTTATTCTTCTAGAAAGCATTAAAGTGGTTGTAAACCTCGGAGAAAAAAAAAAACCCCAAAAAAACAAACCCTGCCAGACAAAGGCACAATGAGCTAGTATGCATCGCACTCTAGCTCATTATGAAGTACTCACCTTAGAACGATGCCCTGGATCGCGGCGTCGGCTCTCCGGGTACAGCGCAAACATCTTCCACCGGAGTTATTACTTCAGCTGTGATTGGCCGGAGCCCCGATGACGTCACCCCCACGCTTGCACGTGGGAGCCGTCGGTCACGGCACGACACGACTGATTAAATGGCACCAACGGCCCGTTTCTTCAGTGCGCATGCGCCGATGACGTCGGCAGCAGCGCATATACCGAATGTCTCCTAAACTGTGCAAGTTTAGGAGATATTTAAGGTACCCACAGGCAAGCCTTGTTTTAGGCTTACCTGTAGGTAAAAGGGGTGTAACAGGGTTTACAACCACTTTAACCACTTGCGGACCGCCCGCCGTCATTGTACGTCGGCTGTTTGACGTTAAATACTGGGGTTATGGCAGCAGATAGCTGCCATAACCCCGGGAACTTTTTAAACAGCGGGCGGTCCGCTTTCAGATAAAAGTAGTCTCTGTGGCGGATTCGCCGCAAGAGTACTTTTATCGGGGGGCAGGAGAGGCCCCCCCCCCTCCCGCCGCTCCCCGAGGGGTCTCCGTCGCTTACCAGAGACGTCAGTAGCAGCGGAGACGATCGGGTCCTTTCCTCTGAGAGACATGGAGTCGAGTGAGGGAAAGAAGAAAATATTACAACACACACATGCAAAAAAGACATTTACCTCCAGCAAGGCTAGTTTAAAACACCTAGACAATTTCAAAAAACATTATAAAAAAATATGGGGATTTGGTCACACCATATTGCTATATGGTGCTAAGCCCACTTACTGCGACAAAGTACCCCATAATTAGTGGGAAAGATGGCCCCCACTCGGCTCCATACCATTGGATGACGGAAGCGACGTCAAACGTCACTTCCACCCACTGGTCTTAAAGGGGAAAATGTTTTTATTGAAAAAAAAAAGACATTTTATTTTTTATTTTTATTGCATTTAAGTGTAAATATGAGATGAGATCTTTTTGACCCCAGATCTCATATTTAAGAGGTCCTGTCATGCTTTTTTCTATTACAAGGGATGTTTATGTTCCTTGTAATAGGAATAAAAGTGACCCGAATTTTTTTTTTTCAATGGACAGTGTACGAATGAAAAATAAAATATATAAGAAAAAAAAAATATACATATTTTTTTTAAAGTGCCTCGTCTCGTTGAGCTCGCGCGGAGAAGCGAACGCATACGTAAGTCGTGCCCGCATATGAAAACGGTGTTCAAACCCCACATGTGAGGTATCGCCGCGATCGTTAGAACAAGAGCAATAATTCTAGCAAAAGACTTTCTCTGTAACTCAAAAGTGGTAACCTGTAGAAATTTTTAACTGTCGCCTATGGAGATTTTGAAGGGTCAAAGTTTGTCGCCATTCCACGAGCGTTGCAATTTTGAAGCATGGCATGTTGGGTATCAATTTACTTGGCATTACATTATCTTTCACAATATAAAAAGAAAATTGGGCTAACTTTATTGTTGCCATATTTTTTAATTCAAAAAAGTGTATTTTTTTCCAAAAGAATTGCTTTTATAAGAACGCTGCGCAAATACGATATGACATAAAGTATTGCAACGACCGCCATAATATTCTCTAGGGTGTCTGAAAAAAAAATATATAATGTTTGGGGATTCTAAGTAATTTTCTAGCAAAAAAAATTATTTTAACATGTAAACAACATAACTCAAAAAGAGGCTTGGTTTTTAAAGACCACCTCTGGGATTAGGATTTAACAGTTGTTTGTTCCTCCTCCCTATTGGAGCACCATTTAAAAAAAAAAAATCAATATATATTTTTCCAGGAATCTTTGGTCCGGAGACGTCACAGGTCCTCTTCACTCTTTGGCAGTGGGCGGACTCTGAATGATGCAAAGAACAATGCCAAGTCCAATATTCTTCTGTAAGATTAGGACAGATGGAAGAGCCATGATACATTACCTGCATGCATGTGTAAAGCCTCGTACACATGGGCTAAATGCCGGCCGACATTGGCCGCTTCAATAAAAACCAGCCAACATTCGGTCCGTGTGTAAGCCAGGCATTTGGTCGGCTTCTGTCGGACGAGCATGCTGGAAAACCAGCAGCTGAATGGTTCCAGATCAGCTCTCTCAGCCAATGGCCTGTAATATTTATGAATCCCCCTGACAGTGCCTTCATCTGTTTTTCTCCCTAGAAGGACATATTATTTTGATTGAATTGCACATCGATTGGATCATGAAATCGAAGTGTGTATGGCCACCAGTGGTGGCCGGTGGTCATTTTTTGGGGGGGGAGGCAAACATAGGGGCCGGACGCATGAATAGGGGGTGGCGGTGTCCTGTCAAAATAGCAGCCGTGGATAGAGCATGGGGGTGGCAGCCTGGATACAGGAGGAGGCGCTCCTGTGCCCCTAATGGACGGGCCGCCACTGATGGCCACTATTAAATCTTGCAGTCTTCTGGTTGGTACCATCAGAGGCGTAACTAGAACCTTCAGGGCCCCTTGGTGCGAGAATTTATTAACGGCCCCTCTGACACCCAACGCCCCTGGCCCGTTTCCATCGGCCCTGGGGCCTTTTCCTCCGGGCCCCTGGCCCTTCCCACAGATCATGGGGAGCCCTTTACTCCCATCGCAGAGTCCTCTATTTTAAAAAAAATAAACAGGAGCGCAGGATCCCATTAACTACTTCCAGTCCGGGTCTTTGCTGGCACTTTTTGTTCACATGTAACAATCAGTATTTTTTTGCCAAAAAATTACCGAGATCTCCAAACCATTTTGTAGAGCTGCACGATTAATCGTTAAGAATCGAGATCGCGATTTTTTCCCCCTCGTGATCTTAACAAAGCATTTTCCCGATTCTATACAGAGAGTTCTCTGCTTAAGCCGACAGCCTACGCTTGCATGACGGGAAAAAATGTCCTGCAAGCAGCATCTTTGGGGCAGTCCGGGAGCGGTGAAATGAATGGGCAGCGCTGCCAAAGCGCCTGCAAAGCTCTTAGCGCCTGCAGGCGCTTTTAACTCTTTCTTCAGGCCGCCAGCTGGGGTTAAAAGCACCCCACTAGCGGCTGAAACATAACAGCAGTAAAGCGCTGCTAAAACTAGCGGCGCTCTTCTGCTGCCGCTCACACCATCCCAGTGTGAAAGGGGTCTAAATATTGTAATGTCATGTCATCGCTTCCGGTTTACTATAAGGAAGAGCCAATCAAAGCTGACCCGGCTTTGCTTGGCTGTCTGGCCAGCCAGCGGACATGCTGGTGGTATAGGAGAGCCAGAGAGAGCCACGGGAGGGGGGACGCTGGTGAGCCACTGCTATTACAAGAGAGCTGACTCTAAAAAACGCTACCTGGGTAATGCAGGCATCATACCGGTATAACAACCGACAGTCCAGCGACGTATCGGTACGTCACACTGAATGGGAAGTTATTAAAAACGAATAGTAGTTATTGGTCCAACAAATCTAGCACACTTACATTCAAGCAGCTCTATATCAGCATGGATGGAAGGGACTGAGATATGCACACAGGCAGGCAGGGCTGTGTGACACAGAAGCAACTGGCAATCCCGATGCCAGCATAGGGTGACGCGCTCAGTGTAGCAACCAGTGTCCACCTCAAGCATTGTTACCCTTTCATATGTTCTGCAGCAGGCCCCCTTCTTGGGATTTTCTGGTCACAAGTACGACCTTTGCGACCCTGGTAGTTTTGCCCACTGGGTACCATAATTTCAAGGGTCCTCCTTCTACTCAAGCTACATCAGTCAGAGGTCCTTACCCCTGCAGAGAATGGAGATACATACGTTCTGTTGTGTCTAGCAGCACTGGGAGCCAAGGCCACACCACTGTAAGAGGAGGGTCCATGACAGCCTAGGTTCACAGGAAGTGAGATGAATGACAATGGGCATTATTTAAACCTGAAGAGAACCAGTGATGGACCTTGGAAAGGTGAACCTTCAGGAATGCTGGAGAGAAGGTCCAGCACTGAATTTTTTTATTTTAACACCTGCAGAGCTATGTACTCTTAATTTTTATAAAAAAAAGGTGGTGTTAAGCTTTAAATTTCCAGCATCTACCAAAATGTCACTGGTTCGTATCCCAACCACGACACTACCTGCCTGGAGTCTGCATGTTCTCCCTGTGCCTGTGTGGGTTTCCTCCGGGTACTCCTGTTTCCTCCCACATTGTCCCTAGTATGTATGAATGTGAGTTAGGGACCTTAGATTGTAAGCTCCTTGAGGGTAGGGACTGATGTGAATGTGCAATGTATATGTAAAGCGCTGCGTAAATTGACGGCGCTATAGAAGTACCTGAAAGAAATAAATAAATAAATAAATAAATAAATAAATAAATAAAATAAAAACTACACTGCCACTTTTGGATGGACTGGCCCAATCTCATGTTTCAGTCCTAGGCTGTGTATGACTGTGTGCGTGTGTAGAGAGAATGCAGAACTCAGAGCAGCATCCTGTGTAGAGGGAGAAGTGGTTCCCTATCAGACAGTGACTAGCCTGTGGCTGACAAAAGTCGCCAGTGAAGGAAGGCAGACAGCTCTGTCCCCAAATGATACTGTCACAGAG
Organism: Lithobates clamitans; assembly: GCA_037952925.1. Lineage (NCBI taxonomy): Eukaryota > Metazoa > Chordata > Amphibia > Anura > Ranidae > Lithobates > Lithobates clamitans. The sequence continues at coordinate 5,929,138 of JBBGZY010000596.1, read as the reverse complement.
TGATTTGTGAATGGAGCCTAAAGAATGGGAACCACAGACTTCACCTATGATTTAAGGACATAGAAACGCGCCATTCATACTGTGGACACTGAATACCAAGACAGAACGAAAAACCAAAACTTCCTCAAAAGCCCTGCACAGAGGAAATTCTCATACACACTCTAAAAAACAGCTTCAGGCAAATGCATAAAATGCTTCAAAAAATATTCCTTCAAGGGCCATGTATTCATTTCTAGGTTCAGCTAATAAAATAATCTGCCTTTTACACTGTTGCCATGCCCCAGTTGAAAGCTGAAATCTGGCTGTTAGTGGAAATAACTGCTTCGCAAGCTAAAGGGTCGGGCGAAACCTTGAAGGACTTATGAGATGGAGAAGGTGTCGTTGACTGGTGCACCAAATGGAGAGGGCGTATTTGCATGGAGTCTTCAGAATGGCAGCTTTCGATAACTTGTTGCCTCCTCTAGTAGTAGTAACTCACATTCAATGAGATGTTCTGTAGTCTTACCAAGCCACTTCTTGGCCAAGAACTGAAAAAGTGGCTTAGAGAAACCATGAAACGTCTTCAACATTACAGAACAAGCTCAGCTGAATGTGACAAACTACTACTAGATATACAATGACCTGAATAAATGAGAACCTTCACAGACATGTTGACCCCTTCCTTGGATAGTGTTGCCGTATAGCACTGTAGGCCTGAGTGGATCACAAGAGGGTTTATGCAACGTCTTGGTAGGTAGGCCATGACCGATTTGTGCAGGTCACTGGAAAGATGCAGCTCTTTCTCAAGTAGCGCAGATGTGGGCTAGGGATCACAGAGCCTCAAAGTTAAATTTCATAGGGCCCCGAAGAAAGAAAAGAGAAGAGGAAAGGACACTGCACAAGCACCCCCCCCCTTCCTGGCCCCTCATCTCATATAAGCTGCATTGGGACAGTGCACCATAAGAAGATCCCCATTCAAAATAAGCTGAAGTGGGAGAGTACACAATCAGAAGACCCTCCCCCTACCCACAAACATACTGCATTTGGGCAGTGCACAATTAGAAGCCCTCCCCTACCAAATATACCGCACTGGGACAGTGAACAATCTGAAGACCCCCCAAAATATACCGCACTGGGAGAGTGAACAATCTGTAGACCCCCCCCCCCCCAAATATACCACACTGGGAAAGTGAACAATCTGAAGACCCCCCCAAATATACCGCACTGTAAGAGTAACAATCTGAAGACCCCCCCCCCCCAAAATATACTGCACTGGGACAGTGAACAAATTGAAGAACCCCCCCTAATATACCACACTGGGACAGTGAACAATCTGAAGAACCCCCCCCAAATATACCAGATAAGGACAGTGCACAATCAGAGGTGCTCCCTCTCCCCCATCAAACAAACTGCATTTGGAAAGTGAACACCAACCCCCCCCCCCCCACACATAAGTTGAATTGGGACAGTGCACAACCAAAAGAACCCCCCCTCCCCAAAAAAAATTAAACTGGCGCAGTGCACAATCAGAAGAATTCCCAAATATCCTGCATTGGGACACTTAGCAACTATATAATTCAAAGGTTAGGGATAGGTTTGGGTAGATTTTGGTGTAGAGCATTTCCACTTTAATAAAACAATGTAACTAGGCGTCCATAATACTGTAGCTTTTTATTTCCAGATCTCATCAGGCTTCATTCCTTTAACCCAATGTATTTTCTCTGCTCATTAGTGACTCTTTGCAGCCTGGATGGGGTTATGCCCTTTGACCTCTTAGTGAAGGAAACATTTTAGACTGTCAGATGACATCTTGATTGTACAGGGTTTGGTTGACATGGATAAAAGTTGCTTGTCAACTAAATTCTTGCCAAAGGCAAAGCATTGAGGAGACGGATGGGGAAGACAGAGGGCCATCAGAGTGATGGCGTAAGCTGCATGTGACCATTTGGCAGACACATGTGACGTGTGGCTGTAATCTGAGGGTGAGAGATAAAGGAATGATGGTTAAGAAGATAGACACCATGTCTGAGTGTAGGCTGCCATTCTGTCCTGGTGGAGTTCACCATCTGTATGGAGCAAATATTGCTGAAGTTGACCATACACAACGTCAATGTTGTCTAGTTCCTGGTGACCCTAATCCTTCAAACCATGGGTGGCTGTGTTGGCACCCTTCCCCCTAACATCCTTTAGTCTGAAAACGGGTAGAAATTTGTTAGCCGAATAGTGCCTGAATCCAATAGGAGAGCCTCGGTTGTCAATATAAGGACTCCTCCATCCATGTTGTTTAGCATGGATGGGGGGAATCAATAGAATTCTCTCATTCTGCACTGGGGGCTAAATGGAAGAAATCTTAAAGTGTATGGACAGCTTTAGAGTGACTTCTCCATGCAGTGTCGTTAGCAGGTGCTCCGATTTCCAGAGTATTGAAAATTTGCCTCTGCAAATTTACCTTCTTAGAATTGTCCCTGGTTTCCTAAATGTTTAAAGTGATATTAAACCCTGATTCTTCACTTTAAAATTTCCTTTTTTTGTGATCCTAAGAATGGGTCCCCAAATGCTGGAACCTCTGCCTTTTCACTGGTGTCACCTTAGGTGGCCGGCTGTTAAGGAGACAACCGTTTGTGCATGCTCCTGGCTAGTGCTGTGTGCATCCATAGACACACACAGTGCCTGGAAGGTCATGCCCCTGCTCCATTCTCAAAGCAATTTGACTAATGGCAGCAGGAGTCTATGGCTCCACTGCCTGAATTATCCCCTTCTGATTGGCTCAAGTTTATTTTAAATTTGTATGCTTTACTTTACTGACATTTTGTTTCTGTCTTGTCCTATATCCTATCATGTTCATTACAAAACATCTCCAAGCTAAACATATTCATTGATTCAAATTTCATTCCTAAAACTGTTTTTTTTTTTTACCCAAGCATATAAATAAAATATTTAATGTGGCCCTTAAACTGAAAAGAGACTCCTGATATACATACACTTTCTGCTTGTTTTTGTCTATGCCAGAGGATAAAGACTAACTTACCTAATCCTCTGTTTCTCCTAGCACAAGACCAGTCCTGCACCCCCACACTCCAGCGGTCTTGAGTAGTACACTGTTCCTGATGTCATCAAGCCCAGAGCATGCTCCATAGACCAGGAACAGTACACTGCTGGACCTCGGGGGAGCACCATTTTCAGGTGTAACGAAGGATCGGGTGAGTATAAACTTTCTCCTCACCCCTAGACAAAACAAGCAGTTGACCCGTGCAATGTGAGCACAGCCCTACTGCATGAGAAAACTTTTTGATCGAAGATGGGCTTTAATGATGACTGCAAAAAACCTTCCTATCCTCTAGACCAGCCTTTCTCAACCATGGTTCCATGGACCCTAGGGTTCCTCCAGAGGTTGTTAGGGGTTCTATGGGCGATGAGTATTTTTTGCCTTCCAGATAATGATTTATTTATTTTACTATAGGTACTAATATACAGTATCTCACAAAAGTGAGTATACCCATCACATTTTTGTAAATATTTTATTCTATCTTTTCATGTGACAACACTGAAGAAATGACGCTTTGCTACAATGTAAAGTAGTGAGTGTACAGCTTGTATAATGCCCCGTACACACGGTCGGACTTTGTTCGGACATTCCGACAACAAAATCCTAGGATTTTTTCCGACGGATGTTGGCTCAAACTTGTCTTGCATACACACGGTCACACAAAGTTGTCAGAAAATCCGATCGTTCTAAACGCGGTGACGTAAAACACGTACGTCGGGACTATAAACGGGGCAGTGGCCAATAGCTTTCATCTCTTTATTTATTCTGAGCATGCGTGGCACTTTGTCCGTCGGATTTGTGTACACACGATCGGAATTTCCGACAACGGATTTTGTTGTTGGAAAATTTTATCTCCTGCTCTCCAACTTTGTGTGTCGGAAAATCCGATGGAAAATGTCCGATGGAGCCCACACACGGTCGGAATTTCCGACAACATGCTCCGATCGGACATTTTCCATCGGAAAGTCCGACCGTGTGTACGGGGCATAACAGTGTAAATTTGCTGTCCCCTCAAAATAACTCAACACACAGCCATTAATGTCTAAACCGCTGGCAACAGAAGTGAGTACACCCCTAAGTGAAAGTGTCCAAATTGGGCCCAATTAGCCATTTTCCCTCCCCGGTGTCATGTGACTCGTTACAAGGTCTCAGGTGTAAATGGGGAGCAGGTGTGTTAAATTTGGTGTTATCGCTCTCATTCTCTTACTGGTCGCTGGAAGTTCAACATGGCACCTCATGGCAAAGAACTCTCTGAGGATCTGAAAAAAAGAATTGTCGCTCTATATAAAGATGCCCTAGGCTATAAGAGGATTGCCAAGACCCTAAAATTAAGCTGTAATTATGTATTACTTACCTGAGATCGAAGACCAGGCAGCGGTCCTCGTTCACCGCTCTGGCCCACGACATTTCTTCCTGGAGTTAGTTCCGGGTATCGCGGCTCTGGCGAAGTGATTGGCCAGGGCCGCGATGACGTCACTCCCGCACATGTGCACGGGACCCGCCGGTAACGGCACAGTCTAACTTCAGTTTGCTTCGGTGCACATGTGCCGATGACGTCGGCACATGCAAATACAGGGGATATCTCCTAAACTGTGCAGGTTTAGGAGATATCCAGGGTAGCTACAGGTAAGCCTTATTATAGGCTTACCTGTAGCAAAAAGTGTGTTGTAAGGGTTTACAACCACTTTAAGGGGGCAAATCCTTCCAGGGCTAAAGTGGTGGGACATGAGATTTGCATCATGGATGTGCAGCTGACAAATCTGCAGCAACTGCGTGATGTTATCATGTCACTATGGACCAAAATCTCTGAGGAATATTTCCAACGCCTTGTTAAATCTTTACCAACAAGAATGAAGGCAGTTCTGAGGACAAGAAGGGGTCCAACTCGGTACTAGCAAGGTGTACCTAATAAAGATCTACGGTGAGTGTAGATTGTACATTCACATCAGTCCCTTACCACTGATGTGAAGGTAATTACTGGCACCAATGATCTTTTTAGCTATCTGTAATGGGCATTCTTCTCATCGACTACAAATATAAGAATCATTCTTCCAAGTGACCATCAGACTAGTGTACAGTGAGCTGTAGATATGGTAATTAATAGCAGGGGTTCCCTGAGACCAATGCATCAATGATTTTTGGAAGGAGGGCGACCTTGGTTCCTTGATGACGGAAGGCCAATATTAGATTTCGGGAGACGTTTCTGTTGCCGTGGTGGTTCAATTCTGTCTGTTTGTTATCTGTACAGTTATTATTTGACCACGGGTGTTGTTGACCCTTTATATAGCGCGATTATTGCTATATTAGTTCTAGAATGGCGACATCTCAACAATTGGCATGACTTTCCCAGACAACTCCTCTGTACACCAATAATCTCCCGCGTTATGCGAGTAGAAAGTTCTGTGTCTCTGGCAAGGCATTGCAATCTTTGTTCGGTTATCTTTTTTATTACTAAACACTCGATAAGGGAGCAAATAGTACAGGCTCTACATAAAGCATAAACTTCTAGGAAAAACATTCTCCAGGTACAGTGTACAGTCACCGATTTATTTGTCCAAATGTCAAGGACGTGGAGATACATAAGTCCTCATGGCAGCATTGATGTATGATTGAAGGATGGCTATTGGACTTGTCAGCCGGGAGATTGAAGAAGCCTCTTTATGGTAGACCTCTGTGCAGAGATAATCCCCTCTGGTGCTTGGGGGTCCTGAAATGCATCTCAATGGGTAAAAGGTCACAAGGATGGGATTCCTCACAGCTAGGAATGGACATACAAAAAAATGTGTATCTTTAGTGTATCATTAAAGGCTTGAAAAGGAATGCCAACAAACAAAACACTGTGTCTGAGAAAACACTGATTCCAGAATTCTGCAACAACAGATATTACAGTGGGGCGTTCGAAATATCATTAGAAAGGTGTAAAGTTTGTTTAGGTATGAAATTCGGGGAAAGAGATACATAAACAGATAAAATACATATAAGGGAGATGTTTTACTTACTTTACCAAAGGATTCGTATTCCTGTCCTTCCAGTTCTGAGATCTACTTAGCTCTGCCCAACAGCACAGATTTGTCTATCAGGGCAGGAGAAGACCTGATTTTTTTTTTTTTATGAGCAGTTTAGGAACATTTATAGGTATTGTCCAGCCTGCCTGCACCCGGCCTGTGTGATTGGACAGTAAAAGGAGAAGCAGAAGACCCATGAGCTCATCTCTCTTTCACTCTGCTCTCTCCTTATATCAGCATGTCATTCCTTAGAACAACTGCTTCCTTGTGCTGCTTCTCCCTCTACCCAGTCTATCTGAGCTTTATTGTACAGGGTTTTCAAGAGGCTAATAACAGGAAAAACTCAGGTACTTAAGTTGGCCATAATTGGATCTTTTTTTTTTTTCATTTATTATTATTATTATTTTTATTATACAGTATTTATATAGAGCCAACAGTTTACGCAGCGCTTTGATTTAGACAGCGAGTTGAGGAATACTCCCAGCTAAGACATTGTTTTCTGACAGCAGGGACTCTTTGCATGTCCATCAATCACCTTTTTGCATTTTTTTTTTCTCCCAAATTTCTAGGGGATAGTGGGTTGGGGATACAGACTACCCCAAAACAACAGCAAAAATTTCCTCCACTCAGTAGGTTCTTTTAGTATCTTTTGCCTCTGCCACAGGCTAATGTAGAACGTCTTGTGCTCCTGCCACATTCCAATGTAGACCCCTTAGTACCCTTTATTATCTTCAGCCTTTCTCACAGGCTAGTTATGGACCTTTAAGCCAAGATCAGCAAATTGTTGTAAAGGACCTTCAAGCCGAAACCAGCAGTTGACTACACAAATCTCTTCTTCAGCTCCACCTTCCTTCCCTAGGCAGCAGACCTGAGAAGCCTTGAACTACACCCCTCTCTGGAGCTATACCCTTCATAAGCCTACAGTAAGACCCTCTGGATTCTTCTCACCCTTCCCAGGCAACAGGCCTATGAGACCAAGAACCCCTGGATTCTTCTCACCCTCCCAAGTCAGCAGGCCTGAGAGGCCAAGATCCTCTAGATTCTTCTCACCTTCCCAGGGCAACAGGCCTATGAGGCCAAGAAACTGGATTTTTCTTCTGCTCCCCAGTCAGTAGGCCTGAGAGGTCAAGAATCTCTGGATTCCCATCACCCTCCCCAGTCAGCAGGCCCGAGAGACCAAGAACCTCTAATTTCTTCTCACCCTCACCAGGCAGCAGGCCTGGGAGGTCAAGAACCTCTGGATTCTTCTCAACCTCCCAATGCAGCAAGCCTGGGAGGCAATGACTGAATCCCTATTACACACATCCTCTCTGGCACAAGCCTGGGGGAGATGGACCCTCCTCTCCTGCCAGGAGCCAAGGCGGCAAAGACCCTTCTAGAAGGTAACCACAAATACTAATCTCCTTCCTCGGCCCACCTTAACAGCGTAAATCTCTCAATAATTGGCCAGGGTAAAATAAATATTCATAACCCCCAATATTGTATCTTCTCACTCTACCTACTCTACTGGAGAACACCCCTCATTAACAAACAGAAGCAAGCAATGTCCTGGGCTTGGGGAAAACCCAACAAATCCAGATAACATGAACAACCTGAGCTCAGGCTGGCTACAGCCTAGCTGCAAGCATTAAATTGACACTAGGGCCACTCCAACTCAGTAGCGGCTGGTGCTCAATTTTCTTGGGGGGGGGGGGGCGGCTCGCGGCCCCCCAGCCAGCCAGCTAACCAACCACTTCCCAGCCTGTCGCTCACTCGATCGCCGCTCCCCCCATTGCTCCCCCCTCCAGCCCCGCACGTACCCCATCCAGGTTGCGGCTCCCCTCACTGTGTCTCCTCCTGAGTCCTGGTTGTTGCTTCTCCTCCCGGCCAATCAGTATTTAGGACTCGCGGCCAATTGGATTTTAGGACTCCCGGCCAATCGGGTCTCAGGACCTGCTTTCTGATTGGCCGGGAAGAGAAACAGGAAGACATTAGTGAATATTAATTTGCTAATGTCAACAACTGGGTGGGCTCTGGGCTCAATGCTCTGCGCTCCGAACCCACCTTAGTTGAAGCCAATTAGAGCCTCAGGCTTTAATCATGTGCTTCTAAAAAAATCAAAACAAAAAAACCCTTTGAAATTCATGCGACCCGCGCCCTAAAAGGAAATTAGGGGGGGGCATGGATTAGGGGGGCAGCACCCCTGCTCCCTGCATCAGCCGCTGCCACTTCTCCAACTTATGGCAGGGTTCCTACAAAGGTTTTATCTGGGTTTTTTCAGAGTAATTTGGTGAAAGCGGTGTGAATTTACATCCTCTGTAACTGTTATACAAGGTTAAATAAGGTTTGTGTGCCTGGAGTTCAGCTTTAACAATTTCACTCAAAGACCAGCATTTGGTTTACCTATTTCTGAGAATGCTTACAAAGATGAAAAAGTCTGTGCGGTTATCTTTAAGATCTGATTGATTGGGAATCGCACCGCTTGAATGTGAAAGGGAATATTTGCAATGCAAATAAGGCCAGGGACTGATAATGCAAATTCCTGCCATGCAAAGTGCAAACTGGTGCTATCTAAATACAAATTCATGTATGCATTCCATAAGAGGGATCGACATTCTCTACACGTCCCACAACCGGTCACAGCTAATCCCAGTAACACCCACCTATCAGATCCTGTGCTGACAGCACCAATGTGGAACAGTTAAAAGACGAACTTCAGCTGCAGATGTGATCGGAGTCATTCAGCCTCACTTTTTTTACTTTTTTTCCAAATTCGAACAGTCAGTTAAGCACTCCAGCTGTCAGTCTGATCTTTCAGCAAGTGTGCAGGGGATGATGGGAATTTAAAATTAAGAAAGATTATGAGCAGTTGCACAAGGCATGTAAAAGGAAGTTTAATAAAAAAAGTACATTTTTGTTTTTCGAGTCTGGAATCAGCTCCACTCACCGGCACTAGACCAGAAATATAGCCAATAAAAAATAAAATAAAAATTGGATAGAGTAGAAGGATTAGAACCCCTTTCAGGTTTTAACTGCTACACAAATGTGAATTGAAATGCCATACCATTGCTAAAAGATACTACTTTACTTCAGTAAGGGTCAAGGGCATAGGTGTGCGCCTCCTATTGCATTGGGGTGTGCACCCCAAAGCTAACACACCTGTGTGTATACTGTATATATAAATACAGTATATATACATACAGTATCTTACAAAAATGAGTATACCCCTCACATTTTTGTAAATGATTTATTATATCTTTTCATGTGACAACACTGAAGAAATGACACTTTGCTACAATGTAAAGTAGTGACTGTACAGCTTGTATAACAGTGTAAATTTGCTGCCCCCTCAAAATAACTCAACCCAATAACTTAACCCAATTAGCCATTTTCCCTCCCCAGTGTCTTGTGACTCGTTAGTGTCTCAGGTGTCTCAGGTGTGAACGGGGAGCAGGTGTGTTAACTTTGGTGATATCACTCTCACTCTCTCATACTGGTCACTGGAAGTTCAACATGGCACCTCACGGCAAAGAACTCTCTGAGGATCTGAAAAAAAGAATGGTTGCTCTACATAAAGATGGCCTAGGCTATAAGAAGATTGCCAAGACCCTGAAACTGAGCTGCAGCACGGTGGCCAAGACCATACAGCGGTTTAACAGGACAGGTTCCACTCAGAACAGGCCTCGCCATGGTTGACCAAAGAAGTTGAGTGCACGTGCTCAGCATCATATTCAAAGATTGACTTTGGGAAATAGAGGTATGAGTGCTGCCAGGATTGCTGCAGAGGTTGAAGGGGTGGGGGGTCAGCCTGTCCGTGCTTAGAGCATACACCGCACACTGCATCAAATTGGTCAGCATGTCTGTTGTCCCGGAAGGAAGCCTCTTCTAAAGATGATAACAAGACAAGATGACAAGAAAGTCCGCAGTTTGCTGAAGACAAGCAGACTAAGGACATGGATTACTGGAACCATGTCCTGTGGTCTGATGAGACCAAGATAAACTTATTTGGTTCAGATGGTGTCAATCGTGTGTGGCGGCAACCAGGTGAGGAGTACAAAGACAAGTGTGTCTTGCCTGCAATCAAGCATGGTGGTGGGAGTGTCTTGGTCTGGGGCTGCCTTAGTGCCTTATTGGGGAGCTACAGTTCATTGAGCGAACCATGAATGCCAAATGTACTGTGACATACTGAAGCAGAGCATGATCCCCTCCCTTCGGAGACTGGGCTGTGGGGCAGTATTCCAACACACCTCCAAGATGACCACTGCCTTGCTAAAGAAGCTGAGGATAAAGGTAATTGACTGGCCAAGCATGTCTCCAGACCTAAACCCTATTGAGCATCTGTGGAGCATCCTCAAATGTACGATGGGGGAGGGCAAGGTCTCTAACATCTACCAGCTCTGTGATGTCATCATGGAGGAGTGGAAGAGGACTCCAGTGGCAACCTGTGAAGCTCTGGTGAACTCCATGCCCAAGAGGGTTAAGGCAGTGCTGGAAAATAATGGTGGCCACACAAAATATTGACACTTTAGGCCAGTTTGGACATTTTCACTTAGGGGTGTACTCACTTTTGTTGCCAGCAGTTTAGACATTAATGGCTGTGTGTTGAGTTATTTTGAGGGGGCAACAAATTTACACTGTTATACAAGCTGTACACTCACTACATTGTAGCAAAGTGTCATTTCTTCAGTGTTGTCACATGAAAAGATATAATAAAATATTTACAAAAATGTGAGGGGTGTACTAACTTTTGTGAGATAATGTATATATATATATATATATATATATATATATATATATATATATATATATATATGGCAGTAGGGCAGTGGACAGTGTCAGTAGAGCACTAGACATGTCAGTAGGTCAGAGATTGGTGATGTATATCTTGATCTATATATGAATTCTGTAGAAATCTTATTTATTACTGGTGATATGCTTTTCAATTTCTATAGGATTTCCTGAGGAAGCCTTCTGGTGAAACACGTAGGTAGCTACACCAGTGAACCCTGTATTTTGGCCCTAGATATGGAAGAATCTCAGTCATTTATACATATCTAAGTATTGGGTAAGATAATACGGGTCTTGTTTTTTTTTTAAGTTCATTGTCCCCATATTTCTTGGGGAGTGGTATACAATAATATATATGCATGAGTGATTTAAGAGTTGTGATTTTTTTATGTTATTAATATTTTAATTGATTCACGTTGTTAACTTTTGTATTTTTACAGAATTGTTTGATTTATTTCCTATTTCCTAGATTTGGGGTTTAAAGTGGCTATCTATAAAGTCCATTCAACTTTTCCTGTGTTTTCGGGACAGAGACTGGTGTCAGTAGTTTATTTTTCTTTTCTTTTTTTTTTTTTACAATTTCGTTTTTTTTATTTTTTTACAATATTATTTTTATTACAAGCAGACTGTTGGTGGTCAGATGAAGTGATCCAGTGGTTCGCTTCCACACACCCTCGTAACTGCTGCCCCCCCCCCCGCATGCACCCCTGTCATGTATCCCGGCTTCTGCGTGCCTGAACGATCTGCCCCTGATTTTTCATTAAAGAGAACCTGTCACTAAAACAATCATCACGTAGGGGTCTTTTGTCGCCATGTGATAAAAAATAAAGTTTAGTGAAATAAAAAAAATTTAAAAAGTTCAAACGTAAATACACTAGGCACGAAAATGTCAATTGCTATTCATGTGTTCCATATTGCCGGGCACACCGGAGTGAGAGTCAATCATTATGTTTATTGATTTTCATCATCATTTGGGATATTACATATTTTATACCTCTGATGTTTGTATATTACATTTTTATTATATCTGTGATCTGTTTCCATTTTTTCATTTTAGTGGTGCAATATGTAGCATTCATAAATCTCCTGAAGAAGCCAGTGATTGGCGAAGCATGTAGAGTGGAAGTAACTAAATATGTGAACCATATCCCAGGGTCACACCACCGTCCTCCGCTTAGGAGGAAGACAGAAGGATCCTGAGAGGCAGAGACTGTTGGGCGGTGTATAGCAACGGCGGTTCACAATCCACACCCCATCACGGATCGCTGATACAGTTTCTGGGCCACCTGTGGAAAGGACACAGCCTGCAGGATATTTCAGCCCCCAGATTGCCAATACCTGCCTCACAGGGTTACCATTCGACCCCCGGTTATCTGGTTAGAAGAAAACAAATGTTTTGCTGTGTAGGGAGAAACACAATCAAAAACCAGGATCGAGGGGAAGGGTGGGGACATAAAACAGCTGTCAAGTGATTGCGTTTCCTGTGGGGAGGAGCCTCTCATCTCTCAGGTGTGCCGTCCTGGAAGGCGATAGGAGAAAAGAACATTTAGGCCGGGTTCACAGCAGGGGTCGGGTGCGCCTTTGTTCACCGTTTCAGGTGCGATTTCAGCCCGAATTTTTGGCTGAATTTGGACCTGAAAATGGACCAAAAGAAGCACAGGGCCCCAGTGTAAATTGAACTGAATTCACTGCGGAGATATGTGAACCGGCTCCATAGAGAGCAATCTCCTGCTGCGCGAATTGGATGCCGGGAAAACCCACTTCCAATTCGCACTAGTGGGAACCCAGCCTTCAAACTCATACATGACATGCACACATTTTTCTTGATGGATTTTTATATTTCATCTTTTTATTGCATATTCAAATAAAAATTGGTATTTTTATCTATATAAAGTGTGATTGTCTGGCACCTTAAAAATCCCTTGGTATCTTTTTCTCTGTGTATTATTCACTATGGGATGTGGTGCCCTTGATTTCCCTGGTTCACTGGTATACATGTCCAAAGTAACAGGGTATTGAAGTTTATCGCTGTTTCACAGGCACACACAATTTTAAGTCTTATGTCGGGCATCTATTTACTTGGCACAACCTCATAGTTTATATTTTATCAAAAAATTGGGTAATACATTGTGTGCCCTAAAATGAACTTTAATATATTATTTACAGAAATGATGTGTTGCATAAACCATTGCACTAACATTGCGTGACATGAAAAATTGGAACTACCGCCTTTTATTCTGCAGGGTGTCTGCTTTTAGAAAATATATAATGTTTGGGGGTATTAACCTCCTCCCGGGCATTCATTGCCGGGAGACTGTCATATGACGTCCTCCCGTGCATGAGCTGCGTTCTGTGATCGCTGAGTCTATGAGATTCGGCTGATCACAGATCTGAGTAAGGGGTCGATCCCGGCCTCTTAGCATGCGATCAACTGTCAGCCAATGATGGCTGATCACGTGATGTAAACAGAAAATCGGTAATCGTCTTTTTCTTCCCCTCACACTGTCATCGTAAAGGGAAAAAAGGGGACACAGAGAGCTGCGGCTGCCTCATCTGTGTCCTTCAATGCCATCTGCCAGTGCCACCTACCAGTGCCCACATTGCCAGATACCAGTGCCCACAATGCCATCTACCTTTGCCCACCAGTCCGGCCAATAAATGCCCACCAGTGCTGCCAATGAATGCCCACCAGTTCCTCATCATCAGTGCCACCAATCAGTGCTGCCTATCAGTGTCACCTACCAGTGCCTACCAGGGACCATCAATGCCACCCATTAGTTATAATCAGTGCCCATCAGTGTCCTTCAGTGCCACCTATCAGTACCCACCAGTGCCACCTACTAGTGCCCACATTGCCAGATACCAGTGCCCACAGTGCCATCTACCTTTGCCCACCAGTCCGGCCAATGAATGCCCACCAGTGCTGCCAATGAATGCCCACCAGTGCCTCATCATCAATGCCAATGATCAGTGCTGCCTATCAGTGCCCACCCGTGCCCATCAGTGCAGCCTATCAGTGCCCAACAGTGCCCATCAGTGCAGCCTTATCAGCACACTTCAATGAAGGAGAAGAATTACCTGTTTTCAAAATTTTATAACAAACTATGAAACAGTTTGTTATTTTTTTCAAAATTTTCTGTATTTTTGTGTGTTTTTTTTTAGCAAAAAATAAAAAACCCAGCAGTGATAAAATACCACAAAAAGAAAGCTCTATTTGTGTGAAGAAAATTATAAAACTGGCATTTGGGTACAGCGTTGCATGACCGCGCAATTGTCATTCAAAAAGTGAGAGCGCTAAAAGCTGAAAATTGGTCTGGGCAGGAAGGGGGTTTAAGTGCCCTGTAAAGCAAGTGGTTACCTAATCTTCAGGCCTAAATGATTTTTTTTTGTTTAAAACGTGTGCAAAACGGCTCTGGCAGAGAAAGGGTTAATGGCATTTCTTCCGGTGTAATTATCTGCACAGGTCTTGGTTAGGCTGCCTCAAAACTCATCCACTTCTTTTATGACAGGTCTGCTTTAAAATAAGTTTGGCATTGTTTCAGTGGGGTGCAGCAGTTTGTGATCGGTGATATCAGTCTTGTTTACAAAGGAGACAGCGCACCGCGTTTCATTATCTCTTGTTGGGAATTGATGACCGGGCACATTGCTGTGTTCGGCGACAAACAAAATAGTTTTAATGACCCAGAACTAATAACTGTTTTGCTAATGTAATGTTACGGGGTAATCATAACATTAATAAATGGCTTACAGCTATCCTCGTACTGATAAATTCAGGGAAGAACTCATTATGGAGATTAAACGCTTTATACATTTATCGATTAACCTTCAACAAATCACTTTATTTACTGAGTACCATGTGCGGGAAATTGTCTGCATTCTCTCCAATGGTGACAGTTAGGTTCCAAGCATCCTATAAGGGGCCCCTAAGACAGTATAGGGACTTTTTGTTCCAGGGCCACATAACAGTTGCCTGTCTTCTCTCTGATTGGTTATGTTGTTCTCCAATCAGGACAAGGGCGTGTGGTCTTTAAGATGGGGTGGTCAGCTGAGATGGGTAAACACTATAACTCTGTCACATTGGGGGCCCAATTCAAATCCCTTACCTCTTAACCAATCAGTGAAACTTGTTGGCTGTATTTGATATTCCAAAATGCATAGGCTGTATCTGTGGTTCTTAAATGCATTGGCTGTATCTGATGTTCTGATGTTCTGAAAGGAATCTGCTGTATCCGCTGTTCTAAAATGCGCTGGGTGGATCTGACTTCCGAAATGCGTTGACCAGCTCTGACATTCCCAAGAGCGTCGGCTGTATTTGACATTCTAAAATGCATTGGCTGTATCTGATGTTTCAAAATGCGTTGATACATCTGACATTCTGAAATGTGTTTACAGGCTCTGATGTTCTGAAGAGCATTGGCTGTATTTGATGTTCCGAAACATATTGGCTGTATCTGATGTTCTAAAAGTCGTTGGGTGGCTCTGACCTCTGAAATGCGCTGATCAGCTCTGATATTCCGAAGAGCGCTGGCTGTATCTGACATTTTCGAAATGCATTGGTTGTTTCTGATGTTCCAAAATGCATGGGTGCATCTGAAACGTGTTGACTGGCTCTGATGTTCTGAAGAGCTTTGGCTGTAGCTGACACTGTGAAACACATTGGCTGTATATGATCTCCCGAAACACATTGGCTGTATCCGATCTTCCGAAACACATTGGCTATATCTGATCTTCCGAAACACATTGGCGGTATCTGATCTTCCGAAACACATTGGCTGTATCCGATCTTCCGAAACACATTGGCTGTATCCGATCTTCCGAAACACATTGGCTGTATCCGATCTTCCGAAACACATTGGCTATATCTGATCTTCCGAAACACATTGGCGGTATCTGATCTTCCGAAACACATTGGCTGTATCCGATCTTCCGAAACACATTGGCGGTATCTGATCTTCCGAAACACATTGGCTGTATCTGATCTCCCGAAACACATTGGCTGTATCTGATCTCCCAAAACACATAGGCTGTACCTGATCTTCCGAAACACATTGGCTATATCTGATCTTCCGAAACACATTGGCTGTATCTGATCTCCCGAAACACATTGGCTGTATCTGATCTCCCGAAACACATTGTCTGTATCTGATCTCCCGAAACACATTGGCTGTATCTGATCTTCCGAAACACATTGGCTGTATCTGATCTCCCAAAACACATTGTCTGTATCTGATCTTCCGAAACACATTGGCTGTATCGGATCTTTCGAAACACATTGGCTGTATCTGATCTCCCAAAACACATTGGCTGTATCTGATCTCCCAAAACACATTGTCTGTATCGGATCTTCGGAAACACATTGGCTGTATCTGATCTTTCGAAACACATTGGCTGTGTCTGATCTCCTGAAACACATTGGCTGTATCTGATCTTCCGAAACACATTGGCTGTATCTGATCTTCCCGAAACACATTGGCTGTATCTGATCTTCCGAAACTCATTGGCTGTATCTGATCTTCCGAAACTCATTGGCTGTATCTGATCTCCCGAAACACATTGGCTGTATCTGATCTTCCGAAACTCATTGGCTGTATCTGATCTTCTGAAACACATTGGCTGTATCTGGTGTTCCAAAACGTGTTGGATGCATCTGAAATTCTGAAATGTGTTGACTGGCTCTGCATTTCCAAAAAGCATTGGCTATATCTGGCCTTTCCAAAATGCATTGGCTGTATCTGATGTTCTTAAAGGCAATGATTGTATTTGATGTTCCGACAAGCAATTGCTGTATCAGATGTTCCGGAATGCATTGGCTATATCTGATCTTCCGAAACACATTGGCTGTATCTGATCTCCCGAAACACATTGGCTGTATCTGATCTCCCGAAACACATTGTCTGTATCTGATCTCCCGAAACACATTGGCTGTATCTGATCTTCCGAAACACATTGGCTGTATCTGATCTCCCAAAACACATTGTCTGTATCGGATCTTCGGAAACACATTGGCTGTATCTGATCTTTCGAAACACATTGGCTGTATCGGATCTTTCGAAACACATTGGCTGTATCTGATCTCCCAAAACACATTGGCTGTATCTGATCTCCCAAAACACATTGTCTGTATCGGATCTTCGGAAACACATTGGCTGTATCTGATCTTTCGAAACACATTGGCTGTGTCTGATCTCCCGAAACACATTGGCTGTATCTGATCTTCCGAAACACATTGGCTGTATCTGATCTTCCCGAAACACATTGGCTGTATCTGATCTTCCGAAACTCATTGGCTGTATCTGATCTTCCGAAACTCATTGGCTGTATCTGATCTCCCGAAACACATTGGCTGTATCTGATCTTCCGAAACTCATTGGCTGTATCTGATCTCCCGAAACACATTGTCTGTATCTGATCTCCCGAAACACATTGGCTGTATCTGATCTTCCGAAACACATTGGCTGTATCTGATCTCCCAAAACACATTGTCTGTATCGGATCTTCGGAAACACATTGGCTGTATCTGATCTTTCGAAACACATTGGCTGTGTCTGATCTCCCGAAACACATTGGCTGTATCTGATCTTCCGAAACACATTGGCTGTATCTGATCTTCCCGAAACACATTGGCTGTATCTGATCTTCCGAAACTCATTGGCTGTATCTGATCTTCCGAAACTCATTGGCTGTATCTGATCTCCCGAAACACATTGGCTGTATCTGATCTTCCGAAACTCATTGGCTGTATCTGATCTTCTGAAACACATTGGCTGTATCTGGTGTTCCAAAATGTGTTGGATGCATCTGAAATTCTGAAATGTGTTGACTGGCTCTGCATTTCCAAAAAGCATTGGCTATATCTGGCCTTTCCGAAATGCATTGGCTGTATCTGATGTTCTTAAAGGCATTGATTGTATTTGATGTTCCGACAAGCAATTGCTGTATCAGATGTTCCGGAATGCATTGGCTTTATCTGGTGTTCCGAAACGTGTTGACAGTATCTGACATTTCAAAATGAATTGACTTGGTTTGACTTTTCGAAACAAACTAGTTTATCTGAAGCTTTAAAATGCATCTGACATTCTGAAATGCATTGGCTGTATCCGATGTTCTGAAGAAAGTTGACTGTATCTGGCATTCTGAAACATTTGCTGTTCTGAAATGCATTGGTTACTTTAACTGACAATTGAGCGGTCATGCAACGCTGCATATAAAATAGAGCTTTTATTTTGGTGGTATTTGATCACCTCTGCGTTTTTTATTTTTTGCACTATAAACAAAAATGACCGACAATTTTGAAAAAAAAAACAATATTTTTTACCTTCTGCTATAATACATATTCAATGTAAAAAAAATCAAATTTCTTCATAAATTTAGGCCAATATGTATTCTGCTACATATTTTTGGTAAAACAAATCCCAATAAGAGTATATTGATTGGTTTGTGGGATATATACTTGAATTTTTGTTGTTTTTTTTTTTTTTACTAATAATAGCGGCAATCAGCGACTTATAGCGGGACTGCGATATTGCGTCAGCCAATATGACACTAACTGACATTTTTTGGTACTGTTTTTGGGACCAGTGATGCTAATACAGTGATCAGTGCTAAAAATATGCACTGTCATTGTTCTAATGACACTGGCTGGGAAGGGGTTAACATCAGGGGCGATCAAAGGGTTAAATGTGTGCCTAGCCAGTGTTTTTGTGTGTACAGTGTGCTGTTTTTTCTAAAGGATGTGATGGATCTCTGCTCTGCAGGGAAAGAAAATCCATCACATCCCCGCTGACAGAACAGAGCTCTGCCTTGTTTACATAGACAGAGCTCTGTTCTGTGCCTCTCCTCGCCGATCAGCAGCTGCCGGCACCCTGTGTCTAATCACAGCACAGCTGCGTCGTGCGCACGCGTCCCCCTACCCGGATGTGCCGAATCACGCACTAGGTATGTGATCTAGCAAATTATATTGTTTGCAAGTGGTTAAAGTA
The DNA here is from genome assembly GCA_037952925.1 of Lithobates clamitans. Taxonomy (NCBI): domain Eukaryota; kingdom Metazoa; phylum Chordata; class Amphibia; order Anura; family Ranidae; genus Lithobates; species Lithobates clamitans. Next base: position 5,910,362 of record JBBGZY010000596.1, on the reverse strand, counting down.
GAACTAAAGTCAAAATTTTTGACTTGAGTAAGGGAGGGTTATAACCAGTAGCAGCTGGAGTTTCACCACCCCCTCGGTCAGTCGGTTGGAGGGTTGATGAGTCAATACCCTCAAACCCCTCCCCTCTGTCGCTCGCTCATCCGCCCACCAGCCCCGCACTTACCCCATCTAGGTCGCGGGCAGCTTCGGCTCCTTCCTGTGTCTCCTCCTCCTCGGTGGCTTCCTCCTCGGTGGCTGCACGGCGGCTTCACCCTGCGTCTCTCCCTCCTTGGTGGCTTCACCCTGCGTCTCTTCTTCCTCGGCGGCTTCATGGCCGCTTACCCTGTGTCTCCTCCTCCTCGGTGGCTTCACCCTGCATGTCCCCCTCATCTGCAGCTTCCCCCTCGGCGGCTTCATGGCGGCTTCACCCTGCGTCTCCTCCTCCTCTGCAGTTTCCTTCTTGGCAGCTTTATGGCAGTTTCACCCTGTGTCTCCTCCTTCTCGGTTACTTCACCCTGCGTGTCCTTCTCCTCTGCAGTTTCCTCCTCGAGGGTTTTATGGAAAATTCACCCTGCGTCTCCTCCTCCTCGGTGGCTTCACCCTGCTTCTCCTCCTCCTCGGTGGCTTCACCCTGTGTCTCCTCCTCCTCGGTGGCTTCACCCTGTGTCTCCTCCTCAGTGGCTTTACCCTGTGTGTCCTCCTCCTATGTGGTTTCCTCCTTGAGGGTTTTATGGCAGCTTCACCCTGCGTCTCCTCCTCCTTGGTGGCTCCACCCTGTGTCTCCTCCTCCTCGATGGCTTCACCCTGCTTGTCCTCCTCCCCCGCAGCTTCCTCCTCGGCGGCTTCATGGCAGCTTCACCCAGCGTCGGCTTCCTCTTTGGCGGCTTCATGGCAGCTTCACCTAGCATCTCCACCTCCTCGGTGGCTTCACCCTGCATGTCCCCCTTCTCTGCAGCTTCCTCCTCGGCGGCTTCACCCTGCGTCTCCTTCCTCCTCGGCGGCTTCCTCCTCGGTGGCTTCATGGCAACTTCACCCTGCGTCTCCTCGTCCTCAGTGGCTTCACCCTGCGTCTCCTCCTCCTCCTCGGTGGCTTCACCCTGCGTGTCCTCCTCATCTGAAGCTTCCTCCTCGGTGGCTTCATGGCAGCTTCACCCTGCGTGTCCTCCTCCTCGGTGGCTTCACCCTGCATGTCCCCCTTCTCTGCAGCTTCCTCCTCGGCGGCTTCATGGCGGCTTCACCCTGTGTCTCCTTCCTCCTCGGCGGGCCAATACGGTCGCTTCTCCTCTCGGCCAATCAGCTCCTAAGACCCGCTTCCTGATTGGCCGGGAGGAGAATCAGGAAGACAATATTAATTCGCTATTGTCACACAACTGGGTGGGGGTGGGCCACCTGGTGGGCCCACCCTTTTTTTAAGCCAATTACAATCCCAGGCTCTAATCATGTGCTTCAAAAGAAAAAAAAAACCCCATTGAAATCCATGCGTCTGGCGCCATGCATGTAGATTAGGTGACGGGCGCATGGATTGGGGGGCAGCACCCCTGCGCCCCTTATGGACGGGGATGCCACTGGTTATAACCCCTGTCAATTTTTCTTTTTTTGTTATCTGGAGATATTTCCCTTCACTTCCTTTCCCATAGTCATAACAGGAAGTGAGAGGAAATCCCTCCAAAGTGAAGTTGTCACCAGAACTAATGTCCCTATTTTCTCTTGATCGAAGGATAATCTATTTTTTATTTTTATTATTATAAGCTTTTTGTGGATTTTATTTCTGCTCTAGAGATTTTATTCTTTTTCCATCGACTTTTCTAAACAGCACCTCAGTGGCAGGTCTAGTGGAGATAATGATGTCTGTGCAGGGCTTGTCAACCAAAGAAGCCACTGACTGCCACCCTAATGCCCCGTACACACGGTCGGATTTTCCAACGGAAAATGTGTGATAGGACCTTGTTGTCGGAAATTCCGACCGTGTGTGGGCTCCATCACACATTTTCCATCGGATTTTCCGACACACAAAGTTTGAGAGCAGGCTATAAAATTTTCCGACAACAAAATCCGTTGTCGGAAATTCCGATCGTGTGTACACAAATCCGATGGACAAAGTGCCACGCATGCTCAGAATAAATAAAGAGATGAAAGCTATTGGCTACTGCCCTGTTTATAGTCCCGACGTACGTGTTTTACATCACCGCGTTCAGAACGATCGGATTTTCCGACAACTTTGTGTGACCGTGTGTATGCAAGACAAGTTTGAGCCAACATCCGTCAGAAAAAATGTATGGATTTTGTTGTCGGAATGTCCGATCAATGTCCGACCGTGTGTACAGGGCATTAGTGACAAGCTCTGCACCATTCCACTCTCTGATGAATCCGTCCAGCACCGGAAGGAGACGGCTCATGTTGAAAGTTCAGAAACTTCTGTTGGCTGACTAATCCCAATGGACTTCGTAAAGCTATTATTTAGCCAAACAAAAATCTGAGCATTACCCAGCTACTCCACTAATAAGTTATTCCCCCCCCCCAAAAAAAGTGAAGTTGACCTGTAATGACAAGGAATCTCGCTGTGTTCATTCTTCCTGCATTTTTGTCTCTGCGTCATTTTGGAATTTCAAAAGAGAAGTAAAAAAGCCTTTTGTGTTGTGTTAGTTGGCAGTGCCAGGTATGCAGGGTTGGTCCGCTCTGCTATTTGAGTTAATGTGGTTAATCATTTTAATGCGGTTGGTGCCAATTGGCACTCCTTGTGCACTTTTGTACTGTGTGCTAGGCAGTTGTACCCTCGTCATTGCTCTGTAGGTGCAAACGGGTAACCTCTGGCACTTCCAGGTGTAGAAGTACTACAAGTCTCAGCCTTCCCTTGCAGAATGCAGATAGACAAGTCCCCCAATCAGGATCTTCCAGCTGTTCTTTAATTTTTTTTATGTCTGTATTTATAAAACAACAGCCGTTAGCCACCCAGACACTTTCTTTCACTTCTTAAGCCTGTTTCGTATAAGGAAAAGCACACCCCACATTGCAGATATTTTATGACACTCATATGTATCTAACCGCTCCTTAACCATTTCAGTACTATCTTTAGGCGTGCACAGGGGGTGTGCCAGGTGTGCCTGGGCATGCCCTAATCGCTACGTGCGGTGTCGATTCCCCCTACTGCCTGTGCTTCCCCCGGTGTTGCCCCCCCGCACTGCAGTGCTGCTGGCTTCCCTGGTCTCCTCTTCCCCAGGCTGCTGTGGGGGATGTTTCAGAATAGAAATTGGGGGGAAGGGGCTAGTAAATATGTAATTTTTCGGCCCCTTCCTTTCTAAATGGACACAGTGAACACATTTACTTACTGTGTCCATTTATAACAGAAGCATAGTAAACTGTGTTTACTATGCTTCTGTTTGTGAATGAACAGGAAGCCGCTCAGCACAGATCATTTCACATTCATTAACTGCCCAGTGCATCTGAGGCTGCAGATAAAGACATGTGTGTTTGAGCTTTGGGGGGCACACCCTAATGCAATGGGCTGCCCACACCTATGTGCACAAGGAAAATGGGCAATTATTATTGGCGCAAGGTGGGCACTTAGCTCTGCAGACAGTGTCCAAATAAAAGAGTTCATGTGCAAAACACATGTGGCAAACTGTAAACAAAATGGCTCATGCAAAAAGAGTACATTAAAGTGGCTGTAAACCCTTTTTTGGGACTACTACCTACAGGTAAGCCTGTAATATGGCTTACCTATAGGTAGTGGAAATATCTCCTAAACATGCGCCGTTTAGGAGATATTTCAGTCCGCAGCCCGGAAGGAAGAGGGGCTTGAAGATGGATGCTGCCTACACAGGGGATATCGCTGGATTCTTTTGCAGGTAAGTGTCACATAATGGGCTAGTAGGCGATGCATTCTAGCCCATTATGCTTTTAATTTGCAGGCTATACAGTGAGCAAAAGAGGAAGTAAAACCCATCAGGGTTTACTTCCTCTTTAATGTCATCATTGGTGGTCAGTGGCACTTTAAATTCTCCACCTTTAAAAAAACAGTCCCATTCTTTTTTTTTTTTTTTTTGGTCAGAACCCTCCTTCCTCAACATTCACCTTTTTAATCTGGCTGATCCTCCTTTTTTTGCTGTGTTTAAAAACATTCAGCCCATTCACAACAGAGGAAAGGGAAGCATTCTCTGTTGTGAAAGAGCTGAATATTTGTAAACACTACCAGTGTTTGCACTTGTGATATCTGTGATTGGTTCACAGCAATCACAGGTACAGAGCCACTCTGATTGACTCTGTACATCGACAGCTCAGACCACAGCAATACACAGGTGCATGGGTTAATGTTATTCTGAAACACTATTTATGAATGGCTATCCAGAAATAATAGTCCACTGTGATGCTTTTTTTTTTTTTTTTTTTTTAATAATACGGTTAATCATTCTTTAACTTTAATTTTTCAGCAGCTGTAAAGTGACTAGAGACTGGCCTTTTCTTATATTGGCCACTGGAAGAAAGTAAATAAACGCTTCTTTTACAGATGGGCTTTTTTTTTTTTAAAATGACCTTGTGGTGACAGCGTAACTTTAAGAAGGTTGCAAAAGGAGGAGTAAAGAAAAGTAAAAATAAATAAGCCTGGACTTTAATGCCCCCACAGTGAATAGATGGTTATTGAGCACCTTGTCTGTAAAGTTTTACAGAACATAATGAGGATATATAAAGATCATTCACAGTAAATAATAATTATAGTAATAAGCGACACACGCCAATTGTTCAGAGACAATAGGGAGCACCCAGGGTGAGGTCATGGGCTGTAGGTTACTATTACAGAAGAAGGATTACATACCTCCCAGCTCTATGGAAAGAAGAAAGACACAATTATTGCTTAGGAACCAACAACAAAAAAATCTTAACTATAACTTGTTAAAGCAGAACTCTGGCTATTTTGTTTTTTAATTAGGTGACTGCGGTCCTGGCTTTAAACCTCCATCCTTGCAAATCTCTCTCCTCCATCTCCATAGTTGAAAGCCATCTCGAGACAGAGAAAGTTAAGATATATAAGGGAATAGGGGAACGCATAAAGATCTTTGATGGGTCCTAAACTTCTTATCCACATGATGCCGGTATGCCCATTCTTGCAGATGACCAAATTCAGAGTAAACTACTAGTTCTCACAGCATCCCAAAGGGACCCTTGTGGTGACTCCACTCTAGCAGCCCAAGTCAATCCAATGGCAGTGTCGTCAGTGGCATCAGAAGATGATGTGTCTGTGAGCTAATACACAGAACAAAGGCAGAGGCGGCTCTCTAATTAGGCAAATTAGGCGGTCGCCTAAAGCCTCGCACTCACAGGGGCCTCGTGGCCGCCTAATTTGCCTGTTCTCAATCACTGAAGTTGACGCTGGCGGCTCCGCCTACCCCCACTGGGACTCTGTGGCTTAGGAGCTGACGGACAAATCAGATACTGCCCGCAGCCTGAGGAATAGCGGCCTCATCACGGAGCGTCCCAGTCCGTGGGGCCTCATGTGTAAGTTTTGCCTAAGGCCTCACAAAGCCTAGAGCCGCCTCTGAACAAAGGTCATTTCCAGCCAGTTGCATGTGCATTCATGTTTACATGAACATGTTAATTCATGCAAACACACTTTCCAGATATTTGTGCAAGCAGATGCACCAATCCCGGTTTTGCCACAAGACGGCCTATTTGAGCTGGTGTTTGGCTGTCACCAACTTGAATCCTGTAACCGTTCCTGAAATCTACTTTCTGATTGCATATCCAGCTGACCTTGGACTTGTCTGTCCTCTGACTATCTGCTATTGACGTCAGCTAGTTCTTGACTATGGCTTATCTCTTCTGATTCCCAGTTTGACCTCAGCTAGTTCTTGACCACAGCATGTCTCTGCTGATTCCCAGTTTGACCTCAGCTAGTTCCTGGCCATGGCTTGTCTCTTCCAATTCCCAGTTCAATCTTGGCTAGTTCTTGACCATGGCTTGTGTCTGCCGATTCCTGGTTTGACCTCGGCTAGTTCTTGACCATGGCTTGACTCTGCCGATTCAAGGTTTACCTTGGCTAATTCTTGACCCTGGCTTGTCTCTGCCGGTTCCTTGTTTGACCTTGGCAAGTTCTTAAACATGGCTTGTCTATGCCAATTCCTGGTTTGACCTCCATTAGTTCTTGACCATGGCTTGTCCCTGCCGATTCCTGGCTTGACTTTGGCTAGTTATTGACCATTGCCTGTCACTGCTAATTCCAGGTTTGACCTCCACTAGTTCTTGACTATGGCTTGTCCCTGCGGATTCCTGGTTGGACCTTGGCTAGTTCTTGACTATGGCTTTTATCTGCTGATCCCCAGTTTGACCTTGGCTAGTTCTTGACCATGGCTTGACTCTTCTGATTGCCAGTTTGACCTCGGCTAGTTCTTGACCATGGCTTGTTTCTGCCAGTTCCCAGCTACCTTGACTAGTTCTTGACTAGAGCTTGTCTCGGCTAATTCCTGACTTGACCTCGGCTAGTTTTTGATCACTGCTTGTCTCTGCCGATTCCTGGTTTGACCTCGGCTAGTTCTTGACCACGGCTTGTCTTTGCTGATTCCTGGTTTGACCTCAGCTACTTTCTGACAACGGCTTGTCTCTACTGACCCTTTGTTTTTTTTTGGCTTACCTCCTGACCATGACTCTCTGCTACCCTGACTGCTATCTGTCTGCTCAGCTATCTAATATGCTCTGTGTTCCAGTGTCCCAGCCAGCTGCCTTCTGGTCCACAGATTCCTGGGACCCTTCTGTTGGTCTGTGTAAGCACCTCACAACCTAGCCAGCCTCCAGAAGTGGACTTTGCCGTACTGGGCTTCTCATACTCGTGCCACTCTGTGCCCTTTCACTCCCTGTGCTACACTCGAGAGGTATCTGGACCAGAGGTGTAAGGAAAGCCCTCTTGTCATCTTGGCCTTCAACCAATTGCATGATAACCAGCAACAGCTCTGAGTGTACTTGGGAAACCACACCTAGTACAAAAAGAAAAAAAACATGGAGACCAGTCACCCTTTATAAAACCATAAGATACCTTCCATACGTTTGTCTTAAAATTAGTTACATCAATGAGGAAAGTTCTACATTACTCAATTGAACACACTGTGACCTACTGGAACAAAACTTCAGCCCTAAAAAAGTTCTAAAAGGCTATTAAATAAAATCTGTTGTCTTGGAGAGAGAAAAAAAAATGAAAATGAAAACTGTCATTTGGAAGAGAAAAGAAAAAAGGACAGGCCATCAATACTTTATGAGCAATACATGTTTTATTGCATTAATGGACATCTTAAATGGACAGCATCAGCAGAAAGTGCTTTTAAAAGAGACAGCTTCCCTAATCAGCCACCAACAAAAACTGGTCCAGTTGCTATAGGCAAAACTCAACATTTCCCAAGACTAATGCTGTAAAATATGCTTCAAAACTGGTTGCTGGACAATTATTACCCAAGTATTAGAATAGAAGAATGTGTCCCTTGGAGTGATGGCCATTTGGCAACTATGAGGTTATCTTGCTTACTATGAAGTTGTGTACCAAGCCCCAATTAACATACTATAGATTATCCTAGGACAGGGGTCGCCAAACTGCGGCCCGAGGGCCAGATGTGGCCCTTTGCTTGCTTCTATCACACCCTTGTGCTCAATTTCATCCACTGATATGAGGCACTATTCCTCCCACTGACACCAACAATGGGGCACTATATCTTCTACCAATACCAATGATGGGATATTATTCCTCCTACTGTAAGGGGGAATACTCCTCCTCTTATTGACCACCAACCCTGAGTCCATATTTAATATTTATTCTCACTGATGCTGGGCCCGTGACATTTTCTGCCTCTGCTAAAGTCTGAAGGACAATAAAGTGGCCCTTTGTTTGAAAAGTTTGGAGACCCCTGTCCTAGGAGGAAGCCATGGCAGAACAGATACTGCAGAATGGGAATGTGTGCTTGTGTGGAAGTCCACCTATTCATGGATCAAAAAATAAAAGCTACATTTGTAATCCACCGAGTGTAAAAGCACTTTTACTTATCTGATTCTCCGCTGCCTTGGCAGACCGCGCTCCCCAAGCTTTGGTGATAGACTTTACCTAGGCGTTATCACATCCACTGCAGGGTTATGGACCCTTGATGTCAGGACCTTAGACCATTGGAGCATGGAGGAGAAGACACTGCAGAGATCGGTCTAGCAGCATGGAATTGGTTAAGTAAATCTTCTTATCCATGTCCCCTAGACCTAAATGAGCAAGTAACCCTTACAGTACGGGTGCAGCCCTATGGAAGGGGAAAACTTTCAGGTCAGCTAGAACTGGGCTTTAATCGTTTGCCACCGGGCGACGTTTCTATATATTGCCCGACTTTCAGTGGTTATACCGGGGTGATGCCTGCAGCTGCCTTCCCGGACTCTCCTGTTACACAGGGGGAACCTGGGATTGCATCCGGTGGTTCTGCCATCTGACCATAGTGCTGATCGGGGACCGGAACGGCCCTGATTATCTATATGGTCTATGATCTTGGTATGACCTGAAGCTTTTAAGGACAGAGGAAACATCTGGGGTTTAATAGACCCTAGATGTCTCAGTAAAGTGGACTTGTCACTGCCTATGTTTTAATAGTCAAAACATGCCCCCCCCCATTTGTTCAGTCCATCAGTCAAAATCCCCCACCTTCCCCCCATCGCTCGGTCGATCGGCAAACTCCCCCCCCCTCGTCATTCTCCAGTCCGCCCACCAGCCCCGCACTTACCCCATCTAGGTATCAGGCAGCTTCAGCAGCTTCCCCCCTTCGTCTCCTCCTTGGTGGCCAATATGGTTTCTTCTCCTCTCGGCCAATCGGGTCCTGATTGGCCGGGAGGAGTAAGCAGGAAGACATTAGTGAATATTAATTTGCTATTGTCACGCAACTGGGTGGGCTCAGGGTGCAGTGTTCTGCGCCTCGAGCCCCCCTTATTTGAAGCCAGTTAGAGTCTCAGGCCCTAATCATGTGCTTCAAAAAAAAACATTGAAATCCATGCGTCCAGCACCCTGCATGTAGATTAGGGGCTGGGTGCATGGATTAGAGGGATGGCTCCCCTGTGCCTCTAATGGCGCCCCACTGGTGCCATGTTTGGTATCTATTTACTTGGTGTATCTTTTATATTTTACCAAACAATTGGGTATTATATAGTGTTTTTGTACATTAAGATGTATTACTTGTTGGGTTTGTAGCCCAAATAAAAACGCCTTCTTCAGTGTATTTTTGTTCCCCAAAAAGTTGCAAAAGTTTGAAAAACTGCTGCGTAAATACGCTGTGACAAAAAAAATTGCAATGCCCTGCTTTAAAAAAAAAAAATATATATATATATATATATATATATATATATATATATATATATATATATATATATATATATAATGTTTGGGGGTTCCAAGTTGTTTTCTAGGGAAAAAAAATACAGATTTTTAAAAGTAGGAGAGAAATGTCAGAATAGGCTTGGTTTTTAAGTGGTTAAAGTGGATAAAGTGGACATGGGCTTTAAAATTTTTAATTTTTTAACTCCTGCACAACACTCTAAGAAATAAAACATTTTTTTGTTCCATTCTCCTGAAAAACACACATTAAAATTGTATTATTTCCACCACCCCTTTGTATCATTACAACCCCACCCCTTATATTGTGTGTCTGTCTGCACCTATGTGATGTAATGTTTTTGTGTACGAGGGTCATTTTTTTTTTGTTAAGTGTACAATAACATTGATTACATCGATGCGAAAGGTGTTGTTGACTTGCAGATGTAGCAATCAGCTGAGGAAGCGGTTATGCAAGACTTTTGTTGTGTAAGTGTTGTTACATAATCCTGCGAGGAGTCTGCTAGGGATAAGAGCCGCTCTCGCTCTCGGAGGGCCCATGATCATAAAGAAAACGGAAACAGCACATAATATTACCAGTGGAGCTTCTCACGATTCCTGCCAGGAGATGTTAAGAAACTTGCACTGAGTTTATTTTCCTGGGTAAAGCTGAATGTTCAGAAGACATATCTTTTTGCCAAATGAATTCTGCATTTTTCACTCGGGAGAGGTAGAAAATCTCCAGCTTAAAGCGAAAGTATCGGCAGATCTAAAAGGTTCTCCTAAAATAAAACTTTAAGCCGAAGTTTAATCTGCTTATATTTTGCCTCCCCTGGTTCCTCTTTTACCCACTGAGCTTTATGCAAACTGACTTTTAAAGTTGGACTTAAAGGCAGATATATAAGATAGCAAACACATTGATGCTGGCATACTGTATATTCATCAAAAAAAAAAAACTCAACATATTTGTAGAGTCCTGTGATGCCGGATGGTAAGGGCTCTTCCAGCGATGCCACATCCTCTGGGCACACCAAGGGTGAAGAAGGAGGATTTATTTGGGCTACATACCCAACAAGGCAGCAATAACCCAAAAAAAGGGCAACAGCAATGGACAGTTAAGGCTTCATTCAAAGTCATGCAATTTCCATTGTGACTCTACATTGCAACTTTGATGTCAACCAGTGGTGGCTGGTGTTTTTTCTTTTTTTTGGGGGGGGGGGGCGGCAAACAACTACCCCCCCCCCCGGTCGGGGCTGATGGCACCCCCCGCTTCTTCTCGGTCAGGTCACCCATATACCCCCAAGGGTCTCACGGTTGGTCAGTCATCCAGCCCCGCACTTACCCCATCTAGGTTCTGGGCGGGCAGCGCTCCTATGGGCGACAGGCGGCGGGCGTCTCCTCCTCCTCTGCATCACGGCGGCTTCTGCCATGCGTCTCTTTCCTCCTCCTAGTCGTCCAATAGGATCCTTTCAGCCAAATGGGTGACAGGTCTCACGACCCGCTTCCTGATTGGCCTGGGAGGAGGATCAGCATGAGAATAGCAAATATTAATATTAATATTAATTCGCTATTCTCACACAACTGGGGTTTTTGAAGCCTATTAGAGCCTCCGGCTCTAATCACGTGATAATCTATATATTTTTTGGTAAAAGAAATCCCAATAAGTGTATATTGATTGGTTTGCGCAAAGGTTATATCATCTACAAACTATGTATTTATGTTTTATTTATTTTTTTTACTAGCAGTGGCGGCGATCAGGGCGCAATCAAAGGGTTAACTGTGTGCCTAACCAGTGTTTGTGTACTGTGTGGGAGGTCATTTTACTAGGGGAAGGCATGGATCTATGTCTTTGCTTTGCAGGAACACAGAATCTATGCCTTCCCTACCGACAGAACGGAGATCTGCCTTGTTTACTGGTTGCCGTTCTGGCTCTCTGCCTAATGATCGTCAGGTGTAGACGGACAGAGAATCTATGGTACCCGCAGATCAGCTCCCGCTGTGTCTAAGCACAGCGGGAGTGGGCCGGCGGCGGCGCGCTTGTTCGCTCCAGGCCTGGAAGTGTTGGACCACATACTGGGTACGTGATCTGGTGCAGAGCAGCTGCCCTGACGCAGTATATGTGCGGTGGGCAGCCGAGTACTGGTTAATATCATTTTAAGCCAGCCCATAGATGGATCGAATATTGCGACTTATGTCGGGGCTGCGATATTGTGGCAGACAGGCTGGACACTAACTGACACTTTTGACACTTTTTGGGGACCAGTGACACTAATACAGTGGTCAGTGCTAAAAAAATATGCACTGTCACTGTACTAATGACACTGTCTGGGAAGGGGTTAAACATCAGGGGCGATCAAAGAGTTAAATGTGTGTCTAAGCAGTGTTTGTGTACAGTGTGGGGGGGGGGGGTAGCTTTTACTAGGGGAAGGCACTGATCCATGTTCAGCAGGGACTGGCTGAGATTTGATCCATCTATAGGCAGGCTGATTTTACCCCAGTCGATCCATTGATCGACTTTAGTACAACCAGCCTGTCGGATTTTTTTTTGCATGCGATTACTGACGGCGGCTATAGCTGCCAGCAGTAGACATGTGCATGATGAAAAAATTAGTTTAGTTTAGTTTTGATTCGTTAATCTATTTATTTCGTTCAATTTATTTGGTTGATTCGTTCAATTCATTTTCGGAATTCATTTTCGGAATTTTCGTCGAATTTACCAATTTTTTCGATTCGAAACAATCAAATCAATAAATTTTCGAATCGGTCGAAACGAAAATGTTACATTGTTCAGCAAAGTGAACAAACAAAAGAAAAATCTTTATCAAATGATTACAATGACACTTTAAATCACCTTTGGCTTGTAAAAAAAACAGCATTATTTCAAAATGGTACTAATAACACACATAGGGGGTGATTTACTAAGAAGAACTGCACCACTGCACCAGTTCATACATTTATTGGTGCGCCGGAAAAGTCATTAATCGAACACGCGAACCGACGCACATTGGCGCGCAAAGAATGATAATAAATACCCGCATATGTAAACTGCAACTGTCGCTAGGGTAACTGCGGTTTTCTCATTGATAATAGCCCACGCCCAATACAATTGGTTCATTTCATCTCATTGGATGTGTCTTGTTAGGTGTTCTCAGTTCATTAACCCTTTTGATGCTAATCTCATTCCTATCATTTCTAATATATCTTTGAAATGTTTTTTTTCTTTTTTTACCCAAATCTTTCAATACATTACAAAGAACAGAGAAGTGTTTCTAAACCCAATAAATTAATATTTTCAGATCTTTAAAGGTGACCATACACTGCAACCAGTTAGATCTTATAAATAAATTAGATTTAGTGCAAGAGCCTGTTTTATTTCCTATATTTTAAATTAATTGTTCAAGTGAGTTTTCCTATTATTATTATTATTCTTCTATATTATTATACAGAATTTATTTAGCGCCAACAGTTTAAGCAGTTTATCCTGTTTCCCCAAAAATAAGACCTAGCGTGATTGTCGGTGATGGCTGCAATATAAGCCCTACCCCCCAAATAAGCCCTAGTTAAAGTCCTTGTAGGTCTTATTTTCAGGGTAGGGCTTATTTTCGGGGAAACAGGGTAGGGCTTATTTGGGGGGTAGGGCTTATATTGCAGCCATCACCGACAATCACGCTAGGTCTTATTTTCGGGGAAACAGGGTACCTATTTTGCCTAAATATCGACTTGTACAGAGATTGGCCAATCAGATTGCATAGTGCATGACCATCTTAAGTGCCAAATTTGGAATGTAGATGTTCCATGACCCACTTGTATTTTCCGAACGATATTTCTTGGGCATTATACAGGGCACATGAGAAACCACCTTTTTTTCAAGACATGCTAGAGTGATCAGGAATCTTCAAACTACGGCCCTCCAGCTGTTGCGGAACTACATGCCCCATGAGGCATTGAAAAACTCTGACATTCACAGACATGACTGGGCATGATGGGAATTGTAGTTCCCGAACAACCATTTTCAATACCAACCTAATCGCTCTCTTCGCTCCTCCCAAGACCTCCTGCTCTCAAACTCCCTTTGTCACCTCATCCCATGCTCGCCTTCAGGACTTCTCCAGAGCCTCTCCCATCCTCTGGAATGCTCTTCCCCAATCCGTCCGATTTTCACCTACTTTATCCACTTTCAGACGATCCCTGAAAACTCATCTCTTCAGAAAAGCCTATCTGGCCCCCACCTAACAACTGTACATTTATCTTCTCAATCAGCACATCGCCCACAGTTATTACCTCTTGTATCTCTTGACCCTCCCTCTTAGATTGTAAGCTCTAAGGAGCGGGGCCCTCTGATTCCTATTGTATTAAAGTGTATTGTATTTGTACTGTCTACCCTCAAGTTGTGAAGCGCTACGTAAACTGTTGGCGCTATATAAATCCTGTATAATAATAATAATAATAATAATAACAACTAGAGGGCCATAGTTTAAGGAGCCCTGTGCTAGACCATTATTATGCCTCCAGAATTGGGAGTGTGGCATCTACCCAACTTCTCTCTGCTGGTTGACACAAGAACCTACATCTATATATATATATATATATATATATATATATATATATATATATATATATATATATATATATATATATATATATATATATTTTTTTATATATATATATATATATATATATATATATATATATATACACACACACATTGAAGCAGGAAGCAATATACATTGGCCTGGAAGTGAATCTGTACACAGGAAGTAGATGTGTGTTTTGAGGCCAAATCATTTAGACATATACACATGACCCACACAAACACCACCAGATGTAATAAAAAAAATGACCTTAATTTGCAAATAAGGATCATCTCTTCCTCAGAGAACAGTGAGCGGGGCGTGGTGGTGGGAAGAAATTAGCAGCAGTACAAGCAACTTCCTGTAGGGGCGTGATGTCCTTCCTGTGTACTGGCCACCGCTTCCGGGAACCGAAATTTTACTAAGATCTTGGCCGCGCAGTGAACAAACGCATGCGAATGAGCGCAACAGCCGCTTGCGCAGTGCTCACATTGATCTCACGCAATTCTAAACGCACTTGCGGGCACAGCCGCTTCCTCTGAAAAAGTTACTTTCTCATTCTATTTTGGGCATATTTGTTACTTGGGCAGTTGTTACTAAACCTTCTCACATCACCCCATAATATTGGCACCTCCATCTTCTGTCAATATTGATTTGCAATCTGTGTGCCTCCATAGTGGCGCACAGATTGCAATCTCCCGTGCGCCGAGATCGCTATAGTAAACGGGGGATTCGTGCTCTGTTCCCGGCGCACCATTTCGTAAATATGGATATAGCGTGGCGCCTCGCCGTGCGCCTCTACTGATAGCGCACGGCTTTCGTAAATCACCCCCCCCCCCATGTCTTTGATTTCAGCAATATGCGTAGTGAGAATTCGACTGGAGTTCAATGTAAAATTCAATTCGGATTTCAGTCCGAATTTCCGAAAATTCGGACGAATTTCGTTACGTTATTCGGAGCATTCGGTAAAATTTGTTTATTATTGTAAATTCGGAGATTCGGATATATCCAAATCTCAGAATAACGAAAAACTTGTCTGAATATTAATTCGGAACAAAATGAACTGCACATGTCTAGTAATCATTGGGGCTGATTTACTAAAACTGGAGAGTGCAAAATCTGGTGCAGCTCTGCATAGAAACCAATCAGCTTCCAGGTTTTGTGTCAAAGCCTAATTGAACAAACTGAAGCTGATTGGCTCCCATGCACAGATGCACCAGATTTTGCACTCTCCAGTTTTAGTAAATCAACCCCATTGCGTTCTGCGCTGCAAGTGGGATCCCCCCACCAACACTGAGTGAGTGAGTGAGTGAAAGTGAGTGAGTGAGTGAGTGGGTGAAAGTGAGTGATTTTCTTTCTTGGAACCCGTGGTTGCAGGGAATAACATTGCATCATGTGTGGCTTGCCTTAGCCTTATGGTCACCGGAAGCCCTCTTTAACCCCCGTTTACCCTCCACTGAATGTAGGACGAGCTCTGCCCAACATAGCGTCCATGTAAGACAATTGCCAGTCCCCATCCCTGCTGAGAACTGAGCTCGCCTCTACATGATGTCATAGTGTAACCGTTTAATACATGCCCTCATTTGATGTCTGATATTCCTGTCTAATAAACCGTAGAACATGCCGCAGCGGACTTAGCAGAACCATTTTCAAAAGGTTTTTTTTTTTTCTTTTATATATTGGGCTTGTAAAACCCGTAAACAAACAGAGTCCTGTTTAGGCGTCGGACAATTAAACCAATAAAACGTAAGATTAATCAAACCGGAGAGCTTCAATAATGAAGGGGAATGAAAAAAATCTCTTCCACCGTCTATTAAAGTTTCAGCGAGCCTTCAGAAGTAGCAGACTGGAATAAATTCACGATGTCTGCTGAGCTGGTGCTAGACACATTATTGTGCTGTGCCGGGGTCATTGTGTGACATGAAAGGGGTTGAAAGCGGCGTACGGCGTGTCATAAAACTGGGAAAAACCGGCCGGCGTCACGCGGCGACACATGAAGGCGATGTCTTGGGCGCAATCTTTCTGTTATTGTGCAGTGTGGGGTCTTTTGTCTTATATTCTCCTCTATGATGGTATTTGTTAAGAAAATCCGGACGGCTGCGGCAAAAAAAAAATGTTCGTTTTCCATAAATGATTTATCAATTGATCGTTCAACAGCACCGCGACGATCCATTAGGCCACCCACTTGCCCTTAAAGCTATATGCCGGGCAAACAGATTAAATCCATATATAGGAGCTGTTTGCCTGCCAAAGGATTAGTATTTCTGCCCATCCAGTCCTTAGATTTACACAGCTCTGCCACACAGCATAAGCCCTGTCTGGATGGGTAGGAGCCCTCATTTTTCTGTGATGCAATTAGGCTTCTTATATCCATAGCTCCCAGCTGTCCCTGATTTCAAGGAACTGTCCCTTATTTGGGACAAAGTCCCCCTGTCCCTCTTTCCTCCTCATTTGTCCCTCATTTTGGTCTGATCTGTATAACTGGTAAAAATCCACACATGGGACATCTACAGTGATAATTGGGGCACCAATCATCAGTGTCCTGATGATCAGTGCAGCCTAGAGCTGCACGATTAATCGTTGAGAATCGAGATCGCGATCCCCCCCCCCCCCTTGCGTTCTCTGCTCAAGCCGACCACTGTCAAAAGTCTTGAGAGGCAGATTGCTGTGACGTGTCCACGAAGCTATGTACAGCACCCTGCCATCCCCTTCCACAAGCCATGGTCTGTCTACATTGCATAGAGAAGCACAGAGGCCCAATGATGACATTGCTTGGTCTAAAATAAGGTTAGCTGATGAAGGGAGGAGGGGGGGGAAGCAGGGAAGGCCAAGAATAATGCCCCGTACACTCGATCGGACATTGATCGGACATTCCGACAACAAAATCCGTGGATTTTTTCCAACGGATGTTGGCTCAAACTTGTCTTGCATACACACGGTCACACAAAGTCGGTCGGAAATTCCGAACGTCAAGAACGCGGTGACGTACAACACGTACGACGAGCCGAGAAAAATGAAGTTCAATAGCCAGTGCGGCTCTTCTGCTTGATGAGATTTCCCAACATGCCCAGAAACATGCTGCTCTTTAGCTGATCACAAGGGGTGGCATTAAAGTGCAAGTTTTTGCTTTTTTTTTTTTTTTGCTGCAGCACCATGCGTTTTTGTGTGGTACAATTTTACAAAACAGTCTGGGACTTTTTTTTCTCCGCATTTCTCTTGTTAAAATGAATGGGCAGCCGTACACGCAACATGCAGGAACACATGAAGGTGGCACCGTACTCAGGGCTGCTGTTAGAAATCATGGGGCCCCATACAGCCTACCTGACAGGGCCTATTTTTCCCAATATATCAAAACAATATTTTCACTAAAAATACAATAAAATTATTATTAGCGGACACAAACATAACAGAGAACCTGTGTGAATTAGCCCTTTTTTTAATAGTTTTTTTTTTCTTTTTTTTTTTTAAATGTGTTGTTTTTTAAAAAAATTTACATTCTTAAAATAATTTTATTTTACCATTTTTAAAAATTGTTTATTACAATGTTAAAAATTTTTTTTTTTTCAATTTATTTTTTTACAGGACAGGGAAGCCGGTAGTGCCACAGGAGGGGGGTGGCTTGGCACAGTGACAGGGGGGCACACTGGGGAGGGGGATCAGAAGTAGGCAGAGCAGGGAGGGGAATCGGTGCGGGGGAAGTAATTACAGGAATGATGCCCTGTGTCTTTGTCTCCCTGCAGCAGCTGGAAGCCGGTGGGAGAGAGGGAAACCTGCTTTCATCTGCTGCAGAGAGCTGCACAGGGCATCTTTCTGTAATTGCCCCTCCGCCCAACTACACCAATCCCTCCTGCTATTCGGGCCCCCCTGTGTGCCCGGGCCCCCTACAGGAGGACTGGTGGTCCCCCTCTCTGACAGTACTAGTGTGAACCTAGCCTTACAGAGGTTTTAATCCCTCACCACTCTATCCAAAACTAAAAAAAAATGTTTTGGCTTCAGATCCATTTTAATAAAGTCCCAGCATGTCTAATAAACTGTAGCTTTTGTTTTGCTAAAAGTCCCACAGTAAGTCATGTGTTGGAGTGCGTTGGAGTTTGCGGTCTACAACAGCCCGGAGCTCACATGAAATGTGATGCTTGTATTGCGGGGGGCAAAGGTGTTTGCTCTGGTGGGGGGCTCACGTGTTATTCTCAAGTGGATAATGGGTGTCAAACAACAGAAGAAGGCCGACAATGGCCAAGTTAAGTAAACTGCAACCCAAGAAAGAATGCACTCCTTTGTGTTACAGGGCATTAACACAACGGATGAAGTTCAAAATTTGCCTTCAGCTCTGCTAGTGACAAGAACATTCCTTTCCACTCACACAAGTGGAGGTTTGACAGTAGCTCCATCTGATGGCTAGCCTTGGGGAACGGTCTACCCTCCCGTGGTCCATTTACCTGTGCTTTGTCATGACTGTGTGTCGTTTCTCTGTACCTCACCCTAACCCCCTTGACATCTTTTTTAAGATTGTAGTCAATCAACCAACTTCAAAGGAAATAAAATACTTTGCTAAATGCCACAAAAATGAGAAGGTTGCCGGGAGCAAATACAGGATTCATAAAAAAAAAAAAGAAAAAGAATCATGATAGATGGATTAAAGGTTAGGGCCACCAAAACCGATATTTCAATTTTAGGTGAATGCAGACTTGTTAAAGAATTTCTCAGGAAGACTGGATTGAGTTCCCAACTCTGCCCTCGACTGGATTGAGTTGCTTATTCTGCCCTAAACTGGATTGGGTTCCCAAAGCAGCCTTGGACTGGATTGAGTTCCAAACTCCGCCCTGAACTGGATTGAGTTCCCAACTCCGCCCTCGACTGCATTTAGTTCCCAACGCTGCTCTCAACTAGATTGCGTTTCCAACTCTGCCCTCAACTGGATTGAGTTCCCAGCTCTGCCCTCAACTGGATTGGGTTCCCAACCCCACCCTGGACTGGATTGGTTTCCCAACACTGCCCTCGACTGGATTGGGTTCCCAACCTTACCCTCGATTGGTTTGTGTTCACAACCCCACCCTCAACTGGATTGGGTTCCCAACCCTACCCTCGACTGGTTTGGGTTCACAATCCCATCCTCGACTGGATTCAGTTAACAACTCTGCCCTCAAACAGATTGCGTTCTCAGCTTTGTCCTCAAATGGAATGTGTTACCAACTCTGCGCTCAACTGGATTGAGTTCCCAACCCGCCCTGGACTGGATTGAGTTCCTAACTCTGCTCTTGACTGGATGGAGTTCCCAACTCCACCTTCCACTGGATCAAGTTCCCAACTCTACCATCGACTGGATCGAGTTCCCAACTCTGCTCTTAACTGGATTGGGTTCCCAACCCCGTCCTGGACTGGATTGAGTTCTCACCTCTGCCCTCAACTGGATTGGGTTCCCAACCCCGAACTAGACTGGATTGAGTTCCCACCTCTGCCCTCAACTGGATTGGGTTCCCAAACTTACCCTCGACTGGTTTGGGTTCACAACCCCACCCTCGACTGGATTGGGTTCCCAACCCTACCCTCGACTGGTTTTGGTTCACAACCCCACCCTCGGCTGGATTCAGTTAACAACTCTGCCCTCAAACAGATTGCGTTCTCAGCTCTGCCCTCAAATGGATTGCGTTCCCAACTCTGCGCTCAACTGGATTGAGTTCCCAACCCGCCCTGGACTGGATTGAGTTCCCAACCCTGCTCTTGACTGGATTAAGTTCCCAACTCCACCTTCCACTGGATCAAGTTCCCAACTCTACCATCGACTGGATCGAGTTCCCAACTCTGCTCTTAACTGGATTGAGTTCCCAACTCCACCTTCCACTGGATCAAGTTCCCAACTCTACCATCGACTGGATTAAGTTCCCACTTCTGCCCTCAACTGGATTGGGTTCCCAACCCCGACCTAGACTGGATTGAGTTCATACCTCTGCCCTCGACTGGATTGAGTTCCTAACTCCGTACTTGACTGGATTGGGTTCCTTAACTCCACCCTTGACTGGATTGAGTTCCCAACCCTGCCCTGGACTGGATTAAGTTCCCAACCTGCCCTCTTGCTGACATTGTTATTGAGTATGAACAAAACTGGGAATTTTTCCACAAATCTAGAAATTTTGCCAAAATTTTGACATTTTAATACAATGCATTGGAGTCAAACGGAAACCCAAAATAAAGTTTTTTTTAAGGGTTTACACTAGCAGTTGGGGGGCAGTAAAAACAGGTGAGCTGCGGGTTTACTGAGCCTCAACCACTCCACTTTTAGCCGGAAAGGCGGTGGTTGGGGATGTACAAGTGCCGTGACTGCGAGGCTTTGCTTCATGGCCGCAGCAGGAATTATACCCCTGTTAAGTGAATGGGGTCATGCTGTGAATGCACCACAACCACACACAATGCATGCAGTTGCGATGCAGTCGTCTGGCATTTAGAGGATTAAAGCATGCGGGGAGGAGGCGATACAACTGCCTGTCAAATTCTCGCTGAAGAGCAGTCTGAACATGCAAGTGTAAATAAATAAAGCCTGAGGGCTGTAAATGAAGAATTATGGAAGATCTCAACAATCTTGGCCCTGTCCTTGTCCCCAAAAATTCTAACTTAAACAATACCCTTAATAGTAATCTATACAAGGACCCTAACCCTTTGTTTATCAATAAAGTCATGTGATCCATAATAACACTGACATTATTATCAAATGCTTTGTTAATAAACAAAGCAATGTGACCATTATGTTAGATCCCTTTTACAGGATCGGATTGATCAGGTCCGTCTGTCCGTTTTTTAGGTGGACCCGATTGGGCCACCCATTGTCCTCTACACTGGGAGGCGAATGACAGCAGACATGCGATCCGACAAAATCAGCTGAAAAAAAACGTATGGCGATACGTTTGCCATCTGTCCAGTGGGTCAGATCGGATGAAAATGGACAGACTGTCCGTTTTCATCCGATCTCCCCATAGAGGAGAGCAGGACTCTGACAGGTCTGTCTCTGCACAGTGAACGGAGACGAACCTATCATCCGCCTGCTCAGCGGGCATCAAAAAAAATCGGTCAGGCTATGGTTCTATACCATCATTTCACCTCCTCACTCATGACCAGACTTGGATCTGGATGCTATGAATAATGGCCTACTCTTAAATGGATTCATTATAGAGACCACCTTTGAGAACTAGACCTGATAAGTATACATATACTCCTTTGAAACATTAATCAAGTTTCTTTTGTGGAACCTATATGGGGACTGTCTTGTCACATCATTGGGGACACAAGCTGAGTACCCACAAGTGCATGTTGGAAGGATTGTGTCACTCTTAACCACAGTGCGAGGTGAGCGGTCAAGACATTTATGAACAATACAATTTATGAACCGTACTAGCATGAACTGGGTTGTCTTAAAGTAGCCAGTTGGTGCACACTACATCAAGCTCTGACAAGGGGCCCCCTCTAGACCATTGCAACTGTTCTACACCCATATCTACATCTACCATGAAGTCAATTCCACTCACTAACATCAAGTTTGGATTTTGAACCAATCTATACTTTTCTTCATAAAATGGTGGACTCATGATGTATGATCATCCAGATATGTGACTATCCAATCTATGAGCTGGAGCATCCTACGTCCATTTGATGTTTCCGCCCACAGCTCTTAACGCGCAATTTTTTAAAAATAATTTTTTTAAAGTACATTTTTTTTTTTAAATTGCATTTTAGTGTAAATATGAGATCTGAGGTCTTTGTGACCCCAGATCTCATATTTAAGAGGTCCTGTCATGCTTTTTTCTATTACAAGGGATGTTTACATTCCTTGTAATAGGAATAAAAGTGAATTTAAAAAAAAAAAAAAAAACAGTGTAAAAGTAAAAAGTAAAAGGTAAAATAAATAATAATAATAAAAAAAAAATTTAAACGCGCCCTGTCCCAACAAGCTTGCGTGCAGAAGCGAATACATACGTGAGTAGCGCCTGCATATGAAAACGGTGTTCAAATCACACATGTGAGGTATTGCCGCGATCGGTAGAGTGAGCGCAGTAATTCTAGCCCTAGACCTCCTCTGTAACTTAAAACATGCAACCTGTAGAATTTTTTAAACGTCGCCTATGGATATTTTTAAAAGTAAAAGTTTGTCACCATTCCACGAGCGGGTGCAATTTTGAAGCGTGACATGTTGGGTATCAATTTACTCGGCTTAACATTATCTTTCACAATATAAAAAGAAATTGGGCTAACTTTACTGTTGTCTTATTTTTTAATTCAAAAAAGTGTATTTTTTTCCAAAAAAAGTGCGCTTGTAAGACCGCTGCACAAATACGGCGTGACAGAAAGTATTGCAACGACCGCCATTTTATTCTCTAGGGTGTTAGGAAAAAAAATGTATAATGTTTGTATAATGTTTGGGGTTTCTAGTAATTTTTTAACCACTTAAGGCTCGGTCCTTAAGTGGTTAAAAACAAATAGTTCACAGTAGGTAGGGGCTTCTTACCCTTCTTGGCTCTGAACCCTTGTTTGGAAATTGTAATTTGCTCCCCAAAATCATTTGTTATCCCCTTCCCGCCGACCGTACGCACATATGCGTACTCGGCTTTCCGGGGTTATACCGGGATGATGCCCGCAGCTGCAGGCATCATCCCGGTACCGTTGTTTTCAGCGGGCGATCGGCTACCCATATATAACAACCGATGCGGCTAAAAGCCGCTCGGTTGTTATACCGGAGGAGCGGGAGGGGACATCCCCCCCTCCCGCCGCCTCCCGCCGCTGTTACCGGGCCTCCCGTGCAATCGGGAGTCCCGGTGTCCGTTCGGCTGCCTTCGGCGGCTGGGGGCGGACTGGAACGAAGCTGCGAGCGGCTTCGTTCCAGCCTTCTTGTTGAAAACGCGGAAGCGACGTCATGACGTCACGTCCCGTTTACTCGGCTGCTAATGGCGCCGAATTTAAAAAAATACACAGTATTCAGAATCGCCGTTTTCGGCGATCTGAATACTTTGAAGTGTAAAGGAGGGATGGGGGGTCTTTTAGACCCCCGATCCCTCCATAAAGAGTACCTGTCACCACCTATTACTGTCACAAGGGATGTTTACATTGCTTGTGACAGCAATAAAAGTAAAAAAAAAAAAAAAAAATTTTAAAACACAATTTATAAAAGTACAAAAATAAATAAAATAAAAAAAAAAAAAAAAAAAAAATTTAAAGTGCCCCTGTCCCCGCGAGCTCGCGCAGCGAAGAAAACGCATACAGAAGTCGCGCCCGCATATGTAAACGGTGTTCAAACCACACATGTGAGATATCGCCGCGATCGTCAGAGCGAGAGCAATAATTCTAGCCCTAGACCTCCTCTGTAGCTCAAACCTGGTAACCGTAAAAAAATTTTAAAGCGTCGCCTATGGAAATTCATGTGTACCGTAGTTCGTCGCCATTCCACGAGTGCGTGCAATTATAAAGGGTGACATGTTTGGTATCTATTTACTCGGCGTAACATCATCTTTCACATTATACAAAAAAATTGGGGTAACTTTACTGTTTGGATTTTTTAAAATTCATGAAAGTGTCACTTTTCCAAAAATTTGCGTTTAAAACACCGCTGCACAAATACCGTGTGCTAAAAAATATTGCAACAATTGCCATTTTATTCTCTAGATTCTCTTCTAAAAAAATATATATAATGTTTGGGGGTTCTAAGTAATTTTCTAGCAAAAAATACGGATTTTAACTTGTAAACACCAAATTTCAAAAATAGGCTTAGTCATGAAAGGGTTAAACAACGTTATATGTTAGTGCTCCATAAAGAGAGGATTATAATGATGATGGCAAAGTCAGTAACTCCGTAAAGGAGAAGCCAAATAAGTGACCCAGCTGAAATATCCATTTTGTGTACATGGATATTGTGCTCATTTGCTGAGTAACACGGGTTAAACTCTATTTCAGCTGGATGAACGGAGAAGCAACGCTGCTAAATGCTTGACTATTTGCAGAGCTGAATTTAGCTATTTTAAGTGACAGGAACATCGAAGACTTGAAAAGGTTGTTTAGAAACGTATTCCAATTACAAGAAATATTTCAGTGTTTTGTGACCAAGCAACCTAAATTCCTTAAGCAGATGCCTCTCAGATCAATGTGAGGAAGTAATGAATGAGAAGGCCTGTGAAACGCGTGGGCGGCAAAAGCTACTTAATATCCAGTAATTCTTTTGTTAAAATTCTTTACCTTGTAACATTGCAAGGTCACTGTCACCTAATCAGATATATCTTCCGTGATAATAGATCTTCTGCAGCTGGATCATAGAAATTGAAAAGTACAAATATATATGTGTATGTAGCATATGCAATGTTTCATTTTCCATGCTGCTATGAAGTCGGATATACAGAACACAAATATTCAGTATCTCACAAAAGTGAGTACACCCCTCACATTTTTGTAAATATTTTATTCTATCTTTTCATGTGACAACACTGAAGAAATGACACTTTGCTACAATGTAAAGTAGTGAGTGTACAGCTTGTATAACAGTGTAAATTTGCTGTCCCCTCAAAATAACTCAACACACAGCTATTAATGTCTAAACCGCTGGCAACAAAAGTGAGTACACCCCTAAGTAAAAATGTCCAAATTGGACTCAATTAGCCATTTTCCCATGAGCATCTGTGGGGCATCCTCAAATGGAAGGTGGAGGAGCGCAAAGTCTCTAACATCCACCAGCTCTGTGATGTCGTCATGGAGGAGTGGAAGAGGACTCCAGTGGTGACCTGTGAAGCTCTGGTGACCTCCATGCCCAAGAGGGTTAAGGCAGTGCTGGAAAATAATGGTGGCCACACAAAATATTGTCACTTTTTGCCCAATTTGGACATTTCCACTTAGGGGTGTACTCACTTTTGTGTGTTGAGTTATTTTGAGGGGACAGCAAATTTACACTGTTATACAAGCTGTACACTCACTACTTTATATTGTAGTATAGTATAATTTCATCAGTGTTGTCACATGAAAAAATATAATAAAATATTTACAAAAATGTGAGGGGTGTAGTCACATTTATGAGATACTGTATATAAAGTTATTTGTAGTAGTCATTGCTTAAAGTGTAACTCCACTTTTGTTGAGAACAAAACAATCCCCTCTGGGCGATCAAAGTACATTTTAGGAATTCTGATAAACTTTGTAGCAGATTCCTACCGGTTCCTGTTCCTGCAAAAAAAGCTGTTTGTTCCACCAAGCCCTCTACAGACTAATTCCTAAATGGGATTGTCGGGTACATTGTAACCACCGGGTACTCTTTTAGCATTCTGTTGAGGAAAGCTGCAGTGTCTGCACCTATATACCCAATGTGCGGCACTAAGAATTATGCAATATACTAAAACTTTAAAAATCGTAATATAAAATAAATAAACAGATAATAGGATAATTAGGTAAAATATCCCCAATTATAGTGCAGGTGCTCATTAGCAGATGAAAAAAGTGCAAGTGCTCAGTATGTGTTATACACAGTCCTCAATATTGATAAGCAAGAAAAAGTCCATAAACATATCAAAAGAAAAAAGTGAAACAAATGGTGTCCATGCAATGTGCACTCTCCCCCTTCAGGTGTGCCCTCACCTTAGGGCTTTAAAAACAAGCCTGTAGTAAATGGTAACAGCTTAGATGGTCATCATCCATATAGTGGCTGGTTAATGGTAAACGCAGATCCCACATTCACTCCACCTCCTGGTAAGAACGCTGATCAATAAAGCCACAACTTCCGTCTGGTATTTTCAAAGATCATCTCATATGCATACAGGGAATAATAGAGGCGTGCAATAGTATCTGCACCCCTTTAGAAGTAGTGAACCCTTTGGAAGTACCCTACCAAAAATAAAAATACTGTTGCATGGGATGCCTAAAATGTTAGTTAGTGAAGACATCTGAGAAAATTAGTAAGCCAATCACACAAGCAGGAAATTACATTTCCGGGGGACATTCTGTCCCCCATCATTGCATTATTATTCATTTTATCAGGCTCTGTTAAGTCTCAAAAGATGAATCTTTTACATTTTCTTTTATCTCTGCATCATCCTCACCTGCTGGGTTGATATAATGAATGACACTATTCTGAGGAAATGCAGACGAGAGAGTCCGACTCTTGGGATAGGTTTACCGCTTTGTGGTATATTTGGATGCATTATTCCGCTCCTGACAAATTGCAGAATAGGCTTGCCTATTGAGCCGCTTCTCTTCTGTTCTCGCCTGGGTTCCCTCCCTCTGGATTGCCTTGGAGCCGGCAGTTGCTATGCCTATTTTGGACACTACTTGAGATGTCCTCTGCATTTTAAGACCCTGTTTTCCCTCCATGTATTTTTTTTATCATGCCCTATTTGTATATTTTTGTATGTAGGGGCCTTGCCATTATTCCTCTCCTACAAGGATTCATTTCAGTTACCATAGTGAAGCTCGGTCTCTACTTTCTCTTTTTCCCCAATTTATTTCTGATTCTTTCCCTCTTTTTTTCCCTCTTTTAATTCCTTCCTTAAAGTGGTTCCAAACCTTAGTTTTTTCTATAATTTAAAATAACAAACTTGTCTATACTTACCTGCTCTGTGTAATGCTTTTGTACAGAGCAGACCTGATCCTCTTCTTCTAGGGTCCCCCACCGGTGCTCCAGGCCTCTCCTCTTTGGCGGGTGCCCCCACAGAAAGCTGCTTTTCATGGGGGCATCCGTGTGTGCTCACTCCAGAGTCCACTGACAAGGACAACGGGACTTGGCCTCGCCCCCACTCCTGTGTCACAGCATTTTATTGGCAGCAGAGGGAGCCAATGGCCCCCGTTTCTATCAAGCTGCTCAATGAGGAGGGAGACAGCGGCAGGAGCCACTGCTATTGTGCACATCGGATTGGGCTTGGGTAACAAAAAGGGTGGGGGGGGGGGAGCAACAGCAATGGAAGGTTTTACACCTTAACCTCTTCATGCTGGCGAAACGCAAATATGCAGCCTCTCGGCATGTGGGCTGCCCTTTACGCCGAGTGGCCGGATATATGCGGCCCTGTTTAAAACACTTATCGTGCTGAGAGCGCGCTCCCAGCACGGTGGCTGGCGGTTACCAAAAAGCTTCCTATGCATACTAGCCATCGGAAGCTTTCTGATCATGTGACCGCTGTGACGGCCAATCACGGCGGTCACATGACCCAAATGCCCACCTACTGTATACTTTTTGGATTATTGGTTTGTCACTATGGATATATGTGGAGTCTCATTTCTGTGATGTAGTTATCTTTATTTTCCTATGTCTGTCTTTTCCTTACAAAATGTTAATAATAATAATAATAATAAAAACATATTCAATCATAAATGTAACATTGCCACATCAACACCAGTCAATGTGACATGGCGCTGCAGCAAGGGTTGTGGATCCAGGCCAAGCATCCAGAGACAGAGATAACGTAGACATGAAACTTATAAGAAGGAGGTTACTAATTTTACTGCTTTTATCATTTCCTCAAATCTTAATTAACATTCAAAAAAAGAAGTCCACCATGTTTTTTGGTCTTGGATTCTTTTTACAATGATCCATCAGCAGCATTTCAGATGATATAACGACTGAACACAACTGTTGGACATGCAGCAACACATACTGTGAAAGTTTGGGGCTGTCATTTGGACACTGGTCAAGCAGGTAAAGCTGATACCAATCGTACCATTTAGCATCCACACATCCTAAGAAATGAATATTTCTTCTGGCTATAGAGAACATGGAAGTAGAGGTGTGCCAGACTATGGGACTCTAGTTAGCTGCATTCAAGGATTCTTGCTTTCCAGGCAAGTTAAGGTGGCCAAAGATGCCAATGCTGGGAGAAGACCCCGGTGAAGATGTCAGCAGAGACAAGGGAGTTCAAGGATGAAGCATTGGCAGATTGGAGGTAAGTGAAGTGGACTTTAGTTAAAACAACATACCAGAAGCTCAATTTTGGTCAAGGCACTTGGGGACCTCCTGTGTATCTCTGTACCAAATCCAACAAAGACAGCCATCTGGATCAAATAATAATGAGCAAGATGGAAGGTGCACATGGTCAGAGCAATACACTGAACAATACAAAAATTCTGTAGAACAATCTTAAGCTAGTCAGCATTAGTGATGAGCCTGGGTTCGGTCAAACCCAGAAGGCAGCTATGACTGAGACATTCCCTGCCCTGCTGCTGCATCTACACAAAGGGGTGGGGATGCATGTGACATCATTGACTTAATATGCCACATGGACATATTAGCTCAATGACATGCTGGTAGGTTAATTGGCTCCTGTCTAAATTGGTCTTAGTATGCGAATGTACAGTATCTCACAAAAGTGAGTACACCCCTCAAATTTTTGTAAATATTTTACTATATCATTTCATGTGACAACACTGAAGAAATGACACTTTGCTACAATGTAAAGTAGTGAGTGTACAGCTTGTATAAATTTGCTGTCCCCTCAAAATAACTCAACACACAGCCATCAATGTCTAAACCGCAGGCAACAAACGTGAGTACACCCCTAAGTGAAAATGTGAAAATGTCCAAATTGGGCCCAAAGTGTCAATATTTTGTTTGGCCACCACTATTTTCTAGCACTGCCTTAACCCTCTTGGGCATGGAGTTCACCAGAGCTTTACAGGTTGCCACTGGAGTCCTCTTCCATTCCTCCATGACGACATCACTGAGCTGGTGGATGTTAGAGACCTTGCGCTCCTCCACCTTCCGTTTGAGGATGCCCCACAGATGCTCAATAGGGTTTAGGTCTGGAGACATGCTTGGACAGTCCATCATCTTTTCCCTCAGCTTCTTTAGCAAGGCAGTGGTCATCTTGGAGGTGTGTTTGGGGTTGTTATCATGTTGGAATTCTGCCCTGCGGCCCAGTCTCCGAAGGGAGGGGATCATGCTCTGCTTCAGTATGTCACATTACATCTTGGCATTCTTGTGTCCCTCAATGAACTGTAGCTCCCCAGTGCCGACAGCACTTATGCAGCCCCAGACAATGACACTCCCACCACCATGCTTGGCTGTAGGCAAGACACACTTGTCTTTGAACTCATCACCTGGTTGCCGCCACACACGCTTGACACCATCTGAACCAAAAAAGTTTATCTAGGTCTCATCAGACCACAGGACATGGTTCCAGTAATCCATGTCCTTAGTCTGCTTGTCTTCAGCAAACTGTTTGCGGGCTTTCTTGTGCATCATCTTTAGAAGAGGCTTCCTTCTGGGATGACAGCCATGCAGAAGAATTTGATGCAGTGTGCGGCGTATGGTCTGAGCACTGATAGGCTGACCCCCAACCCTTCAACCTCTGCAGCAATGCTGGCAGCACTTATATGTCTATTTCCCAAAGACAACCCCTGGATATGACGCCGAGCATGTGCACTTAACTTCTTTGGTTGACCATGGAGAGGCCTGTTCTGAATGGAATCTGTCCTGTTTAACCTCTGTATGGTCATGGCCACCGTGCTGCAGCTCAGTTTTAGGGTCTTGGCGATTTTCTTATAGCCTAGGCCATCTTTATTTAGAGAAAAAAATGAAAAGGATTGTGGGACTTTAAATGAGGCACATATAGGGTGCGCCTCCATCCCTAATTCAAAGAAAATTGAAAAATAAAAGTTTTGGGACTTTAAGTGAGGCCATAGACATGGTGGAGATGAATAGAATAAAAGTACACATTTATTGTCATAAAAGTCATAAAACATGTCAATAGCAGAAACCACATGGGTGAGACAACATTATAGTAAATGTAATTTCATGTTTTTTCACACACACTATTGAAAGTGTGCGTGCAATACAGGCAACTAGGGTACATCTAGGTATGGTAGCCAAGTGCCCCGCAGTGGTCTGGATTGATCAGTCAATGCATTCTCATGAGTTCATAATGGTACATAAAGTATATAACAACACTTGCAAAAGAGACAATGAGACCACAACAAAATACATAATCAAACTGAAAAAAGAAAAACGTAGTATGATCGAGGTATGAGGAAACATCCCATTATGCCCATAGTAGATGATTGAGTAGGGGCTAGTATATGCATCCCAAACAATGTCCGACGCGTTTCGTGTAAATTACACTCATCAGGGGCGGGTGCTAGTGGTATAGCTACAAAATATAATAGAATGAAATTAGTGGGATGCATTTGGACCTATCAAAAAAGAAGAAATGGGTAGGTGTAACAAAAAATGTTTACAAGAACTCACTGTGATGAGGTATGGTAGGTATGGAGCCGAGGCCAAAACAATCTTTGCCGGGAGCTGAGGTGATGGAGCATCGTGCTAGCAGGGTGTACATCCGGAAAATCCCCAAGACACAGGACACAAGTTGGAGATGTGTAGTACAACTAGATATTACACTGTTGGTGGCTACCAGGGAAAGTCTGAAAAAATTAAATGTCATGGTATGAGAATGTCCATTCATCCAGAGTTGGAAAGTGGTGTATGGTTTACAAGATAGTAGACCATAGTCAGAGGTGACTTACTAGTGTCTCTGTGTTGGAAGGAAGTGGTAAAATGGACTGCAGCATCAAGTGTTGGATGACAACAGGAAACTGCGCCTGGGGAAGCCAGATATAACAGCCCTGCACACGTGCACGCTGACTCCCACCAGCGTCACGCAAGCACGGCAAGAACGGGGAGGGGCTCCGACGCCGGCGGTGAACACCGCCAACGTCAGACGCTCGTTTCCCCAGCTATGCCGGCTTAGATGGCAAAATCCCATGCTCAACGTGATGGCGTCAGGTGATGACGGCACAGGAGAAGCAGGATGCATGGCGCCGATGTGCTGTGAAACCGCCCCCCCCACACACACACACACACCCATCCCCCACCACCCGAAGGGGCGGGGAGGAGGGTGAGAGGGCGGGGGCACGCAGAGCGCATCGCAGCTCCCGGCAGTGGACAGAAAAAGCCTGGGACATACCAACCTCAGTGTGGATACTCAAAATTAGAATGTCTGTGCTGAAAAATCCTCACAGACAAACGAGGAAATCTCTGTCTCTAAAAACAAAAGCCCTGACATAATGAATGGATGTCGGGGGCTTGATCATATCACACCTGGGTGACAGGAAAAAAGAGGGGCTGTCAATCCAGTCTATGGACCTCCATCCCGAATACGAGAAAAAAATGAAAAGGATTGTAGGACTTTAAGTGAGGCACATATAGGGTGCGCCTCCATCCCTAATTCGAAGAAAATTGAAAAATATTGACATGTTTTATGACTTTTATGACAATAAATGTGTACTTTTATTCTATTCATCTCCACCATGTCTATGGCCTCACTTAAAGTCCCAAAACTTTCATCTATATTTAGAGCAACAGTTCTTTTTTTCAGATCCTCAGAGAGTTCTTTGCCATGAGGTGCCATGTTGAACTTCCAGTGACCAGTATAAGAGAGTGAGAGCGATAACACCAAACTTAACACACCTGCTCGCCATTCACACCTGAGACCTTGTAACACTAATGAGTCACATGACACCGGGGAGGGAAAATGGCCAATTGGGCCCAATTTGGACACTTTCACTTAGGGGTGTGCTCACTTTTGTTGCCAGCGGTTTAGACATTAATGGCTGTGTGTTGAGTTATTTTGAGGGGACAGCAAATTTACACTGTTATACAAGCTGTACACTCACTACTTTACATTGTAGCAAAGTGTCATTTCTTCAGTGTTGTCACATGAAAAGATAGAATAAAATATTTACAAAAATGTGAGAGGTGTACTCACTTTTGTGAGATACTGTATGTGAGATAGGAACCTTAGATAGTAAGCTCCTTGAGGGCAGGGCCTGATGTGAATGTACAATATGTAAAGCACTGTGTACATTGTTGGCCCTCAAAAAATTTCTGTAATAAATAAAAAATATATAAAAAAAAGTGTTGCGCTGTCTATAAAAGAAAAAACTGACATATAATCAATTAAAGTGAATATATCAATAAATTGTGACACCAAAGTCCATGAATTATTAATGTGCAAACGTCCATTCAGTTCAGTGCATCACCCAGTGTCTGAATAGATCAGGCAAAAATATCTTCTTACCCGATCCAAAGACCAATCAAGGTCTATAACCGCATCTGTGAGCTTTGTAACATATTAGTTGCAATTCATCCATATGGAACCGCTGGTGAAAGCGAGGCAATGATAAAACCTCAGGGTATCCACAGAAGCCGATCCGACCATTGGTTATACAAGAAAAGGAAAACACTGTGCAGCGTCCAAATTAAAAACTGTCAATTTATTAAAATTCTACTTACAACAAATAAGTGATCACAGACATTAAAAAATATAAATCGTCCTATCACTCTCACGAGAGTGATGACATCACCGCTATTTTTGCCCTGCTGACGTACGTTTCGTCTGAATAGACGTTTTCTGTGAGGCATTAGCTAATTTAATGGACTTTTGCACATTAATAATTCATGGACTTTGGTGTCACAATTTATTGGTATATTCACTCTAATTGATTATATGTCAGTTTTTTTTTTAAAGACGGTGCAACACTTTTTTATATATCTTTTGGATGTTGTTGTGTACAATGTTGTGAGTGCTGTTGTCACATCATCATATATTTGAATTGATTCACATACACTGAGTGCATTTATTTTTCTTTATTTAATAAATAAATAATATAGCCATGTGGCCATATGAGGTCAATGACGCCATGAGTAGACATGTGCACTGCGGAAAAATTTGTTTGTTTTAGTCTTTGTTTCATTCGTTTTCTTTTTTTTTTGTTTTTCAGGTTATTCATTATGATCTCAATTCGTAAATTCTTGAATGTGTAAATTTGAAAATTCGTAATTTTAAAATTCGAAAATTCATAAATTTGTAAATTTGTAAATTCAAAAATTCGTAAATTTAAAAATTTTAAAATTTGTGAATTAGAAAGAATAACTAACTAAATAATAACTAACTATTAAATTATAGATATTGAAATTTCCTTTCAAGTTTGGCTGTTAGTGAACGTAACGAATACGAATTTATGCGAAGTTACGAATTATCCGAAACAATGAATGCCGCATCTAAACAAATGTAACGGAATAAATTAATAATAATAAATAATAATAATAAAAAATGTTTTTATTATTATTATTATTGTTATTTATTATAATTAATTTGTTACATTCCATTCGTTTAGATGCGGCATTCGTTATTTTGGATAATTCGTAACTTCGGATAAATTCTTATTCATTACGTTCACTAACAGCCAAATTTGAAAGGAAATTCCAATACTTATAATTTAATAGTTAGTAATAGTTAAGTTATTATTAGTTAGCTATTCTTTCAGAATATTTGGGTTTTTGGATTTTTCGAATTTCAAATTTATGAATTTATGAATTTTCGAATTTATTAATTTTTCGAATTTAGGAATTTACAAATTTTCGAATTTATGAATTTTTCGAATTTAGGAATTTACAAACTTTCGAATTTACAATTATTCGGAAAAAATTGTTAAATGGGTTTTCGTTAACGCGGATATTTCCGAATTAACAAATTTGTCGAAATTCGTTAAAAAAAATTCAGAACAAAATGAATTGCACATGTCTAGCCATGGGCATCCCACCCTTTGTGTACGTTTAGCTGTGGGGTGGAGAATTCCCCGCCTGCCGCTCATTGCTCCGGCACTAACTAACGGCTGACTTTCGGACCAATCCTGGAGCCAAATGTGGACTGAATCTGGAGCAAAACCCAAGCTCATCCCTAGGATAATTTTCCCAAGAGCAAGAATGTAACACTGTATATTGCAATTGACCAGTCCTTAGATGTTGTGACTGCATTAGTTTGAAGCGGAGTTCTACACAAAAATTGAACTTCCACTTTTTGGAACCCTCCCCCCCTCCGGTGTCACATTTGGCACCTTTCAGGGGGGAGGGGGGTGCAGATACCTGTCTAAGACAGGTATTTGCACCCACTTCCGGCATAGACTCCCATGGGAGTCTATGCCTCTTCCTGTCCCTCCGCGCTGTCTCCTGGGAAACACACAGCTCCCAGCAGATAGCGGGGACCAGTTACGATGCGCAGCCCGACTCACGCATGCGCAGTAGGGAACCGGGAAGTGAAGCCGCAATGCTTCACTTCTGATTCCCTCACCTAGGATGGCGGAGGCAGCTGCCGAGAACCGAGCGGGTTCTCGGCGTCGCCTGCCGACATCGCTGGACCCTGGGACAGGTAAGTGGGCATTTATTAAAAGTCAGCAGCTGCAGTATTTGTAGCTGCTGGCTTTTAATATTTTTTTTTTTTTGGCAGATTAGGTGGACCCCCACTTTAAGCAAGTACAAAAAATACCATATATACTCGAGTATAAGCCGACCTGAATATAAGCCGAGGCACCTAATTTTACCACAAAAAACTGGGAAAACTTATTGACCCGAGTATAAGACGAGGGTGAGAAATGCGCAGCTACTGTAAGTGGAAAAGAGGGTCAACAATGCCCATTTGCAGCATCACTGTGTCCATTTGCAGCCTCACTATGCCCATTTGCAGCCATAGGTCCCCTGAACTTCAAACTCTGTAGTTAAGGGTTCCTAGGTGCCCCCTATCTGCAGCCAAAATTTTGGGTCTCTGGACCCAAAGGGTCCCAAATGACATTGCTGCAGATGGACACAGTTGACCGAATTTGGGGCCTCGTATCTCGGGGCCACTTGGTGCCAGGAACCCCAAATTTGGTGTGTAAACCCAGAGAAACTAGCATTATAACATATTCAAAGCTGGGGTTCCTAGCACCAAGTGACTCCGAGATACGGGGCCACAAAATCAGTTTAGAAAATGTCAAGCACTTTTCTGCAGCAGAGAATGACATTTTCCGAACCGATTTTGGGGACCCGTATCTCAGGGCCACTTGGTGCTAGGAACTTCAGCTATGGATATATTGTAGTGCTAGTTCCACTGGGGTTGCACACCACATTTGGGGTTTTTTGCACCAAGTGGCCCCAAGTTACAGTGCCACAAAATAGGTTTGGAAAATGTCATTCTCTGCTGCAGAAAAGTGCTTGGCTCAAGTATGAGCCGAGGGGGGCATTTTCAGCACAAAAAAATGTGCTGAAAAACTCGGCTTATACTCGAGTATATACGGTACCTGTTGATCCTTTTAAAAATGCAATGTTCTTGTCACTTCCTGGATGCATAAAACAATGTTATCTTTTTTTAAGTAAACTACTAATCCCATCATCTACATGTAATGGAGATGAATAGAGGCAGACATATTTGAAATACAGCCTAGGTGACAACCATGACTCCCTTCATAGATATGTAGAAGTCAATGTAACCATCTAGGGAAAGGAAGAGTGTTATTTGCAGGAACACCATGTGAAAATAAAGGGATAGAAACGAAAGAGGAAGAAAACTAATGCAGCCACCACACACAATATGCAGTATAGATATAATATATACTATTTTCACAAAATATAGACTTGTTTTAGATACATTGTTTCAACATTTGAATGGGCAAGAAAATGAATCTAAATTACTAAGAGGTTTAACCACTAGCATATGGAACTGTGAGCATGCACTTGCACATGCCATTGTTGATTTGCTGAGTATCTGTCTCCATTAGACATCTTTATGATTGCTCCAAGATTAAGGATTACTTTCTTATATGGATGAATTCTTTGTCTACAGCATTATGATCTGCTACCATCATTCATCTGTGTATGTATTGTTGGACTTGCACAACACAGGTTGGAAAGTATTCATTTTATGCAAGAATGTCTTTTTCATTTGGAGATGTTTGATTTTGGTAAATGCCAGCAAAAGCAGACATTGCATAGTTTGCATATTTCTAATAGTGACAATGAGTTTCGATTCTCAGAGAGAACCCTTGTTGCAGAGTTATAGTTCGAGTAACTGATATTTCTTGTGTATAGAAGAATACTCCAGAGTTTCTCAACCACAGTGCCAGGGCACTCTGGGGCGCTGTCTAGGTTCCCCCAGGGTGCCATGAGCATGGGACCCAGTTTGCCTTGGCTGAGCATTATGAGTTGCCATGGAGCAGGTGGGCTGGCTGTTGCTAACGTGATGGCGGCCGGTTGGCAATGCATGGTCCTGGTTCAGGGCCAACATCAGAATTCAAGAGAAGACAGAAGTCCACCTCCTTCAGACCTCCCCCACCTTCCTTCTGCACTGCTGCAGCCAAAATGTAGGGCTCTGATGTGTGATTGAGGGGTTCTGTGATGAAGGACTGTGTGATTGAGAAGCTCTGTGATGGGGGGTTGTGTGATTGGGGGGCTCTGTGATGGAGGGGCTGTGTGAATAGGGGATTCTGTGACTTGAAGGCTCTGTGATGTGAAGACTCTGATGAGATGGGGTGATTTGATGTAAAGGGGGGACCTCTAAGATGATGTGGGACCTATGATGTGATGGGGGGCTCTATTGGGAAGAGGGGACTGTGTGATTGAGGGGCTCTGTGATGAAGACTCTGTGATTGAGAAGCTCTGTGATGGGAGCTGTGTGATTGGGGAGCTCTGTAATGGGGGGGGGGGGGCTGTGTGGTTGGGGAGCTCTGTGATGGGGGGGGGGCTGTGTGGTTGGGGAGCTCTGTGATGGAGGGGCTGTGTAAATAGGGGATTCTTTGACTTGAAGGCTCTTTGATGGGAAGACTCTGATGAGATGGGGTGATCTGATATAAAGGGGGAACCTCTGAGATGATGTGGGACCTATGATGTGATGGGGGGTGCTCTATTGGGAAGAGGGGACTATGTGATTGAGGGGCTCTGTGATGAAGAACTGTGTGATTTAGAAGTTCTGTGATGGGGGCTGTGTGATTGGGGAGCTCTGTGATGGAGGGGCTGTGTAAATAGGGGATTCTTTGACTTGAAGGCTCTGTGATGTGAAGACTCTCATGAGATGGGGGGGGGGGGGGGATTTGATGTAAAGGGGGAACCTATGAGATGATGTGGGACCTATGGTGTGATGGGGGGCACTATTGGGAAGAGGGAACTGTGTGATTGAGGGTCTCTGTGATGAAGGACTGTGTGATTAAGAAGCTCTGTGATGGGAGCCTGTGATTCGGGGGCTCTGTGATGGGGGGGGCTGTGTGATTGGAAGCTCTGTGATGGAGGAGCTGTGTGAATAGGGGATTATTTGACTTGAAGGCTCTTTGATTGGAAGACTCTGATGAGATGGGGTGATTTGATGTAAAGGGGGAAACTCTGAGATGATGTGGGACCTATGATGTGATGGGGGGGCTCTATTGGGAAGAGAGGACTGTGTGATTATGGGGCTCTGTGATGAAGAACTTTGTGATTTAGAAGTTCTGTGATGGGGGCTGTGTGATTGGGGAGCTCTGTGATGGGGGGGGCTGTGTAAATAGGGGATTCTTTGACTTGAAGGCTCTGTGATGTAAAGACTCTCATGAGATGGGAGGATTTGATGTAAAGGGGGAACCTCTGAGATGATGTGGGACCTTTGATGTGATTGGGGGGGCACTATTGGGAAGAGGGGACTGTGTGATTGAGGGGCTCTGTGATGAAGGCCTGTGTGATTTAGAAGCTCGATGATGGGGGCTGTGTGATCGGGGAGCTCTGTGATGGGGGAGGGGCTGTGTGATTGGGAGCTCTGTGATGGAGGGGCTGTGTAAAAAAGGGATTCTTTGACTTAAAGACTCTGTGATGGGAAGACTCTGATGAGATGGGGGGATTTGATGTAAAGGAGGAACCTCTAAGATGATGTGGGACCTATGATGTGATGGGAGGGGGGCTCTATTGGGAAGAGGGGACTGTGTAATTGGAGAGCTCTGTGATGAAGACTGTGTGATTGAGAAGCTCTGTGATGGGAGCTGTGTGATTGGGGAGCTCTGTGATGGGGGGGGGGGACTGTGTGGTTGGGGAGCTCTGTGATGGAGGGGTTGTGTGAATAGGGGATTCTTTGACTTGAAGGCTCTTTGATGGGAAGACTCTAATGAGATGGGGTGATCTGATATCAAGGGGGAACCTCTGAGATGATGTGGGACCTATGATGTGATGGGGGGGCTCTATTGGGAAGAGGGGACTGTGTGATTATGGGGCTCTGTGATGAAGAACTTTGTGATTTAGAAGTTCTGTGATGGGGGCTGTGTGATTGGGGAGCTCTGTGATGGGGGGGGGGGCTGTGTAAATAGGGGATTCTTTGACTTGAAGGCTCTGTGATGTAAAGACTCTCATGAGATGGGGTGATCTGATATCAAGGGGGAACCTCTCAGATGATGTGGGGCCTATGATGTGATGGGGGGGCTCTATTGGGAAGAGGGGACTGTGTGATTGAGGGGCTCTGTGATGAAGAACTGTGTGATTTAGAAGTTCTGTGATGGGGGCTGTGTGATTGGGGAGCTCTGTGATGGGGGAGGGGCTGTGTGATTGGGAGCTCTGTGATGGAGGGGCTGTGTAAAAAAGGGATTCTTTGACTTGAAGGCTCTGTGATGGGAAGACTCTGATGAGATGGGGGGATTTGATGTAAAGGAGGAACCTCTAAGATGATGTGGGACATATGATGTGATGGGGGGCTCTATTGGGAAGAGGGGACTGTGTGATTGGGGAGCTCTGTGATGAAGGACTGTGTGATTGATTTAGAAGCTCTGTGATGAGGGACTGTGTGATTGGGAGCGCTGTGATAGATGGGCTGGCTGTGTAAATAGGGGTTTCTTTGATTTAAAGGCTCTGTAATGGGAAGACTCTGATGTGATGGGGGGATTTGATGTTAAGGAGAACCTCTGATATGATATGGGACCTCTGATGTGATGGGGACCTCTGATGTAATGAGAGATCTCCGATTTGAAGGGGGACCTCTGATGTAAAAGGGGGGGAGGGGCTCTAATGTGATGGGGGTGGAGGCAGGAGCCTAAATAGTGTTTTATGATGTGGTGTGCCTCCTCTTGTATGAGCCACTTCCTATTTCATGGAATGATAAATACAGGAAGAGGTTGGGTCTCATGGTCTTTTGGAGATGGGGGTTTGAGTCCACACGTTAAAAGATGTGATTGCTGAATTAGCGTTGGAGTTAACTCACAGTGGGACCCTTGCATGGGAGTATAGACTTAGGCGTCCTTAATTTCACCTGTTTGCGACTCAAGGTACACTCGCTGCAGCATTAGAGCTGAAGGATGTTCTGCATTATCATGTTGAAACGGATGTGGAGCTGTTCTGTTTGAAGCACCAAGAGACTGTAAGTAAAGGATGTTTGAAAACAATACAATTTTTGATAGTTAAGCTACAACGTGTGGCCTAATTCTTGTGAAGAGGAGTGTGAATCCACTGTGGATACAATTCGGGGTACACTACAGGTTTCCCTTTGGGAGATCAGCCAGCATGGGAGTGGAAGAGATGGTGGCCGTTAGACAGAGGTCCTGTAGGTGTGGCTCTCTGGTTCTTGGGAGCTGGTCCTAGGGAGCTGGCCTGGAAGCACAGGATGGGAGGCCTCACAATGTGTTATGGTGACTTCCCTCCTAACTTATGGGCTGAAGATGGTAAAGTGTTATGTGGTAATGAGCTGGCTGGGACAAAGAGCTCTCTACGCAGTCACTCCCTCCCTCTCTCTGTAATCCATGCCGGGACAGGTGTCACTGGTAAGTGGTGCAAAGAAGACATGTTCCTTCTGTTTATGGGGACCCGATATGGTAACGTGGCCTTCAGCCATGAAGGAGCGCTAACCCACAGGCTTACAGGGGGACTCCAGATCAGATGGAGGAACCTCTGATGTAAAGTTAACCACCTCAGCTCTGGAAGGCTTTACCCCCTCATTTTTTGCTGTTTAGCACTGCGCTACTTTAACTGATAACTGCGCGGTCATGCAACACTGTACCCAAAATACATTTATATTTTTTTTTTGCACATAAATAGAGCTTTCTTTTGGTGGTATTTAATCACCACTGGGTTTTTTATTTTTTTACTATGTAAATGAAAAAAGACTGAAAAACTACTTTCTGCTATAAACATATCCAATGAAAAAAAAAATGAAAAAAAAAATCTAATTTCTTCATCAATTTTGGTCAAAATGTATTCTGCTACATATCTTTGGTACAGAAAATCCCAATAAGTGTATATTAATTGGTTTGTGTGAAAGTTATAGCGTCTACATACTATGGGATATGTACTGGAATTTAAAAAAATTTTTTTATACTACTAATGGCAGTGAACAGCAACTTATATTGGGACTGTGATAGTGTGGCGGTGAACCTGACACTAACTGACACTGGGTGGGAGCTGACTAACTGCCACTGACATCACCAGTGACACTAATACATTGATCGGTGATAATAATATACACTGTCACTGTACTAATGACACTGGCTGGAAAGGGGTTGACATCTTGGGGTAATCAAGGGGTTAAATGTGTGCCTAACAGTGTGTAATGTGTGCTGATTTTTACTAAAGATCTCTTTGTTTCTTATCCTTGGTTTACAGGGATAAGAAACAGAGAGATTGTTCCCTCTGTACAGAGGCTCTGGGCTATGATTGAACACAGGCGATCAGCAGGACCCCGCCATTAGACATGTGCAGAACGAAAAAATGTGTTTAGTTACGTTTCAATTCGATTCGTTATTTACATAAATGAATTTAGATTCATTTGTTTTTGAAATTAGAATCATTTATTCTAATTCGAATCTAATCAAATTTTTCGCATTGCATTCAAATCGAATTCCATCAAATTTATTCCATTTGAAATTCAAATTTTGGAAGATAGATTCTTTCTATTCCATTCTATTCTATTGTTTTTTCTATTCTATTCTTTTATTTTCTATTCTATTCAATTTTTTTTCTTTTTATTCAAATTTTGGAAAACAGTTATATTGTTATATTCTTTCTATTCTACTTTATTCTATTATTTTCTATTCAAATTCGAAATTATTCTATTCGCATTTCGGAAGTTGGTTATATTCTTTCTATACTATTTTTTTCTATTCTATTCTTTGTCAATTCTATTCTCTTATTTTCTATTCTATTCTAATCTATTTTTTTCTATTCTATTCAAATTTGAATGTATTTCATTCAAATTTTGGGAAATGGTTATCTTCTTTTATTTTCTATTCTATTCTTTTCTATTTTATTCAAATTCAAATTTATTCTTTTTGAAATTCGAATTTCAGAAGATGGTTATATTCTATTTTATTCTATTTTTTTATTCTATTCTATTCCTTTATTTTCTATTTTATTTTCTTCTGTCCTTTTATTTTTTTATTCGATCCTTTTTTTTCTATTCTATTTTTTTTCTATTCTTTTATTTTGTATTATGTTCTGTTTTACTCTATTATATTCTATTATTTTATTTTATATTCTATTCTTTTCTATTTTATTATATTCTTTTCTATTCTATTCCTTGTATTTTTTATTTTATTCTCTTCGGAGATAGGAGAAAAGAGGAAAACCTTAAAGGTTTGGACTTTAAAGGCAATTTAGACCACATGAAGTATATAAAAGTACAAACTTTATTTGTACAATACAATAAAAAGGATTTGCAAAAAGCAAAAACGCGTAGCTTAAAAACATGCATTTACATATGCGTAAAATGTAGACAATGAACACTATGGAAGGGAATTGCTACACAATATCAGATGAGTGAGCCCCTGTGTGTCAACGCGTTTCGCTGGTCCGCTTCATCAGGACATGCGTTTATTCTCTTCGGAAATCCAAATTCAATTCGAAAACTATTTAAATTAGAATTTCCTCCGAAATTTTAATTCGTTATTTTGGATTTGTTTAAATTTGTTACTTTTGTAATTTGTGCATCATCCCAGGTTCAGGTTTCCCATTGATAAGTAACATTTATGTTTTCTACATCTTAGACAGGGGTGGCTCGGAATTTTGCATACTTTTAAAGGGCGCCACAAATAAAAAAAGAGGATGAAAACGTTAATCTGCTCTACCCATAGTGGAAGAAGGTTTGGTTTTAGATATACAGTGGGGATGGAAAGTATTCAGACCCCCTTAAATTTTTCACTCTTTGTTATATTGCAGCCATTTGCTAAAATCATTTAAGTTCATTTTTTTCCTCATTAATGTACACACAGCACCCCATATTGACAGAAAAACACAGAATTGTTGACATTTTTGCAGATTTATTAAAAAAAGAAAAACTGAAATATCACATGGTCCTAAGTATTCAGACCCTTTGCTGTGACACTCATATATTTAACTCAGGTGCTGTCCATTTCTTCTGATCATCCTTGAGATGGTTCTACACCTTCATTTGAGTCCAGCTGTGTTTGATTATACTGATTGGACTTGATTAGGAAATCCACACACCTGTCTATATAAGACCTTACAGCTCACAGTGCATGTCAGAGCAAATGAGAATCATGAGGTCAAAGGAACTGCCTGAAGAGCTCAGAGACAGAATTGTGGCAAGGCACAGATCTGGCCAAGGTTACAAAAAAATTCTGTTGCACTTAAGGTTCCTAAGAGCACAGTGACCTCCATAATCCTTAAATGGAAGACGTTTGAGACGACCAGAACCCTTCCTAGAGCTGGCCATCCAGCTAAACTGAGCTATCGGGGGAGAAGAGCCTTGGTGAGAGAGATAAAAAAGAACCCAAAAATCGCTGTGGCTGAGCTCCAGAGATGCAGTCGGGAGATGGGAGAAAGTTGTAGAAAGTCAACCATCACTACAGCCCTCCACCAGTCGGGCCTTTATGGCAGAGTGGGCTGATGGAAGCCTCTCCTCAGTGCAAGACACATGAAAGCCCGCATGGAGTTTGCTAAAAAACACCTGAAGGTCTCCAAGATGGTGAGAAATAAGATTCTCTGGTCTGATGAGACCAAGATAGAACTTTTTGGCCTTAATTCTAAGCGGTATGTGTGGAGAAAACCAGGCACTGCTCACCTGTCCAACACAGTCCCAACAGTGAAGAATGGTGGTGGCAGCATCATGCTGTGGGGGTGTTTTTTTTAGCTGCAGGGACAGGAGGACTGGTTGCAATCAAGGGAAAGATGAATGCGGCCAAGTACAGGGATATCCTGGACGAAAACCTTCTCCAGAGTGCTCAGGACCTCAGACTGGGCCAAAGGTTTACCTTCCAACAAGACAATGACCCTAAGCACACAGCTAAAATAACGAAGGAGTGGCTTCACAACAACTCCGTGACTGTTCTTGAATGGCCCAGCCAGAGCCCTGACTTAAACCCAATTGAGCATCTCTGGAGAGACCTAAAAATGGCTGTCCACCAACGTTTACCATCCAACCTGACAGAACTGGAGAGGATCTGCAAGGAGGAATGGCAGAGGATCCCCAAATCCAGGTGTGAAAAACTTGTTGCATCTTTCCCAAAAAGACTCATGGCCGTATTAGATCAAAAGGGTGCTTTCACTAAATACTGAGCAAAGGGTATGAATACTTAGGACCATGTGATATTTCAGTTTTTCTTTTTTTAATAAATCTGCAAAAATGTCAACAATTCTGTGTTTTTCTGTCAATATGGGGTACTGTGTGTACATTAATAAGGGAAAAAAATGAACTTAAATGATTTTAGCAAATGGCTGCAATATAACAAAGAGTGAAAAATGTAAGGGGGTCTGAATACTTTCCGTCCCCACTGTATGTTAGGCATCTGTATTTGAAAGCCACACATACCTGCACACCGAAGTGTCGATGGGCCCAATGAAACCTCCCTGGGAACCTGAAACTTGGGAGGTATATTTCTGAGTTCCTGTCAAGGCCTCTTTTCCTATGGACTCTGTTTTATAGGGTTCAAAAGCTTTTGGTCAAATGATTAAGTCCGGTAAAGAAGTTCAAGAGTCAGGACTTCAAAGGCGATCCAAGGAGCAGGCACGGTCTACTTGACAACAAAGTATCCACCATAAATGTATCAGGTCACTTGTGTGGATGGCCCTTGGGTTTATTGATTGCCAGTTGTAAATGACTTAACAGTCTGTGCAAAATGTGAGAACGCAGGGTAATAGACGGGTAATAGACGCGTGGACTATGGGAAAACTCTGAATTCAGAAGAAGGAAGCAAAATGAAGGAAAGGGAACGAAAAGAAGGAAAGGGATATAGAAACATAACTGTATTTCATTTGTGGCTGCTAATGCAGGAACATTGTTATCTCATTTACAATAAAACACCACCTAAAAGTAAGTGTTACGTGAGATGAATACTACACAATGTTCACCAATCTAATCGTGTTCCTGTCTGTAAAAACTGCTCCCTGTCAGCTAGGATTCTATCTTCATTTTTTTAAGGGGTGTTAACCACTTCAGCCCCGGAAGATTTGGCTGCTCGATGACCAGAGCATTTTTTGCGATACGGCGTTGCGTCGCTTTCAATGACAATTGCGCGGTCGTGCGACGCTGTAACCAAACAAAATTGACGTCCTTTTTTTCCCCACAAATAGAGATTTCTTTTGGTGGTATTTGATCACCTCCTGCGGTTTTTATTTTTTGTGTTATAAACAAAAAAAAAACGATTTTGAAAAAAAAAACAAAAAACTTTTTGGTACTTTTATCTATAATAAAAATCCCCAGAGAAAAGCAATTTTTTTTCCTCAGTTTAGGCCAATATGTATTCTTCTACATATTTTTGGTAATAAAAATCGCAATAAGCATATATTGATTGCTTTGCGCAAAAGTTACAACGTCTACAAAATATTGGATAGATAGGGGGTAATTTACATTACCTCTGAATATTTATATAAAACCCTTTGTAAGATGTCACCATCTAGGTGATGGTTTGGAAAACACCGTGACATTTCCAGGCACCGTTCATTATATATAATCGGTGTGGTCTGTGACCTCTGGCAGGCTTGGATCAGTGTTAATGAGCACTGACCATTAATAGGTGAGTGATGGTGGACATCTGCTTGGGGGCCCGTGCTGTCACCAGGCTTTTGTAGTAGCTCTCCAGCAGTTTAGAACTTTTTTAACAGCAGCATATAAAAAAAAGTCAGCGTGCGAAGCAATAAATTGCGTTTGAAACGTGTGAAATGCAACTTTGCAGAGTGAGTGGAGCCCAAAGACATCTGAGAAGACATTGAAATCTCATAGATAGATACAGAGAATATTGGTGGACGCAACAATTTTATTATTATTATTGATGATTATAGCACTGTCATCTCCTGCGGCGCTATACGTAGCATTAAACACTAATCAGGGGTGGATAGTTCAGGTAATACTGTCTACCCGAATTTTCTTCTATGTCCGGATCTACCAGAAAGTAGTAGGGGGTCCCAGCAACCATCTGACCCAA
Source organism: Lithobates clamitans (assembly GCA_037952925.1). Classification (NCBI taxonomy): domain Eukaryota; kingdom Metazoa; phylum Chordata; class Amphibia; order Anura; family Ranidae; genus Lithobates; species Lithobates clamitans. The sequence continues at coordinate 5,865,377 of JBBGZY010000596.1, read as the reverse complement.
ATTTTAATACTTTGATCCTTAAATAATGTAAGTTAGCCAGCAAAGGGTATCTGTGCATGTGCAGTGGGCACCAGGTTGTGAAGCCGCAAGCTGTCACAGCCGGGTGCCCACCGTTGAAATGACGGAGCCGGGGAAAGAAGACTGGTGGAAAGAGCTTTTGAAATTCAATCACATTAAAAAAAAAAAAGTACAAAAAGTCTTGAAGTTGCCTTGGACTTATTAATATTATATTATATAATGTGATTAGTGCCGTGTACACACGACTGGACTTTCTGGGAAACTAGGTCCGACGGTCTTCCCGACGGACTTCCGGAGGACTTCCAACGGACTCTCTGAACGGACGGACTTGCCTACACACGACCAGACTTTCAGGCAGACTAGGTCCGACGGACCAGATACGACGCAAGGGCAGGGTACTACATCTCGCGCTCAACATGTGACCCCGCCCCCTTATGCCGTCACAGTCCCAGTATGCCCGCATATATACTGCGGCAGGGTGGCCACGTACCTGGCACCCCCCTCTGCGCCCCAAGCCCACCATATATATATATATATATTATATAGAACCTGTTGATATTAAATAAATAAAGTGACCCTATGGAGTCTCAGAAATCCTAAATCCTGGTCACTACAGAAGAAGAGCTCATATTCCCCCTTCTATGGTGGCCCTTGACTCCTACCTTACCTCAGGGTGCAAAAAACTCTTTGGCATTCAACACTTCTAAACATGAGCCGCGCTGTGCATTGTGAATGGTCCCGTAGTCTTCTGGGACCTGTGACTTGTCCCAGAAGACTGCAGTGGGGGGAGAACTTTCGCTTGGATCATCAAAACCAGGTATCTGCTCCCCCCCTCCCCTCCAAAAAAAAAGTGCCTTTCGGGCTGGGTTCACACTTTTGCAAATTGGATGTGGGTTTCCTCGCAGGCGATTGTGACCGGCTTTCTATGGAGTCGGTTCACACATCTCTGGGGCAGCCGTGGAGGACACAGCAGAAGAGTCCTGTGCATCTTTGGCCCCATTTCAGGTCCGAATTCAGCCAAAAATTGGGACCTAATTCGGACCTCAATCTGTAAACGGAGACACACCAGGCCCCCTGCTGTGTCCTGCGGCCGCAAATAGTGTGGACCCAGCCTAAAGAGGAGGGGGAAGGAGGCCTTAAAGCAGAACTTCTCCTTTTGGGTGAAGCTTAGGGTTGCCACCTCATCCCTTTAAACCCGAACACATAGTAATTACACAGGTTCTGAGACTAATTTAATGCAGATAAGGCACCAAGTGAGTTTAATTACCACCTTAATCAGCCACAGAACTTGTGTAATTAATATGTGTTCGGGGTTTAAAGGGATGAGGTGGCAACTCTAGTGAAGCTCCGCTTTAATAGTCCACTCCATGGTCCATGTTCCATGTTCCACAGAGCTGTAATGTCCTCATTGATCTAAAGCAGAGCAATTTAATGCTTCAGCAACCTCTCCCAGAGCCGAGAATGTCTTGTTCCTGGCTATGTAATGTGAGAGAGAAAAAAAAAAAAATCCCAGACATATTTAAAGAAGGCCATTTATGAATGCATGTCAGCAAATAGGATGTACTTGACTTGGTAAAGCTGTTTGCTTAGAGCAAATTATGCCACCCCCCCCCCCTTCCTCCTCCAGTAATGGTAATGTGGACCTATAGCCCAGCAATGAGGGCCCTTTCCTCCAGACATCAGTGTTTACAATGTGACTAAACCTAAGCAGATCCATCCAGAGCTTAGAGAGCCAACGCAGATAAACGCTACATGCATGTGATTAAACTAGCGTGAACCCAGTTACCAAAATTTCATACACTTAACTTTTTAATGCAATCCAAAAGTAAAGTTTTTTTAAATCTTTTTAAATTTACAGCTTTCATTATAGCGACTGGTGATCCTGCCATGAAGGTCCTTGCTCAGGCACTTCCTGTTCTAGGGTGACAACACTTTGTCCCAGTCTTCTAATTGCTCTCTTAGGTTGTCACTTTGTCATATACCCTTCAAGTAGAGATTACACAAGTTTGCACATATTGCATGGTTATATTTTGGCACTATCAGGAAGCTGATCCAAAGCAATGGTGCGAAGCATATGTTGCAGGGTGTGTATGTAGACAGGAAGGGGTTGATTTGCTAAAACTGAAGAGTGCAATATGTGGTGTAACTCTGCATAGAAATCAATCAGCTTTCAGGTTTTTTTGGTCCAAGCTTAATTGAAAAAGCTGACATTAGAAGCTGATTGGCTACCACGCACAGCTGCACCAGATTTTGCACTCTCCAGTTTTAGTAAATCAACCCTGAAGTGTCTGACTAGGGTTAGAGGAGATCAGCATTGCTGAAATGAAAAAAAAAAAAGTGATGACTGACAATTGCGCGGTCGTGCGACGCTGTACCCAAACAAAATTGACGTCTTTTTTTCCCCACAAATAGAGCTTTCTTTTGGTGGTATTTGATCACCTCTGCGGTTTTTATTTTTTGCACTACAAACAAAAAAAAAGCGATAATTTTTACTTTCTGCTATAAAACATTTCCAAAAAAAAAAAAAAATAAAATGAATTTATTCATCAGTTTAGGCCAATATAAATTCTGCTACATATTTTTGGTAAAAAAAAAACCAATAAGCGTATATTGATTGGTCTGTGCAAAAGTTATCGCGTCTACAAAATAGGGGATAGATTTATAGCATTTTTATTTACATTTTTTACTAGTAATGGCAGCGATCAGTGATTTTTTGGCGGGACTGCGACATTGCAGATCGGACACTTAACTGACATTTTTGACACCTTTTTTGGAACCAGTGACATTATTACAGTAATCGGTGCTAAAAATATGCACTGTTATTGTACTAATGAGACTGGTAGGGAAGGGGTTAACATCAGGGGCGATCAAAGGGTTAAATGTGTTCAATGTTTGTGCTTTCTATAGCCTCGTACACACGATTGGACTTTTGCGACGGAAATGTTCGATGACAGGCTGTTGGCGGTAAATCCGACCGTGCGTATGCTCTACATCTTCCACGAACAAATGTTGGTTGGCAGGTTTTAAAATTTTCCGCGTACAAATTTTCCGAGCGTGTGTACACAAGTCCATCGGATATAAGTCCAAAGTACAAACATGCATGCTCGGAAGCAAGGACGAGCCAGAAGCGGTCGGTCTTGTAAACTAGTGTTCGTAAAGGAGAATTAACATTCGTGACGCGGCAAATTATGAAATCTTGAAATGCAGCGCACAATTCTCTTCTTCTTTAATGGGATAATAATGAAGCTGCTTTGCTGGTGATACTGATGGAGTTATTGCAAACAAATTTTCAAAGGCTTTTTTTTTTTCTAGTGATATCAAGAATAATATTATTATGCTTTTTTTTTTTTTTTTTTATTTGGGCAAGTTACCACAACACCATTATCCCGTAGTTTTTAAGATCAAAGATACGACTATGTTGGTGTCCCTTGTCAATTTTACATTGTATTTTTTTGCCTACTCCCAAACTGTCATTTGAAGTAAAACACATAGCTAAGTATTATTCTACACATTTTTTTTACTGTGCTTTAAAAAAAGAAAACAAATAAAGTTAGACATGCTATCTGTCAATAGAACTTAACCAAAGAGTGCAGTCTATGCATCCAAAAATATAGAAAATATACCAAATCAAATCATTATTATTCAACCAAAAAATAAAATAAAAGCCTCATGCATGTGTCCTGCTTCTTAATATAGGGGGTCAACAATGCCAAGAGTTGGTGAAAGCAGGGGTCCATCATCCGGAGATAATTCTGAAAATCATCTGGATTATTCTCCTGGAGCTCCCACAGCAAAAGCATATGACATAATTGGTCACGATTAATAAAGCAACCAATTTTTAGTCCATGAAATCCTCCTCCTCCTGTTCCTGGACTGGACTTGGGTCAAAGCAATAACTCCAAGGCCAATAATAAATAACACATTATCTCCTCCGATTCCGCAACATGTCTGGTTGATGAACAGCCGTTCAGAAACTAACTGAAAAGCACAAAATGAAAAGCATGAACTGAAAAGTGCGTGTCAACACTTACCAAACTTCTGCTAACACAAAATTAGCAGAAGGAGCCCAAAGGGTGGGCTAAAGAGCTGAAAAACAACGTAGTACGTCACTACATTCGTGTTTGTTGGCCGACAATTCCTTGCCATTTATATGCAAGACAAAATCCAGGCATGCACCTTCGGACAAAAGCTCGGAAGCAAAGACGAGCCGGAAGCGGTCGGTCTTGTAAACTAGCGTTTGTAATGGAGAATGAACATTCGTGACGCGGCAAATTATGAAATCTCAAAATGCAGAGCACATTCTCTTCTTCTTTAATGGGATAATAATGAAGCTGCTTTGCTGGTGATACTGATGGAGTTATTGCAAACAAATTTTCAAAGGCTTTTTTTTTCTAGTGATATCAAGAATAATATTATTATGTTTTTTTTTTTTTTTTTTATTTGGGCAAGTTACCACAACACCATTATCCTGTAATTTTTAAGATCAAAGATACAATTATGTTGGTGTCCCTTGTCAATTTTACAAATATAGAAAATATACCAAATCAAATCATTATTCAACCAAAAAAATAATGTCAAAGCAATAACTCCAAGGCCAATAATAAATAACACATTATCTCCTCCGATTCCACAACATGTCTGGTTGACGAACGGTCGTTCAGAAACTAACTGAAAAGCGCCAACTGAAAAGCACGAAATGAAAAGCGCGAATCAACACTCACCAAACTTCTACTAACACAAAATGAGCAGAAGGAGCCCAAAGGGTGGCGCTAAAGAGCTGAAAAACCATGCAGTACGTCACTACGTTCGTAATTGTTGGCCAACAATTGTGTGGCCGTGTGTATGCAAGACAAGTTTGGGCCAACGCCCTTCGGACAAAATTCCACGGTTTTGTTGGCCAACAATTTGATCGTGTGTACGAGACTTAACTGTATGGGGTACTGTGTGACTGGGTAAACACACAGATCCAGCTTCCTGCTTAGCAGAAAGACAGGATCTGTATGATCTCCCCTGTCAGAACGGAAATTTACCTTGTTTATACAGGCAGATCCCCATTCTGTCACTGCAGGAAACGATTGCGGGTGGCCGGCGGACATCGAGTCCGCCAGATCCACTGATTGGGAGCGTGCGCGCGCCCACAAAAGCGAGTTCCCGAGCCGACATACACCTATGGCGATTTGCGGGATAGTGCCACCTTGCCGCAGTATAATGACAGCGGCTGGTCGGCAAGTGGATAAACAGCCCGGCAGGGGAGCCCACCTGACCGGGAAACTCACAACAGTTAGAGCAGGGAGTCAGTGTGGCCTGGTCGTTGCAACCCAAAAAGGAACTTGCTGAGTAGTAGATGAAGGACCTAAACTTTTCTTACTCCTACTGCTAGTCCTGTCCCTACACTAGCCACTCGCAAAATGCGCACCAAACCCCAGGGGCAGAGACTTATAAAGACTTTGCGTGACCCAAGGTGGCCGTCAGGGTCAGCATAGCCAATAGGACCCCTACTCCAGTGCATCGGGGCAATCATAGAGAAACCCAGTTTCTCTTGGCTTCCTCCCCCAGCTGCACTGCCATTCTGGACAAGTGCCACCTGCTGTGAGGAATGTTGACTGCACCTGCCTACAAACATGGTTGTAACAAGTCAGTATTGACGTTCTTCCTAAGTTTAACCACCACTTTAACCACTGCAATACCGGCCACTTTCACCCCCTTCTTGCCCAGGCCAATTTTCAGCTTTCAGCGCTGCCTCATTTTGAATAATAATTGCGCGGTCATGCATAAACTAAATTTTTATAATTTTGTTCCCACAAATAGGGCTTTCTTTTGGTGGTATTTAATCACCGTTGTTTTTTTTTTCAAATTGCTATGCAAACAAAAAAGTTATAAAATTTTGCAAATAAGTAATTTTTCTCCTTCACTGATGTGCGCTGATAGGCTGCACTGATGAGGCACTAATATGCAGCACTGATGTGCACTGATAGGGGGCACTGATGAGGGGACACTAATATGCAGCACTGATATGCAGCACTGATGGGCACTGATAGGCAGCACTGTTGGGCACTGATGTGCGGCACTGATGGGCACTGATAGACTGCACCAATAGGCACATCTGTTGAGGAGGCACTGATAGGCACTGACAGGCATCACTGATGGGCACTGATTGGCATCACTGATGGGCATCACTGCTGGGCACTGACAGGCATCACTGCTGGGCACTGACAGGCATCACTGATGGGGCTGCACTGATAATTAGGGCACTGATTATCAGTGCAGATGTCCCCACTGAGGAAAGCCACTTATTGGCTTTCCGCTCCTCATGCACTGTGATTGGACACAGCTGATCACATGGTAAAGAGTCTATGTCATGGGCGAGGGACCGAGGGATGCACCGCACCACCAATCGGCACACTCGTACGCCCCCGGGGGTGCGCAATAGTGGCCTGTTCTGAAGGACGTCATATGAATCCCACTCAGAACAATAAGGCCCCCACCCATCCATCATTCTGCTATAGGCCGGGCGGGAAGTAGTTAAAGTAGAACAAAAGGCTAAACATGACTGGTCCAATAGCTGCAACCGAAATTGAGAAGAAATACCTCCAAAGTTGTCACCAGATATAGTGTGTGTTGCGTAATTAGAAGATTTTCCCTTTATTACTTTTCTAGGAGCAACCCAAATTTTGGGATTTTCTTTCACTTTTGGTGATGAATGTAAACATAAATAAAATAGAGTCTCCCTAATGGGGACACAAACAGCAATAAAAACCTGACAGGTGTTCTGATCCCTCTTCACTCTATCCAAAACTAAAAAAACGTTTTGCCTTTAGTTATACTTTAAGTACTGTCTATAGGGATAATTCTGAGCCTCCAGGACTATCCCTAAATGAGGAATAAATCCCTCTTCCTCTGGATTTGTGATGGAAGTGATGACATGAAGATATCTTCTGTTTTGGGAAGGCTCTGCGGTAGATCACAGTATCACACTTTGTCAGGAAAGTGAGAAAAGTCGAAGTCGCCCTCTAATGTCTGGGGATTACTTACAAGTGACACTTGGCAATAGTGACGGGTGCGGCAGCTGTTCCTGAGCAATGGGTTGTTTGTACAATTGCTCCATGTCTAATTCTCTGGGCCCTGTTAGGAGTGGATCCTGTGTATGTTTCATGTCCACACAAGGCTAATCTCTCTGACGGACAGACAGGTCATCAGGAGCATCTCCCGGCTTTGCTCTCCTGACCTATAAGCTAAAATCCTTCTTGTAAATGATGTTAGTAGTCCATTCCGAATGATCTTCAAAAGGCCATGGCATTCCTAAGAAACTATCCTCACAGCAACCCTTGATGTGGCCCATTGCCCCATAGAGGAACAAGAAACTTTGACCAAGTGGCCCTTTAATGGTGTGGACAGATTTCTGCAGGCCAAAGAAAGTATACCATGGAAAGTGGGCATGGTAACCTAAAGAACCTGCTTTGCTGGTACACACTATTTTACAGGTTCCAGCATCTGCTTTCTTTGTGGCACTTGGCATTTGGTCATATGACAGTTTAGAGCCGCAAAGGAAATCAATACTAAAGGACTGCTCTGGTAGAGACTGAAGAGGGAGCAAATAGGTATATGTGGTCCAGGACAGGTCACTGACTGTGGTTCCTGCTCTGACTGGTGTCAGAATGGTGAAGTTTCTCCACTCAGGGCCATCAGCCAAACATTAACTGGCTCAGTCTCTCTTTATATTGTAAACCATTGTGCAAACTGTTGGAGCTATATACATAGTAAATCATGTATAATAATAATGTGAATAGAATCAGGGGCGTAGATAAGGGGGGGGGTCAGGGGTGTTCCACCCCCCCAGAGCATCCTGGCAAAATGCCCAGACAGTGTCCCTGCTGTTTAGCCTCAGCATCAACACAGTAGAAAAAAATCAGATTTTCGGAGTGCAGCAGCCAGCTCCCCTTCTATTGTGCCCCATCCCCTCAGTTTATTAAGAGTTATCCCTGAAAAGCATAAAATTACTGCGAGGTCTCAGATGCTGGCAATTGACAGTGCATGGTTGAGGGAACTCTTCCTCGAGGTATCATATGACACAGCCGAAGGGAGAATGGGGATTCAGAAGTTTTCCTACTTCTGTGCCATGCTGAATCTGAGGTCTGGTAAGTGGGGAGGCATCAATTTTCTGTTCTAGGAAGGAGGAAGTAAGAATTTCAATCTGGGGGAGTTTCTTTTGGTGGGGGGGGTTAAGGAAAGGGGGGTGGGTTTGCTTTTGGAGAAGGGGGGGGGAGTTTCTTGTAGAGACGTTTACAGGGGGTGGTTAATGGCAGGGATTTGCTTCTGGGAGGGTTTGATTGTATGAAGGGAGATTTTCTTCATAATTAGGAATCTTTGCTGGGGGAGAGGTTATTGACTGAGGGAGATATTTTTGCTTTGGTGGGTTAGAGACAGGGGGGTTTCATTTTTGGGGGCATATTTGAGGGAGGAAGATATTTTACAGTGGGAATCTTTGCTTGGGGAGAGAGGGTTCTTAGGAGGGAGAGGGGGATTTTTTTTCCTTTAAAAGAGATGTTTTTTTATTAATTATACTTACCTAGGTGGATGGAGCATCGATCCAATGTTGCATTTGCCCCCAGCAACTTCTAAGCCCAACAATAGAGTGATCAAAGACCGCTGATTACTCAGTTCTCAGCCTTCAGTAAGCAAAGAGTGGTGAATGTCAGTCCTTGGTCTCCCCCAAGCTCACTGGAATGCCAGGCTGTGGAGTGGGCAGGAGTGGCTGGCTCAGGGTCTCTGCGGCTCACTGAGAGGTTGAGCGAGTTGCTGGTCCAGGCATCTGGGTGAATACTGACTTTAAAGTTAGTAATTTTCCACAGCCTGGACCTGCTGAGCGATGACAGCTGACAGCGGGCTATAGCTGGCTGTCGGCTAAAAATGGGTCACAAAAGTGCAGGACGAACTGCGCTCCTCCCCAGGAGAAGTCCAACCAAGCAGTATGCCGTCCCTTCAGAGTGCATGCACCGGTGACATCACCGGCTGCTTTCCTCATAAATATCTCCTAAATACCACAAGTTTAGGAGATATTCACTGTACCTACAGGTAAGCGAAAAAATAAAAAATTACTGCGCTTCCCTACAACCCCAAGCTGCAGTTCTAAATTGTAGGTACAAAAATCAAATAAATTAGAACAATTAACAGAACCGCGCTAATGTGGAGATAATTCATAAATCGCAAATAATCTATACCAAGTAGGATTCCCATCAACCAAATATCTCATATATTGTGTCAAGATTGAAACAACATAATATATTCTAAACCAAATATTAACAAAACACCATTGTGACTAAATAAATAGTTAATAAAAAATCGATGAATATTGTGACTGTAATATAAAAATCTTTAAAGCAAATGAATCCTCAGAAAGTGATAAAAAAGATGAGTCTGTGACTGATAGTGACTTCAAATGAAAACAGTCCTTAACATAAATGATTCCACCAGTAGTGATTGAAGGCTTAATGGACAAAACACCTCGTGAGAAGGATCCACCACCTATAATGATGTACGCTTACCAGAGGCAAGCTTTATTAAAGCTTATGTTAGAAATCCACTCTGCGGGGACACCACCATCGGTCTCAGCACAGGGGGAGGACCACCCGGAACTCTCCGTCCATAGAAGCCAAAATTCAGCAAGAGGAACCCAGGGAAATGAAAGACACATCCTCCATAGTGTGAATCCGCATAAACAATTTAATAAATAAAAGTAGCACACTTACATAGAAGTATCGAATAAAACAGCATGTATCGTATAACAGCCGGCCGGCCTGCATGCACCCGTTCACAGTGGGATAGAAACGATGACGTCAGCGCGTCTGCCTTCCGACGTACGTTTCGTCCTATTGGACGTTGTCATAGGAACGTTATTATAGGCTTACTTGTAGGTACAAGTTCAAAAGATGGGTTTACTACAGTTTAAGACTGAATAAAAGTCAACCATATTGACCAGGTGCAAAGGGTACCATCCTGAGGTAGGCAGTGCCTAATATTTTTTAATTTTTCATCTCTTAAAACATTTCATAAAATTTCTTAGGTTTTTAAGGTTTAAATAAGTCACTGAATTTACTGCCCACCACAATATGTTGCCCCTTGCACCTTGTCAACTTGCACAGTAAGGTTAGCTAGAACCCAGTCTTGGGTCTCATTCATAGATCCTACATGACCATGGTACAGCAAGTATACTGCAAATACCTGCACCCGGGATCTTAGATGTTCTAATATCTGCTCAGCCTGTACACCTGAGTGATGGGCTGAAAAGAGTCAAGGCTGTCTGCTGCTGTAAACATGTATCCACCTGTATCTGCACATCCAGTGGTTACCTGCAGGTAGGGATAAATTTTTGCCCTTGGATAAAATCTCTCTGCATCCAGGGTCAGAAATGTGTCCCTAACAGCAGGTAGCCACTGTGACCCAAGGTTTGTTAGTGTGTCGCTCAGGCTTAATCGATGTGGGGAGTAATGTAGATGATACCAAATGTACTGCAGGAGTGTCGACGAGGGATGGAGCTCATCCCAGCTCCTGTAGTCACTGAAGGGAAGAGAGAAGAAAAATCCCTGGTGCCACACATCCACAGAGTCCTATGGTAATGTAGTAGTGATGGGAAAGACCTCAGCCCGGGCTCCCACCAGGCCACACCCCCAATGTGTTTTGCTTGGTTCCCCGGAGCTTAAACATGGGGACCACTGGATGTACAGATACATGTTAACAGCAGTGGCTCTTTTCAGCCCATCACTCAGGTGAACAGGCTGAGCAGCTGACAACAAATTGGAACATCAGGGATCCTGGCTGTATGTATTCATGGTATATTTGCCATTCCATGGCCATTTAGAACATATGAATGAGATCTAAAGCCTGGTTCACACGGTAAGTTTTTTTTTTCAGTTCAACCCAGTGGGCTGAAGGAAAAAAAAAACTAAGGAGCTTAGGAGGAGCTCGCTGTACTAATGAGTACACTACCGCACCACAACTGCGTGCATTGCATTCTATTCAGTTGAATGGGGGTCATTTTTGCTGCGCTGCATTGCAAAGTCTCATGGCCCCACTCTGCTGTCACATGTTTTTACCGTACCTCCCCCAACATAAAAGTGCAAATGATGCCTTTAAGTTTGAAAGACCTGAACCCCCCTCCCAGTAAAAAAAATTATCTACGGCCCTGAATACAAAACAGCTTTGACTGGAAGCTGGAGACATGCTGCAGTAGAGGGATCACTACTATTACCCCTTTCACAAATAAATGCTCCTCCTACAGGCTAAAGGGGTCCTTGGGCCACATCCGGACATTTATAGGTTGGAAGGAAGGTTTAGTGTAGTTTTTACATTTTGGGTCCTTTATTATTTTTATATAGATCATACTTAAAAGAGGGACAACAAAGAAAGAAATAGGAATTTAGAGATTTGGTTCCAAAATAGGGACTGTCTTTTTAATTGGCAGCTATAGTCATTACTCAGTACCCAAGTACTCACAAATTAGAATCTTTTGTTGTGGTTTTGAGATTTTTTTTTTCCAAACTTTGTGAGGAAGATTGTCTGTCCCTACTGAGTGGACACTTTTCCCATGGTATGAAGGAAGCATTGCATAACAGTTGTACAAACAATAACACTTGAGGTCCAGCCGTCAATTGTAATCTACACCGTGCACAAAGGACACCAGCCACATTTACTGGAGATTATAAAACACTCAGGGCAGTAAAAAAAAGCCCCATCACATCAGTTATTAAGCAATATGGGCAGATGTAGGCTAGTGTTCTTAGCTAGATAAAATGTTCAAAGTCAGTCAGGTGGTGGGACAAGCTACACACATTCTATAGTCCTTATCTGCTTTTACAGACTCCCTCAGCACTAGGTACTGGGACATTTGTCATTTTTCTGGTCTGTAATTCACAAGCCACAATTAAAAAGGATGTTTATTGGCAAATTCAAACTTATACTGCCCACATACACCTCTCTGATTGTCCAGAACGTACATGTTCTCACCATTGTTCCTTATTTAATTTTCCACAATGTAGAATAATCAAATAAAGCTGATCATACACCAATAGAATTTCGTTTGGACTTTTGTTCCCAACATCTGAAAAATAGTTTGTCAGAGCATTGGATCTTCTCATCATTGAGTCAACTGGTTTTGTTTGAAAGCCGTTCGAAATTTCCTCCAGACCTGCTACTGAATGAAATCCCAGTTCTATAGCAGCTTCTGTTTTGTGCCTGGCACATGCCCATTACAATATGTTTTCTCCCGAACAAAAACTGCATTTACAGTTAGAATTGTGTTTGTTCAGGAAAAAAATTCTTTCTTGCTCCTTTTGAAATTGTATTATCATTTATGCTTTTTTATGTTTTTTTTTTCTAACCTTAATTGTACTGGTGTGTGCCCAGCTTAACTTGGGTTCTTCTCATAAGAGAATGGCCTTGCAGGAGATGCTGAAGGCACAGGTTCAGGAAGGAGTTGGCCTTCAAAGAGTTTTCCATTATTAGCCCCAAGTTGGAAAAAAGAACGATGGTTGATTTCACACAAAAAAATCAAATGAATGTTTCAAAAACAATTCTACTGGTGTTTGGCCAGCTTAACTTGTGTTCTTCTCATAAGAGAGACTTGTACATTATGGCCTTGCAGAAGATGCTGAAAACACAGGTTCAGAAGGGGCTGGTCTTCGAAGAGTTTTCCATTATTAGCCCCAAGTTGGAAGACTCTAATAAGATGGTTGATTTGACCCCACTAATGTTTGATTTGGCCAAAAAAGAACAATGGTTGATTTGATTAAAAAAAAAAAAAATAAAGTGAACGTTCCAAAAATTACATTTATTTACCTTAATTCTACTTGTGTATGGCCAGCTTAACTTTGGTTCTTCTCATAAGGGAGCTGCCTTCATTATGGCCTTGCAGGAGGAGCAGAAGACACAGGTTCAGAAGGCCTTTAAAGAGTTATCCATTATTAGCACCAAGTTGGAAAAAAGAACGATGGTTGATTTGACAAAAAAATTCAAAAATCAAATGGATGTTTCAAAAGCTATTTTTTTTACCTTAATTCTACTGATGTATGACCAGCTTAGCTTAGGTTCTTGTCATAAGAGAGACTCATTATGGCCTTGCAGGAGACTGAAGAAGAAGTGCAGAAGAAGTTGGCCTTCAAAAAGTTTTCCATTATTAGCCTCAATTTGGAAAACTCCAATAAGATGTTTGATTTGGCTCCAATAATAGTTGATTTTTCCAAAAAAGATTAAAAATAAATAAAAATCGAATGAATGTTCCAATAATGAAAAAAATTGACCTCAATTCTACTGGTGTATGGCCAGCTTAACTTGAGTTCTTCTCAAAAGTGAGACTCCTTTAGTATAGCCTTGCAGGAGGAGCTGAAGACACAGGTTGAGTAGGAGTTGGTCTTCACAGAGTTTACCATTATTGGGCTCAAAGCTGAAAGGCTCCATTCATAGACTTGGAAGTAAAGGTGGTGCCACCACACCTAACCCCTTGTCCAAGTTTTTTGTGTCAAAAACTTCTTGGTCTTTTTTTTGGAGTGACACTTTCCAGCCTCAGAAACTCATCACTTGCCAATGGTTTTACTATTAGCCACAAGCTGAAAGACTCCACTCACAGACTTGGAAGTAAAAGTGTGTCACCACACCCAACCCCTTGTCCAACAGCTGTTTTCTGTATCTCTGACTTCTTGGTCTTTTTTGGAGTGACCCTTTCCAGTCTCAGAAACCCATTACAGGCCGTGGGTTTTACTATTAGCCCCAAGCTGGAAGACTCCACTCATAGACTTGGAAATAAAGGTGGTGTCACCACACCTAACCCTTTGTCCAACAGCTGTTTTTTGTGTCCCAGACTTGGCCTTTTTTGGAGTGATGCTTTCCAGCCTCAGAAACCTATTACCAGCCGTAGTTTTTACTCGCAGGCAGCTAAGTGAAAAGGCAAACAGGCCACTTTGTACAAATAAAGTCAACACTTTGCAAAGATCAAGAGAACAAATGCTGCAGAGAGAGGGGTGTTGATCGAACCAGAAATAAACTTTGACAGGAGCTGATGGGCAAAACAGCACAGGTGGTGGGGTCACTAATGCCTACAGCAGTCGTGTTTACATTTTATGTGGAATTTAAACCATTTAGAGAGTTTCATAATAACATTCCTTTAAATAGAGTATCCTGCAGGACGAATATAAGCCAATGCAATCGGTATAGCGGTGACATTCAGGAGCGGTTATCCTGATACAAATAGTGATGTGTGTTGTAGGACTTTCTAGGATTCTACATCTGCCAGTACTTGTCATGCTGTTTCAGTAGCAGATGTTGGTTTTCATAGGGCTGAGTTGCTAGTTTGACATTCAACCCTCCTAATCCTAGTTTGACACCCAACCCGCCTTCTTTCTGAGCCTTGGCTGGGGACCACCCTGGCATCGCAGTGAACTTGGATTAGGTCCTCTTTTAATTATCAATATGTTTTAGCGGCTGTGGGGGAAAGTTTATTAAAAAAAAAGAATGGGCAATATCAATACACACATCTTCCCACCAGCTTTGATCTGCCTGCATGGCATAGAGAAGCAAAGGGACCAACTGATGACATCACAGGGTCTATAATTGAGTATGTAATGAAAGCAGAAACAAATTGCATTAACATGTTGATGGTGGGGGATGGGAACTGGAGATGTGCAGGACGGAAAAATGTGTTTTGTTTAGTTTCGGATGAATTTGTTAAGGTAATCATTTTGTTTCGTCATATTCATTATATTAGAATGATTTGTTTTCGGAATTTGTTTTGTATACTGGGATTCGATTTGTATATTTGTTGTTCCAAATCTATTTGTACTTTGAAAGTTCTATCAGAAGATTGGCTATATTAACGTTTTTTAATGTGTCAATACGTTATTTTGGGAGAATACCTATGCACTCTGTTTTGGGTTGGATGGAGGTGGATCCGTCATAATCTCCAAATCTTAACATAATGAATGTAACGAATTTCAATTTCAGATTTATTTGTTATGTTATGAAGATTCTGATGGATCCACCTCCATCCAACCCAAAGAGAAGAAGTAGGAATCATCATCTTATTTCACTTTTATACCTTACTGTATTTATTGCAATATGTTTCTATTCCAAAAGTAGGGCATTTTTTTTTTTTTTTATAATAATGAAAAATGATAATGCAACATAAAAACAAAATGGATCGGAATCAGTTCGGATCATTTTGTTGTGTTCTTAAGTTATTTTGGATGCTTCAAACATTAACAAAAGGCCCAAACTATCGCATCATGCCATCCAAATACTGTATTTATTGGCGTATAACACTCACTTTTTCACCCTAAAAATTGGGTACAAATAGCACGTGCGTGTTATACGCCAATACTTCAATTTTAGATGCCTCGGAGGGGACAGGGAGGGGGGGCGGGATGAGCGCCGTCAGATTACATACAGTGAGAATCTCCTGTTTACTTGCGGCCTCTGTAAAAGGAAGTCCCGTCTCCTGGGCCGCCCCTCTCCCTGTCCCCTCCAGGCTGCAGATGGGCATCGATCAGGCTTCACTGATGGCAATGGTGAGGCTGCTGCATTGATGGCAATGGTGAGGCTGCTGCACTGATGGCAATGGTGAGGCTGCTGCATTGATGTGGACTGATGAGGTTGCATTAATGGCACTTGTGAGGCTGCAGATGGGCATTGATCAGGCTGTATTGATGGCAATGGTGAGAGTGCAGATGGGCACTGACCGTTATTTTGCTTCAAAGTTCCTTATTTAAAATTTCATTTTTTTTCCTGAAACCTCCCTCTTAAAATTAATGTGCGTGTTATACACCTGTGCATGTTATACGCTGATAAATATGGTAATTATTATTATTATTACTAATAATATTAATAATATATTATTATTAATTATTATTATTAACAATCGCATCATGCCATTTCCTTATAATTTCTTTCAAAACGTATTTATTCAGGGAAGCCATACTTGAGTCCAGGGCTTTTTTTCTCAAACAATAGGTGCTGGAACTCAACCACGACCCCCCAAAACCCCTCCCCCCACACACCCTCCAAATCACATCAAATAGTGGGTGTGGTCATATTTCACAAACAGTAGGAGGGTCTTAAAGGGGCATTAAATATCAGGATTGCATTACATACAGAGTGCAGAGCTGTCACTTGTAAACACAGAAACCAGACTTCTGGGTTTACAAGTGATTGCGGTGAGCAGGCACCAAAGGGTCTGAGCCAGAGGTGGTGGAACTGAGTTCCACCAAGTTCCCCCTAAAAAAAAAAGCCCTGCTTGAGTCACCTCCATCAGATCATTACCTGCAGCTATTACCTTTTGTACCACCTCCCCCTCCCTTTAGATTGTAAGCTCCATGAGCTGGGCCCTCCCATTCCTTTTGTATTGAAGTGTATTGTATTTGTACTGTCTGCCCTGATATTGTAAAGCGCTGTGTAAACTGTTGGCGCTATATAAATCCTGTATAATAATAATAATAATAATAATAATAATAATAATAATAATTCTGGACATGTTGAAATTCATTACTATGGTGATCCGGAGATGTGTGTACATCCGAATCTCTGAATAACGTGAATTTCATTCGAATTTTGATTCATAATTAAACGGATCGCACATGTCTAATGAGAACCAAGGAAGGTAAAACATAAACAAAATAAACAATATATTCACACTGGGTTCCCCACATGCAATTCGCAGTATCAGGAGATTTTGGCCGGCTCTCTATGGAGTCGGTTCACATATCTCCGCTGCGGCTCTGGTGCGAATTTGCACAGGAGTCTTGTGTGTCTTTTGGTCCATTTCAGGTCCAAATTCAGTCAAAAATCGGGCTGGAATCGGACCTGAAATGGAGAACCAGGACGCACCAGACCTAGGGTTGTCACCTTTTCTTCAAGTCAAACCCGAACACTTTAGCGGTGCACAGCAATTTTTTTTATAGTATAAACTATAGATATACTTTGCGATTAAATAACATTTCTAATCATATGAAGATAATCACAAGAATCCCCCTTTACATCAGAGTCCACAGAGTTCCCCCTTTTACATCTGAGTCCACAGAGTTCCCCCTTTTACATCAGAGTCCACAGAGTTCCCCTTTTACATCTGAATCCACAGTCCCTCTTTTACTTCTGAATCCACAGTCCCTCCTTTACATCTGAATCCACAGTCCCTCTTTTACATCTGAATCCACAAAGTCCCCCTTTTACATCTGAACTTGCAGATTTCCCTTACACTGCAGACTCTGATGTAAGGGAGAACTCTGGGGACTCTGACATACGGGATGCTCTGGAAACCCTGATTTAAGGGGGAACACTGAGAACTCCGATGTATGGAGAGGACTCTGATTGAAGGGGGAACATTGCTGCCTCTGGTGTGAAGAGGAACACTGATGTAAGGGGTGCTCTAAGAACGTCCTGGGAGTATTCCAGTCAGGCTTCATAAGGTATGTAAATGGCCTACACCTATAGCAAGGGCATTATTCAACTTTAGTCAGAGCTGCACAACTTGTTTTTATCTACAGACACCCCTTATCTGCATAGGCAGTTTTGTGGTAGAAAGTGAACTAACCCTTTAACTGCTTGCCGCCCGCCCACTGTCAAATGACTTGTTCTGGGACAAAATGGCCGCACTCTTTGCTAGGACACGACGCGACCCCAATCTCTGTAGAGAGCCACATCTGCGGCTTTTTAACCATGTGATTGGCTGTGTCCAATCACAGCCGGTCACATGTAAACAAGGAAGTGCCGGTAATCGGCTCTCCTCACCTCGCACTGACAGAGTGTGTGGTGAGGAGAGCCGATCAGCGGCATCTTCACGCAGGGGGACGCAGGGGGAATGTAATCAGGGCACTGATTATCAGTGCCCTGATTACAATATTGCAAAATCAGTAACCACCATTGCCCACCAATGCCGGCTATCAGTGCCCACCTTTTCTTACCTTTTCTACTTTTCTTTATCTCATTCATTTTCTTTCCTATCATCTCATTCTTCCGATTCATTCTTCATTGCTCTCTCTTATTCCTTACCCTCTTTAAACCAAAGCAATGTTTTTTCTAATTTTTGTTTGGATTCATGTGCTCACATAGTAAGAATCCTTTATCTAATTAAATATCACAATAGCACTTTGTATAACTCCAGAGACATTTATTGGATTATCGGCTTATAGCTAACCGTTATAATCTGTGAGTACTGAAACCTATGTTATTCTATTTCTAATAATGTTTCTATGTTGAAATATATGTATATCTTTGCTCTATTTTTCTTTAATAAAAACTTATTAAACAAAAATCAGTGCCCACCACTGCCCACAAGTGCCACCAATCAGTGCCCATTAGCGATGCCAGTCAGTGCTGGCAATCAGTGCTGCCCATCACTGCTGTCAATCAATGCCCATCAGTAATGCCCATCAGTGTCGCCCATCAGTGCCACCCATCAATGCCCATCAGTGCCGCCTATCCGTGCCACCTATCAGTGCCCACCAGTGCCGCCTATTAGTCCCCATCAGTGCCACCTAACAGTGCCCATCAGTGCTGCCTATCAGTGCCACCTATCAGTGCCCATAAGTGTGGCATATTAGTGCCTCCTCATCAGTGCCCATAAGTGGCACCTCATCAATGCCCACCAGTTCAGCCTATCAGTGCCCATCAGTGAAGCCTCATCAGCGCACATCAGTGAAGGCGAAAAAATAGTTACAAAATGTACTAACTGAAAAAAAGTAAAAAACTTTTTTTTCAAAATTTTTGGTCTTTTTTTGTAAAAAATAAAAAACCCAGCAGTGATTAAATACCAGCAAAAGAAAGCTCTATTTGTGTGAATAAAATGGTAAAAAATTTGTTTGGGTACAGTGTAGCATGACCGCGCAATTGTCATTCAACGTGCGACAGCTCTGAAAGCTGAAAAATGGCCTGGGCAGGAAGGGGTGTAAGTGCCCGGTAGGCAAGCGGTTAATGACCAAGCAATGTGAGAAGGAATGAAAGGGGAAAAGAATGTTACCTAGACAGAAACGGTAAAATTAAGAATGCACGGCAATATATATTAGGCTAGGTACACACGGGTGGCCTGGGGGGTGGTAAAAACAGGCGAGTGATCTGTTTTTTTTTTGTTTTTTTTTTACCACTCTCTTTAAAGTTACATGACAGCGGCTCAGGTCTGTTTACATTGTCTTGGCCCTGATGCTCTGCTTTTAGGTGCGGCAGTTATATCTTGGCATGTTGGGTTCCTCTTACCAAACTGGAAGTCAACGGGGCCGCACCGCAACCGTATGCCCAATGCACGAAACCCGGTTGTGCGAACGGTATTTCAATGTAAAGTCCCTCTTAGAAATAGGGAAAAAAAACAAGCATATAGGAGGGGGCAACACCACCTCCCAAATGCCTTTTAATCCAACCCTGAACCACTTCTGAAAAACGATTCACCATTGGTCATCTTTCAGAGGGGTGTTAGAGCCCGTCGCCCATGTGAATGGGCCCTTACAGGTTGAAAATGCAAAAGAAGAAGCAATTGCGATCTTTGCTGCTGCATGCAGGCGTGTCTCCGGGAATGGATCAGCGTGGAGCGCGTGGCACGGTTGAGGCTCACATATATATATGAAGACTCCTACAACACAAAAAAATGTGTTCCCTGTACAGGAAGAGATGACATTTATACACAGACCTGGGGCGATATGTAAAAAAATGTTCCCCAGCCAGTAGTACTGCTAGAATGTGTGTGTAATGTATGCCGGGATATACAGATCCGCAGACCCGTCCAAATTAAACATTGCGTCTTCTCTGAGCACGTAAAACATGAACTAGACTTTAAGAGGATCTTAATGGAAATGTAAACCCTAACAAAATGACATGTAGTTAGTTAATGTACCGTGTCTCATAAACAGATGTCTTTTTTTTTCCCCTAAGCCCAGGTTCACACTGAGCGGCGGGAATGAAGCCGATTTCACTCCCGCATGTCAGTCCCGATTCCAGCCGCGATTTCAGAGACATCTGTGCGGGTTTCTGCACAGATGTCAATGGAAATCGCAGCCCAAAATCGCAAAAAGTAGTACAGAAACTACTTTTTGAAATCGGTGCCATTGCCGCTGATTTGACATGTCAAATCGCGTGTCAAATCGTACCAATGTGAACCAGGGCTAAATGAGATACTTTTGTCTTTTTTTTTTTTTTTTTCTCCATCCTTGTTTCTATGTCAGTGTTGCTGATCTCCAGCAGCCTCTTTGTAGCCACTGCCTGCCAATGTGCACTCTAGACTCGTGCACAACGGAAAATTTTGTTTCGTTTCAGTTCGATGTCATTCGTAAAATCCATAATTTTATTCTGTTATATTCGTTATGTTACGTTAATATGTTTTCGGATAATTCGTTATTTCTGTAGAGTGTCGATATTCGTTATACTGAATCTCGAATCATGTCAAATTCATTCGTTATATGCGCTATAATTTCGTTCTTTGAAATTCGATATTTTTTATGCATGTATATATATTCGTGATAATGATTCGTAGTTTGGAAAGTCGTTTGTTTATTGAATCTTTTAACACACACAATGACTATATCTCTTCTCCTCTGCTCAAATACAATACAACACCCTTCTCACTCAGTTCTCAGGAAGGCACTTTGCCAGTAATCCAACCTTCAGCACAAAATTAATCAGCTGATTGGACTGTAAGATTTACTTTGAGTTGACCTTTTGTTTCATTAGATCTTTAACGAACTACCGAATTATGTCAAATTCATTCGTTATATCCTCTATAATATCTTTCATATTAGTTGAAATTCGATATTTATGTATGTCTATTGATTCGTGATAATGATTTGTAATTTGGAAAGTCGTTTGTTTATTGAATCTATTAACACACACAATGACTATATCTCTTCTCCTCTGCTCAAATACAATACAACACCCTTCTCACTCAGTTCTCAGGAATGCACTTTGCCAGAAATCCAACCTCCAGCACAAAATTAATCAGCTGATTGGACTGTAAGATTTATTTTGAGTTGACCTTTTGTTTCACTAGATCTTTAACGAATTACCGAATCATGTCGAATGCATTCGTTATATCCACTATAATTTCTTTTGTATTAGTTGAAATTTGTTATTTTTTTTATTCGGACATTCGGATGAATCCGAATGTCCGAAAGATGCAAAATTCGGCCGAATTTCGTAACGTTACGAAACGAATTGCACAAGCCTAGTGTACTCCACTGATGGATGTTGACTATAGTCACCAGGGCAAGTAGAGAGGGTGGATCTCCACAGTAGTGACACAGACAGTGATAAAAAAAAAACACAACAAAGGGTCCAACCCTCCTGTACTCTATCCAAAAATATATATATATATAAAAAAAATAATAATAATAATTGCCATTTACTGCACTTGCTTGGATGTACGGCAGACTACCTGTGCAGTGTATGACAAAATATAAGACAGGATGACAATGAAGGAGCACAGTTGGGAGGCCCTTGTTCTCTCATATCACAGCAAGTATCCGAACAAGGATCTGCATGGCAGGATCACCAGGTATCCTTTAAATCAGGTAACTCCAAACGTTCCAGTACAAGGACAGCATTGTATATAAAAAAAAAAAATCATCACTCATACATTAGAGTCATTCTTACATCAGGGTCCTCATTAGAGTCTCTCTTTACATCAGGGTCCTCATCAGAGTCCCTCTTATATTAGGGAACCCCTTACATCAGCGTTCCCCTTACATCAAGGTCTTACTTGGTGCCCCCCTCTTTTCCCCCTTATATCAGGGTCCCCCTTGTATCATATAACCCCTTATATCAGAGTCCCCCTTACATCAGGGTCTTCATTAGTGTCCCCCCTCCTTACATCAGGGTCCCCATCAGAGTCCCCCTTGTATCAGAGAACCCCTTACATCAGAGTCCCCTTTACATCAGGGTCCTCATTGGTGTTCCCACCTTACATCAGGGTCCCCATCGGAGTCCCTCTTACCTCAGAGTACTCCTGACATCAGGGTTTCCATCAGAGTCTCCTAATTCAGAGCCCCCACCCCCCCCTACATCAGGGTCCTCGTTTATGTTCCCCCTTACATCAGGATTCCCATCAGAATCCCCCTCATATCAGGGTCCTCATTAGAGTTCCCCCTTACATCAGGGTCCCCATTGGAGTTCCCCTTAAATCAGAGTACCGCTTACATCAGAGTCCCCCTTACATCAGATTACCCCTTACATCAGGGTCCTCATTAGAGCCCTCATTACCTCTGGGTCCCTAATAAAGTCTCCCTTACATAAATTTCCCCCTTACATCAGGGTTTCCATCTCAAACCCCCCTGATATCACAGTCCCCCTTACATCAGGGTCCCCATTACAGCCCCCCTTACATCAGAGTCCCAGTGACCTTCATCCTAAATTTGTGCACGTATGAGGATATACCAGTGACCCTAGCTGCGGGCCAGATAAAATCTTGTAGTGGACCAGATGTGGCCCACAGGCCATAGTTTGGACTGTAGTGATTGGGTTATGATTTACTTTATTTAAGATTAAGGACATTCACTTAACCAATTAAAGATAAACTGCTGGGAAAATTAAAGTTCTCCATTACAGCGAGGCTCCTCCTACACAGCAAGTATTACATGCTCATTTATAACAAGGGTACCAGTAAAAAAGACCTTTACTTACCACATTGCTTGCTCACGCAGGCTACCTCCATGTAACCATCCCTGCAGCCTCTTCTCTAAGATGCTCTAAGGCACTCTGATGTCACCAGGTACAATACAGGGCTAATAGCCTTGCATTGTCCCTGAGGGTGCCAAAGGACAGCACTCAAGTTGGAGTGTCAGGAAAATGAGGGATGAGGTGAGAAAAAGTTAATGTAATTAGTACCCTAGTCATAAACAAGCATCAATCCTTTGCAGTCTGGGAGGGGGCGCACTTCAAAGGAGGGTTTTTCTTTTTCCTGAAGTACAGCTTTAATAATCAATATATAGCGAAAAATCTGTGGACCCCATATCATCACACCAATATGAGCTTGTTGGACATCCCATTCCAAAATTATGGACTCTAGTATGGAGTTGCCCCTCCTCCAGACTATAATGGCTTTGAAGACTTTCCAAAAGATTTTGGAGGGTGTCTGTGGGAATTTTGTGCCCAATCAGCCAAAAGAGCATTTGTGAGGTCAGGGACTGATGTTGGATGAGAAGAAGACCTTACTCGAATTGTCTATTCCAAAGGTGTTCAGTAGGGTTGAGGTCATGACTCTTTGCAGGACACTTAAGTTCCTCCACACCAAACACATCAAACCATGTCTTCATGGAGGTGGCTTTGTGCAAAGGTTGCAGCCATGCTGGAACAGAAATGGATCTTCCCCAAATTGTTACAACAATGTTGGAAGAAAACAATTGTCTACAAAGTCTTTGCATGGTGTAGCACTCATAGTACATTTCACTGGAAACTCCTGAACTCAATGATTTAGAAAGTTGTCCACATACCGTATAGTAGGTATGATGGTCAGGTATTCTGAAACGTTGGCTAACTAGTGTATATACACACTGCATGTCCCACATACTTAATGAAGCACTCTTCGCACAGTACTGACCATGGGCTGGTCTCTGTGTAAACAATATCTTCATAAATCCAAGGGACCTGCCAGCTTTTTGAAGCACCCACAGCCTGTCTTTACAGAGGAGCAATAATCTGCCTTTTGTACACTGACGCTCCTTTGAATACCTTGAAACCTTGACATTTATCAGAACTGACACACAGGCCAAGTATCTCTCTATTACAGAACAGAAAAAAAAGTCGCTATGAGTCATTGATTCGTGTAATAGACAGAACTGGGGTTTTATAGAAACACTTAACACGGAATTCAACCGTTGAGCGAGTTTTCAGTAAGATAGAAGAGCAAGTCGGCTCAGTCAATTTCTAACTAGCAAGCGAGGTGCGTGTGGGAAGGGCGATTCATATTAAATACATGAAATAAAATTCCCCAGCCCTCGGGCTTAGCTGCCAGCAAAAAGGACTGCAATAAAACCTGCTACTACAGTGCCTTGCAAAAGTATTCACCCCCCTTGGTATTTTTCGTGGTTTTTTTTGCCTCACAACCTGGAATTGACATGGATTGTTTGAGGATTTGCATCATTTAATTTACATAACCTGCCCACAACTTTGAAGATTTTTTTTATTATTGTGAAGCAAACAACAAACAGGACAAAATAACAGAAAAAGTCAATGTGCATAACTATTCACCCCCCTAAAGTCAATACTTTGTAGAGCCACCTTTTGCGGCTATCACAGCTCCAAGACGCTTTGGATAAGTCTCTATGAGCTTGCCACATCTGCTGTCCAAAGCTCACCTCTGCACCCCCCATCCACAATTCACCTCTGCACCTCTGTCCACATCTCACTTCTGCACCCTTGTCCACAACTCATCTCTACACCCCTGCCTGCAATGCACTTCTGTACCCACCACCTACAACTCACTTCAGCACCCCCTGCCCACAACTCACCACTGCACCCCCATCCACAACTGTCTCCTATTCACTTCTGTACCCCGGTCTGCAACTCCTCTGTGGACCCCCTGCTTGCAACTCACCTCTGCACTCCCTGTCTGCAACTCATCTTTGCACCTTCTATCCACAACTCATCTCTGCATCCCTGTCTACAGATCACCTTTGCAACCCCCCACCATTCCACAGATCACCTCTGCACCCCCCCTTCCCTCCTTCAAAGACCGCAGCTCACCTCCGCACACTTTTACCCTTCCGCAGTTCATCTCTGCACCCCTGGCCATAACTCCTGTCCGCAGCTCGCCTGTGCACCCTTATTCTACAGTTTATATCCGCAGCTAAGTTATCAGACCTCTTCCACAACTCCTTACTTCTGCACCCCTCCTCAGTTCTAAACTCTACATCCCCACAATCCCCCCACCAACGTCCAATTGCACACCTCCCAACATTTTGAGATGGGAATGTGGGACACCTACTAACAAACGTATGGAGGCATATGACACGCCCCCTGCCACACCCCCTTAAAGGAGAATTAACCAACAAAAAAAAAGGTTAATTAAATCCACAAGGGCTTTTTTTTTACCACTACTATTGGCATTCAAAATGTACAAATGCAGCAATTTAGAAACTGGATGAAAGGTTTAGCACTAGGAAACACTTTTTGGAAGATAAAAATTGCATTTTATATACAACTGTATAGATCAGAGCAAAATTAGGAGGAATGAGGGACAGAGGGACATTGCTCAAAATCAGGGACAGTCCCTCAAAATCAGGGACAGTTGGGAGCGATGTCCTGCTTGCCTCTGCAGAAATCACAAAAGCTTGTTTTACCCTTACAGTGCACTGTCACTTGTGATTCCACCTCTTCCCATTGGCCAGCAGCAGCAGGATCATCCAGAGAGCTGTCAACATCTGGACAGCAGGCAGCAGCTCAGCCTGCAATGGCCCCCTCATACCCATGAACTCACTGCGCCCCAGCAGCTGTCCCTGAGTGCAGTAGCAGGGAGGATCTGCAGGAGAGGTGGTCTGTCACTTGTAAACACAGAAGTCAGACTTCTCTAACAGTAACAGTAAATAGCAAATTTCCTCCACGTTCCGGCTGAAAAAAAAAAGCCCTTTTTTCACATTAATCTCCTGTGATATTGCCTGGGAGAGGGAAGGGCAGTACTCTGAACTGACCCCAACCACGGGGGGCGAGAACAGGGGGGTGACCACCCGTGTCAATTTAGTCGACTAAAACGACTAAAACATTTTAGTCGACTAAAATCACTAAAACATTTTAGTCGACTAAATGAATACTATTTTAGTAGACTAAAATACAACTAAAACAATTGCAGAAGACAAAAATGGGACTAAAACTAAAATGCCATGTCTGGATCACATGACTGGCTGAGCACAATTGCCAATTCTTTGGCTAGTAAAACATTTCACATATACAGTATGTATCCAGCGCTCTATTGGTCCTTGGATCATGCAATGGGGTCTCTTTTCTCCTCGGTGCTCTATGGATTAGGTGTTCTCACCAGCTGATACCTTCACTTTTCTACAGGCACAGGTTCAGTGACAACCTTCATGCTATCCTGTGAAAGTATGCTATATATAGCAGAGCGCGGTATGTACCAGATATTGTGTTTTTCTTTTAAGAACACGTCTAACAAGTAAATAGATTTAGAGGTGAAGAAAGGAAGCACCTTGTGTATTTGCATTTCCAGAATTGTTCCAGTAGCTGCATACACATCCTGTACCGAGGTCAGGTACGCTTGTCAGCTGTGGAGGAAAATTCACTGTGTTGGTTTCTATGTGAAGCCAATGACCCGAATAATGCTGCAGAATTTATTGTCAGCAATGGGACTTCTGTAATCTATAGGGAACCTCAGCGGGAACTGGTGATGGGTTCGGAAATTCACTTCTGCATCTGGACATCCTGCCCATGTCACTGAGTCAGTAAATCAGCAGCATCTTGTGTGTATATATAGTGATCATTGGACGTGGCCTTAGGAGTGCAAAATATAATATAAAGTGGTAAAAGCCTGGACTTCAAACAAGTCTTCCTTTGTTTATCTCCATCACATGGTAGGCTGATAGTAGATTACATAAAATAGATAAGGATCTTTGTGCCTTCTTTTGAGATCACAGGAAGTGACAAGGACAACAGGTCATTTTTTTCTGTACTTGCTGAAAATGTTCTAGCCTGAAACATAAAAACTAATGCCACTACATCTAAGGACTGTAAACTGCCATAGATTTTATATATATGTATATATATATATATATATATATGTATATATATATACCGTATTTATCGGCGTATAACACGCACCCCAATTTAGGAGGGAATTTTAAGGAAAAAAAAACTTTTAGGAGGGAAGTTGAAGGGAAAAAAACTTACATTTAAATGCCCATCATTGCAGCCTTCTCAGTGCAGCCTTGCCCCAGTGCAGCCTTGTCAGTGCAGCCTTCCCCAGTGCAGCCTTGTCAGTGCAGCCATATCAGTGCAGCCTTCTCAGTGCAGCCTTCCCCAGTGCAGCCTTAAATCCCCTGTCCCTGCTTGCTGGGCTTCAAAATCGCGGACCGCGATTTGAAAATGGCGCCGCCGGCGCCGAAATACACAGAGCTGGTCCTCGGCTCTTTCCGGCGGCTCTCGTTTACTTTCGGTTTCACTTGTAGCCCCGAGCGGAGCTATCCGAACCTACTCGGATAGCTCCGCTCGGGGCTACAAGTGAAACCGAAAGTAAACGAGAGCCGCCGGAAAGAGCCGAGGACCGGCTCTGTGTATTTCGGCGCCGGCGGCGCCATTTTCAAACCGCGGTCCGCGATTTTGTTATTTTGACAGGTCGGGATCGCAGGGGATCGGCGTATAACACGCACCTGCGACTTTCCCCTGATTTTAAGGGGAAAAAAGTGCGTGTTATACGCCGATAAATACGGTATATATATATATATATATATATATTTATTTTTATTTATTTATTTATTTCAGGTACTTATATAGCGCCGTCAACTTACGCAGCGCTTTACATATACATTGTACATTCACATCAGTCCCTACCCTCAAGGAGCTTACACTCTAAGGTCCCTAACTCACATTCATACATACTACATACATGCAAACTCCAGGCAGGTAGTGCCGTGGTTGGGATTCGAACCAGCAACCCTTCTTACTGCTAGGCGAGAGTGCTACCCACTACACCACTGTGCCGTGAGTACACCCATCACATTTTTGTAAATATTTTATTCTATCTTTTCATGTGACAACACTGAAGAAATGACACTTTGCTACAATGTAAATTAGTGAGTGTACAGCTTGTATACCAGTGTAAATTTGCTGTCCCCTCAAAATATCTCAACACACAGCCAGTAATGTCTAAAACACTGGCAACAAAAGTGAGTACACCCCTAAGTGAAAATGTCCAAATTGGGCCCAAAGTGTCAATATTTTGTGTGGCCACCATTATTTTCCAGCACTGCCTTAACCCTCTTGGGCATGGAGTTCACCAGAGCTTCATTTGTCATTTCTTCAGTGTTGTCACATGAAAAGATATACGGTAATAAAATATTTACAAAAATGTGAGGGGTGTGTGTATGTGTGAGATATATACACACAGTATATATAATGTTAACAACCTATGCCCCATCTCCTTACCCCCCCTTCTCCTCCAAACTCCTTAAACATCTGGTCTACAATCGACTA
Organism: Lithobates clamitans; assembly: GCA_037952925.1. Lineage (NCBI taxonomy): Eukaryota > Metazoa > Chordata > Amphibia > Anura > Ranidae > Lithobates > Lithobates clamitans. The sequence goes on along the minus strand of JBBGZY010000596.1, from coordinate 5,837,207 downwards.
AGAACAAACTTCTTGATCTCCTTCAGTCTGGATTTTGCCCTCAACACTCCATGCAAATTGCTCTCCTTAAAGTGACTGTAAAGTCTCGCTTTAAAAAAAAAATAATATTAAGCATGTTATACTTATCTCCTCTGTGCAGTTGATTTTGCACAGAGCAGCCTGGATCCTCCTCTTCTCGGGTCCCTCTTCGTTGCTCCTGGCCCCTCCTTCCTATGGAGTGTCCCCACAGCCAGCAACTTGCTATTGGGGCACCCGAGTCGAGTCACAGCTTCGTGTATCTATTCAGACACGGAGCCACAACCCGGTGCGGCCCCGCTCCCTCTCTCCCCTGATTGGCTAACTGGCTTTGACAGCCGCGGGAGCCAATGGCGCTGCTGCTGTGTCTCAGCTAATCAGGAGGAGAGTCCCGGATGGCTAAGACACTGGAGAGAGATGGGGCTCAGGTATGTAATTAGGGGATGCTGCGGAGGCTGCTACTTACAGTTTTTTTTTTTTATCTTAATGCATAGAATGTGGAGGAAAGTCCAAAAGCAACATTAGAAAGTACAGACCTGACTTCTGGCAGAGGTAGTGAGTCAGTCAGCAATGACTGAATTTAAAGCAAAACATCCAGTTCCCATCCCACTACACCTACACATATGGATCCCCAAAAAAATCTGAATCTGCTATCAAAAACTTGATTCTTCATCATTAATATAATGTGAATGATTGGTGCGATATTTTCACCAATACCAACATTACCTATTCCAGCACCTCTCCCTTCTCTCCACAAACAATGCTTTTTTGTTTATATTCCCGAGAACACTGTCCATTGTCTTGGAAATTTTATAGATAGGCAACTTCTATCCTAATAATGATCAGTGGTTCCAAATTAATAACAGCTACTGCAATAGGGAACAGACCCAACATCTTTCCAAATAACCGTTCTGTTTATTCAGTGCATTTGAGTTTTTTTTAATACCCATGCTTAATAGGTATCATATTAATATTACAGCTGTAAGCAGTACATAGGCAGGATCGTTTCTTATCAAGGTCTTAGGAATGTGTGTATGCGGAGTTAGTATGATACCGAGGGCCTTGGTTGCAATAGACAAAGCATACAAAATGAAATACATGGATATACCGAGTTTAACGTTTCTTTCACACCATACATGTGACAATTTGATAGGGAGATCAAACCATTGATTTTTTTTTTTTTTTTTGGCAAAGCAATCAAAGACATAAAATGGTTGTTTTGATCGACTGCAAGAAGATGGGATGGAAATTGCCTCGATTAAATGTGGCGGAAATGTATTGAAGCTGTTACTGTTTTGGGACGGGGATTTGATTTTGTTTTTAGCCGGTGTTTTCTTTTTTTTTTTGTTATGAAAGAAAAAAAAATGTTTTTTCAAAAATAAAATTAAAGAAAAAAATAGCGAAAAAATATAAATGCTTTGATAAAATTGCAGTTTTTCTCCCACTTTGTTTCCATTTCAATTTATTTATTTTAATCAACTGTATTGAAGCTGTCAATTTTTTTTTTTTTTTTTTTTTTTATTAAAGTTTACAATACATTGTACACAATACAGGTAGTACAAAAATGATAAAGGCATAGATTCAAATAGAATATATTAGTAAAGTTATCCTCATAAGGCACCAATAGTAAACATTCAACAGTTCATGGTTTACCTACATCTAGCACTGGATAGTTGTAGAGGATTTATCAAACTGAGAGAGGGAAACCAGTGATAAGAGAGAGGATCTATGGTTGGGAGTACTAATCACAGATTAGCCAGGACTAATAAACTAGTAAAAGAGAATAAAAAAAGGAACATAAATTGGGATTGAAACAAAATTAACAGTAAAATAAACGTTGGTCTGACTTCTGCTTGAGCAGAGAAGAATAGATGATGGTGAGAATTATTTGTACCAGAGGAACTATCCATTTGGTTTAAACCATTCTATCCAAATTTTCCATTGCATATCAAACTTTTTACTGTTACCACGTCTACTGGCTAGTAAGGATTTATATACAGTCTTGTCTCCTCCTCTCATGCTCATCTCCAGGAGTTCTCCAGAGCCTCTCCCATCCTCTGGAACTCACTACCTCCACCTGTCCGGCTATCCCCGCGATCCCTGAAAACTCATCTCTTCAGGAAAGCCTATAACGTTTCTCTAACTAATCTTTTACCACTTCCATCAGCTCATTCCCCACAGTTACAACCTTTTGTACCACCTGCCCCAACCTATTAGATTGTAAGCTCTTCTGAGCAGGGCCCTCCTAATCCTCCTGTATCTTATTGTATCATAACTGTATTGTCTCCCTTTTATATTGTAAAGCGCTGCATAAACTGTTGGCGCTATATAAATCCTGTATAATAATAATAATAGTTTTGAAGACTTCCGAAGCGTTGGGGGCTTTGTCAGATTTCCAGTGTTTCGCTATCAATGTTCTAGCAACCAAGAGAATATGTGTAACCACAACTCGAAAGTTAGGATGGAAATTTTCAATGCCTATATTTAATATTGCTAAACTTGGATTGGGGGGTTGTCAGGATTCCTGTGATATTTGAGATGGATCGGAATATGCTGTGCCAAAAGCTGGTCAAGTGTTTACAGGTGCAGAACATATGAAAAAGGTTGCCTACCACACTGCATTGCCTCCAACACAGTGGGGAGTTGGATTGGGAAAATTTGGACAGCCTGTATGGTGTAAGCTACCACCTTAGGGCTATTTTTTGTAAAAGTTCCCAATAACTTACGCTTTTAAGCCTCCTACATACGATCGGATTTTCCGCAGACAAAACCTCAGACTTTTGTACGAAGGTGCATGCCTGGATTTTGTCTTGCATATAAATGGCAAGGAATTGTCGGCCAACAAACACAAACGTAGTGACATACTAGGTTGTTTTTCAGCTCTTTAGCCCACCTTTTGGGCTCCTTCTGCGAATTTTGTGTTAGCAGAAGTTTGGTGAGTGTTGATATGCACTTTTCAGTTCACGCTTTTCATTTTGTGCTTTTCAGTTAGTTTCTGAACGGCCGTTCATCAACCAGACATGTTGCGGAATCGGAGGAGATAACGTGTTATTTATTATTGGCCTTGGAGTTATTGCTTTGACCCAAGTCCATTCCAGGAACAGGAGAAGGAGGATTTCATGGACTACAAATTGGTTGCTTTATTAATCATGACCAATTATGTCACATGCCTTTGCTGTGGGAGCTCCAGGAGAATAATCCAGATGATTTTCAGAATTATCTCCGGATGACGGGCCCCTGCTTTCACCAACTCTTGGCATTGTTGACCCGCTATATTAAGAAGCAGGACACATGCATGAGGCTTTTATTTTATTTTTTGGTTGAATAATAATGATTTGATTTGTTATATTTTTGGATGCATAGAATGCACTCTTTTGTTAAGTTCTATTGGCAGATAGCATGTCTAATTTTATTTGTTTTCTTTTTTTAAAGCACAGTAAAAAAAATGTGTAGAATAATACTTGGCTATGTGTTTTACTTCAAATGACAGTTTGGGAGTCGGCAGTTACATTAAAAAAAATACAATGTAAAATTGACAAGGGACACCAACATAGTTGTATCTTTGATCTTAAAAACTACGGGATAATGGTGTTGTGGTAACTTGCCCCAAAAAAAAAGCATAATAATATTATTCTTGATATCACTAGAAAAAAAAAAAGCCTTTGAAAATTAGTTTGCAATAACTCCATCAGTATCACCAGCAAAGCAGCTTCATTATTATCCCATTAAAGAAGAAGAGAATTGTGCGCTGCATTTGGAGATTTCATAATTTGCCACGTCACGAATGTTAATTCTCCATTACGAACGCTCGTTTAGAAGACCAACCGCTTCTGGCTCGTCCTTGCTTCCGAGCATGCGTGTTTGTACTTTGGACTTTTGTCTGACAGACTTGTGTGCACACGCTCAGAAAATCTGACAACAGACATTTGTCCGCGGAAAATTTTAAAACCTGCCATCCAACATTTGCCTGCGGAAAATCCGACATCAATTGTCCGATGGAGCATACAAACAGTCAGATTTTCCGCCAACAGCCTGTCATCACACATTTCCCGTCGGAAAGTGTCCGATCGTGTGTACGAGGCTTTAGAGGCCTTATAGAGTGTTTTGAATGTGCATTGCCATTGTGAAGTAGTGATAGGTTTATCTAAATCTGATTCCTATTTTTGGTACGGTTGGGATTTGGTGAAGGAGAGTTTTTGCTGAAAGAAATTGTAGAAGAAGGATATTCCTTTTAGTTGGCATAGGAGTTTTAGTATAGAACCCCCATATTGTATCTGGGAGATATATATGGTGAGTTTTAATTTCAGAAGGTGGGATACTTGGTTGTATTTATACCCTGTTTCTCCGAAAATAAGACCTAGCGTGATTGTCAGTGATGGCTGCAATATAAGCCCTACCCCCCAAATAAGCCCTACCCTGTTTCCCCAAAAATAAGCCCTACCCTGAAAGTAAGACCTACAAGGACTTTAAGTAGGGCTTATTTGGGGGGTAGGGCTTATATTGCAGCCATCACTGACAATCAAGTTAGGTCTTATTTTCGGGGAAACAGGGTAGCAGTCTATGGGCGTTAAGTTGAATTGTTTTTGTAGTGTGTTAAACGATTTAAGGGCTTTGTTGTCGTATAAATCAGCAAGCCATGTTATGCCTTTAGCCTGCCAGTCTGTGGTTGTGAAGTTTGGAATTGCGTTTGCAAGAATGGAAATGGGTATAGTGATATCCGATTTTGTAAGGGTTTGAGGTGACAGTCTACGCAGGTCTCTCCAAGCCAGGAGAGAGGCTTGTATAGTAGGTGGAAGTTTTTGTATAGGGAATGGTCTCCATACATCCAGAATCATGACGTAAATCTTTAGTAAGTCTTTAGGTTCAATACATTTTTATTGTTTTAATACATTTTAAACATAAAGGAACAAGAACTGGACCAGACACCAAACAGAAGGTGTACTGATCCAATATGATTGAAATCTGTGAACATCAATATAATGCATTCCATTACATATATATAGATGACTTGAAAAGGTATAAGTTGCATGGTGATTTCTACATAGTGCTGACATTCGGGTAACCGCCTACTCCATTGGCCTGGATGCCCCTTTGGGAGCCTGCTGCGTCCAAAAGACGAGGAGGCAGATGTGTCTAAAGTTGTCATTGTTATATGTTAGAACTTAGATTCAGCATATTTATAAATGTCTTGACTATCCGTGGTAATCACAGAGGGCCAAGAGTATTTGAGAGCATATGGAATGTCTATCTTCAACTAAAGGTAGGAGAGAAAGGAAAGAAAAGAAGTGTTGGTAGAATAGGAAGATCAGAAGGGAAAAGAGAGTATTGAGGATTGAAAGAAGAGAAGGGGGGGGGGGGGGGGGTTAGACAGCGGGCCTCACTTCTTTACCGGTAAATCGGTTACGGATATACCAATGTAAGTTAGGGGAAATTTCAGTAGCTTAAGGAGTACTTATTGATTAAAGTCTATTCTTCAATTTATCTGAAGTAGAGTAATGCCTCCAAATACTCCAGATGAAAGCAAACTTTGCTTCTTTTTCTATAGATTTAGCCTGCATCTCCTCCATAAGCATGACGTCATTTATTTCGGCCACCCACTCGATGAGGTATGGGGGGGGAGTAGTTTTCCAGTGTCTAGGAATTAAAAGTCTCCCCGCTTTAGTAAGTCTTTAGTAGGGCTTAACTTCTGCTCAGTACTGCTCCAAAGGAGAGAGGGAGTAAACCAGTGTTTAAGTTGGGCTAGGATAGAAGCCCGAAAGTAATCTTGAATATCTATTAAACCCATACCACCCACCAGTCTGTGTTTGGTTAGTAGAGCTTTGGAGCGCCGTGGTCGTTTTGAGCGCCAATTAAATTGTCGAAGAAGAGTGTTTTAGGATCTGAGGTGATTACTACAGAGTGGGATTGTTCTGCAAATTAAGCTGTCAATTTATTGACCAGTTTTGATTTCACATTTCTCCAAATTTTGTCGGTCTATCAAACTCATGGGTGGTAGATTTCTTGTTTTTTGTTGAATACTTTTGATGGTATTTGCAAATCCTGCTGACTTGAAAGTGGTTGCTGTTGACTGCAAATTCCCTTGTGTATGGCCAGGTTGATTGCTGTGACGACAGTGAGCTTGAAGCTTGCTGTCTTTATGGTCATTTAATGGCAAGCTCAAACAGCTGTTCCTTCCGGCACGACCAGATTCAAAAGAATTTCCCCATCATTTTTCACCTCCATACCTTCACCTCATTAAGTTTGTATTAGTTCTTGGTTACTCACTAGTCATCCCAGTTTGTTCAAATTGCGATTCAGTTCAAGTCTTGCCTGGCTGGAAAATAAAGGAAGCAAATGATGTCTATGGCTTAGTTGCCTGTGTCAGATACTACATGCTGGCGATGAGGGTGGAACCATGTGATGTTCACACCGAGGAGTAGGGATTAGTGAGATTGAGAATTTAAATTTCCCCTAAAATTTCTGCAAACTTAGTAAGAATTTATTGTAATTTTGCCCCTTTAGTGAATTATACTGAAGCCAATGGGGAAGGCAAAATGAAGGTGGTTTTTGGTGCTTTTTTGGCCCTGCCCCAGTTCACAACTAGTTGGGTGCAATGAGCATTCAATGGCTCCTGAAGTTTACAGAAGCTTCTTAAGGGCTCTTTCAACCAGTAATGTCCATTTTCACGGACTCTGCTTGCTCAGCATGGATCGATCCATTGATCCCCGATGAGCCGGTGGATGAAAAGTCTGTCTCTGCTCACTGTGCAGAGTCGAACCTATCAGAGCCTCGCTCTCTTCTATGGGGAATCGGTTGAAAACAGATCCGCCTGTCCATTTTTATCCGATCCGCCAGGCGGATGGAAAATGGGGTTTCTATTCGCCTGGATTTAGCGGATCAGATCAGATGTCACCGTTGACGTCCGGCGCTCCACAGAGGTGCATGGAAGGTCCGTTCAGGTCCGCCTGAAAAACTGACAGGTGGACCTGAACGGTCCGCGTATGTGAAAGGGCCCATAAGAGTGAAGAGGGAATAGAACAACTGTCAGGTTTATTCCGGGAAATTCAACCTCTAGATGTCCTACTGGTGGAAATTATCACAGACAATAAAGTCCCAGGGATTCCAAAAAATGTACTCTCATTAGCCGCATTTTACTTTTTTCACCAAAAGAAAAAAAGTGACAAAATGTAAAATAAAAATATAAAGCAACATACCATGAATAATGATCAAATGCAAAAAGAAAAAAAAACGTACATATAAAGAACAGCAAAACAAAACAAATAAGCAAAATCACCACAGATTCACCCCCACCACCCCCCCCCCAAAAAAAAACTTATTCACAAAAAAAAGAAAAGAAAAATCTGATATAGAACAACAAATTAAATCAATTTAATTATTATAAGTTCACCCCTCAACCCCACCAAACAAAAACTCTAAAAAAAAAAATAATAATAATAATAATAAAAAAGAAAGAACAGCAAATAAAATAAAGGAAATGACCCTAAATGCACCCTCGTCTCCATAAAACTTCAAAATATAAAAATAAAAAACATAAATAATAAACAAAGAATTTATAAAAAATCTAAAGTACCATAAATTCAAGTTGATCCCCCTCAAAACATTTTTTTTCTATTTCGTTTAATATTTTTAAAATATTTTTGAAAAGATCAGAAAAGTAATCAGTATCTGTCATCCAATAGGACATAAGTAAGAAGATCATCTGAATGGATAACCATGACAGAAGTAACAAGCATAAGTAAACAATGGAATCAATTCTAAGCGCTAACTGTAGGGTGGTGGGTATTGTCCAACACCTTCAGACATCCCATCTGGGAACAAACTGTGTCATGGGGGGGAAGACAACCCGACCAACCCTTAGGTTCAGTAGTTTACGCTTTAATAAATTGTTATTAAAAAGTATGAAACTATACAAAGACATGCAGTTTTTACAATCAGTACAAAGTTAACTGTAAGCTTTCCATGGATTGAGACAAATAAATCCTTCAATTAAGTCATAGCATAAATAACTACTAAGAACACCGGTCATAACCAAGTACAGGCCAAATCAGGTAGGGCCTACCACCCCTCAAAAAAATCTCTTAACTAAAAAAAATAAAAAATAAAGAAAGAACGGCAAATAAAGTAAACTAAAGTACCATAAATTCACCCTGATCCCCAAAAAGACTCTAAATTAAAAAAAAAAAAAAACATAAATAAAAGAACCGTTCACAAAATAAACTAAATTACCATAAATTCACCCAGACCCCCCCCCCAAAAAAAACCTCTAAATAAATAAATAAAAATAAAGACATAAATAATGAACAGCAAATTAAATAAACGACATTATCATAAATTAGTTTATCCCCCCCCCCCAAAAGAACATCTTATTATCTTAATTTACCCAAATATATATATATTTTTCAAACATATTTTCATCTAAGCAGCAAAGTGAGAAAAATTGAGAGCTTCCCTTTTGGCAAAATTTTATGGCGAAATTACTTCGCTCGTGCCTACAAATGTGGAGGAAAGAAGGACAAAGGGAATTGCATTCAGTAGATAAATAGTTGGGAGATATAGGTTGCTGGGGAGGCCAATGTAGCCTGTGGTTCCACAACAGCTGGAATGTCACACGGGTCTTATCTTTGTCCAAACACAAAAACAGCAGCAGTGCCCTCCCTTTCCTCCTCTTGAGCTGTCAGTAGAAGAGACTGGCTGGTGCTGCCAAGGTTAAATGTCAGAATCCAGAAGCAACGCCATAGATCATGTGTTATCAGGGATGATAGGTATCAGAGCAGAATTCCGTGATCTGTCTACAACTTCTGTGACCCGCTGATTGAGAGAAGGTCCGTGTGTTTAATGTTTTCCCAACCATTGTAGTTTCTGTGTGGGTGGTCATTCCTCTTTAAAAAGTACACTCCGTTAAAACATTTGCATTATAACCAACTCATGGCACATTGCCTACTTTCCATATTTGGCTCACGCTTATCTTGTGCCCTACATTGGGAAGCATACCTTTTTTTTTAAGTGGACCAATTTCATGTAATACTTACAGGTATTTTGTTACCTCTCAAAGAGACCACAGTACTTCCCTTGATGATGCCTTCACCTGCTTTTCTCTCCAAGTATGGCACCATCTTTGTTGAGCCATGGTCACCATCCACATATGTGCATGCACCATAATAACGAACATTGAATTTTTGCAACGTCCTTACTTGCAGGAGCACTATGTACCTTCTCTTGAAAATACCAGCCAACCTGGCTGCTTGGTAAAGTGTCCCAGAACAAGGGATTGGGTTTAGGTTGTTGGTACTGTACCAGAAAAGCTTGCTGGATATTGCATCTGGCAGCTTTCTCCCTTTTTAAGGCCCTGGGGGTGTAGAGGTACTCACACTGTCCCTGGAATCCTGTTGCTTTTCAGAAGGGTTGCTGTTCAGGCCTCCTGCTGTCCAGGTCCTCCCATGCTAGCCAGGGTGTCCCCTAGAAGAGGATGTGGGGGGGGGGGGGGGGTAGTGCAGACCCCCCTGTCCTTCTTTCCTTCCTCCGCTCCCAGCCTGGAGGTAGAGCCCCCTCAGCCCTGGGGTCCCCTCCCAGACTACACAACACAGCCTGAAACTCCATCTTCCACCCAACTCCTTTCTGGCCAGGCTCCACAATATTTATGGACTGACCCAGCCTGGAGGCAGAGCCCCCTCAGCCCTGGGGTCCCCTCCCAGACTACACGACACAGCCGCAACACTCCATCTTCCACCCAACTCCCTTCTGGCCAGGCTCCACAATATTTATTGACTGACCCAGCCTGGAGGCAGAGCCCCCTCAGCCCTGGGGTCCCCTCCCAGACTACACGACACAGCCGCAACACTCCATCTTCCACCCAACTCCCTTCTGGCCAGGCTCCACAATATTTATGGACTGACCCAGCCTGGAGGCAGAGCCCCCTCAGCCCTGCGGTCCCCTCCCAGACTACATGACACAGCCTCAACACTCCATCTTCCACCCAACTCCCTTCTGGCCAGGCTCCACAATATTTATGGACTGACCTCCTGCCTGGGGATTGGCCAGATTCCCATAAACATGCAGATCATGGCCTCTTTGCCTCCACCCACTAGCTTCTATAAACTTCTAGCAGCTTCCAGAACCATGGGGAGGTACCAGAGGTCTGACCTGTAGAGCCCTGCGGCCTGACCTACAGTAACCCCAACCAATCAAAATACATTTTCCTCAGCCATGGGTGCTCTACTCATGGCCCTGTTGCAGAACTACAAGTCCTATGAGGCATTGCAAGCTGCTGACAGTTACAAGCATGACTCCCAGGGGCAGAGACACGATGGGACTTGTAGTTCTGCAACAGCTGGAGGGCCACATGTTGAGCACCCATGCAAACTGTACACTAGAGGGAGCTACATCAACACGCTCCTTCTTAGCACACGAGCATTGCAGCACAGCTGAAGAACCTAGTGACAATTCTTCTTCTCCCAGTCTGAGCTCTGCTGTGCAGGGCTGCAAGAGACTGATATGAGGTTACATTTTAGGTACTCCCACTGCTTGCATGAATATTTAACATTTAATGATGTGTTATTGAATACAGAGACATATTAATGTGTCTTTTATTCTGTCTGGATTTCAGCTTTAACATTCTTCATTAACTGTCCACTTCACTGAAAAATATATAACGAGTACGCACTGTCATACAGCCGATTCGTTCTGTGAAATTTCCCACATCATAGCACTTCTCGCACCCTGCCCTGCCGATAGTAAATATGACCCTCTTTCTTAGACTAAGTGAACCGTCTAGACTTCTATGTAATAAAATATCCCAGCTGCTAATTTGTGGCTGCCGGGTAATAATGTCACTGAAGTGTCTAATTATAAGGCACAAGTGATTACAGTTTTGCAATCGGGTTTGACATTTTGTAATCTTATTTTGCAATATTCATTCTTTAATTAGGCATAAAACAATCATAAACTCATATACAGTGCCATGGGTTTGATACATAATACAGGAAATAAATACTGTCGAAAATGACATGCAAATAAGCACTTAATGCTTCCTGGTCTATTGAAAAATCAATAAAGTGTTACTAAACCCACAACAGTACAATCAGTCCGTATACGCAGTAAAGCATGCTTTTTACACTCACTGTGGAACCTAAGGGGTTAATCCTCTGCATTGGGGAAAAAGGCTATTTGATCCTGTCTTCTCTGATCCTCTCCTTCTTCCACTGTCCCCAAACTATCTCCTGAAAGAACAGAAACTAGGGGACAAGCTGCACATGCTGAGTTTGGTGTGTATTGCTAGAGAGTTTTTTTTTTTCTTGGGAGAATGCATGTCATTAGCACAGGGCCAATCAGCACTGTCCTGACAGAGGGTCAGCCTCATAGGACAGTCAGAGGAGAATAAAAACTCCTCCTACAAGCTTTAACCAGACATTGATAGAAGTCACAAGACTGCTCTAACGGCTGATGAGAAAAGGGTATTTAGCAGTTTATATTTATTACAACTATTGCAGTTCCATGTTCTGTGTACTGTGAGAGACCAGATATAGTGAATGCAGGGTCTTGGGTTTAGTAACACTTTAAAGTCATTTTTTAACCAACCTACACACATTGGTGTGTATTGCGCAATAAAACGAGCGTGTCCTTCACACTCACTGAAATTCCCAATCAGGAGTGTATTTTTTTTTTATGCAACATGCATGCGTGTGCATAACTATTGAAGCCCAAGCGATGCTGGCACTGCAAGTTTAAATATTACAGTTACCCAGAATTTGGGTTTAAAGTTACATTTAATCATTTTTATTTAAAGCCTAAATGGAATCAATGGTGACATTTTATTGGCCAGGAGATCTAAACATGTTATTAAAAGAAAAATGGGATTAATATTGTAGGCAGGAGCTGGCTAGTATGCCTGCAATTCAGGGACAGTGTACAGTGTTAATTAATGTTCGGGTGTCTTCCTCTAGTGTTGGCTTGGACTCTATGTTTTATTTCCTTTCAGGCTAAACTTAGAGCAGAGCAATGCATCATGGGATGTGTAGTTCAGAATGCTGAGGTTTCAATTTCAGCAGGAGTGGTCTGAACTACGACTACCAGAATGCTGGGAAGACCGAACAGACTGCTGGGAGCGGATATAAAAGGGCTGGCCGCGGCCTACATCGCTCTCTCGGGTCGCCAGCTTGGATTCTGCCAGCAAGAGCTCTGTGTCAGTGTGAGCTACTGCTTATCTGTGGCCTGCACAGCAGGGAGCCATACAGCTGCATCCAGAGGAATCTTTGCGGACAGCATCACTTGTCCGTTACAGCGGTCCAGAGACTGTTCCTGATCTGCCAGCGACACCTGCATGCCAGATCCGAGTGGGTTGCGGCGTGTTGTGACGGGGTCAGACACCATTCCCAGAGCCAGGAATCAGGTGTGGTGAGCGGGCATTTGTGGTGTGGTGAGCGGGCATTTGCCCATATACAGTAGATTCATAAGAACACTGCATATAGACATCATCTACTTAATCCAGCTTTCTGGTACTTGTGGTGCCACTGAAGTCAGTCTTTACATTCTATGAACATTGTATGCAGACATCTATATCCTATTCACATTTTTATTAACAGCAATCCTATTGGATACAATATTATCAAACCCATATGGGAAATGTTTGAAGTGAAATACAGATACCTCACAGATCAGCCAACTTTGTTATATCTTACCATCCAGGATTACTTTATTCATAACACTATAAAGCTAGCTGAAGACTGCCGGATTCCAAGGAGTGACATTTCAACCTTTATATCCTCTCCTTATTTGCTCCAGTGGCTAAAGTTATTTAGCACAAAAAGGTCTACTTTTATCCTTTGGAACTCTATTTAAAGGAGCCAGACAATTTAGATATAATATTTTGCATAGTGTTCGGTTATGTCGTATTGATGTTATTGGCCTGTGGGTTGAGGAGACAGAAGTGAGTGAATCTGACATAGAAAAGAAAGTGTCAGTTCCCTACACTTCTGCTGACCTGTTCACATAGGTCTGTGTGAACGTATAAGGGTTTGACTAAATTTGGATCATACTGCGTTCTTTGTACTTCCTTTATTATTGCAAGATTCTCACAGTGTTGTATTGTTCAGATAACAATACCTCAATAATTTACAGTGTTTTACACTTTCATATGTCCCTTTTACTACAGTAAACAAACTTAAACTGTTTCATTGATATTGTGCAAGTCTCTTATTATTGCTAACAGTTGGTAAAAATTACCGAAACCCAGGTAATGGAGGATTTGCAGAGTTGGGGTAACCAGTGGGGTACAGATTCTACGAGGGTAGCGCTACAATATAAGCTGCAGAAAGTATTTACAGGCAGTCTCTGAGATACAAACATCCGACTTATATACATACTTACAAACGAACAGGAAGTGAGAGGAAATCTACCCCTAGGAAGGGAAAATCACTCCTGTAATGCCGCGTACACACGGTCAGAATTTCAGCCCGCAAAAGGCCCATGAGATTTTTTCGTCGGAAAATGCAACCGTGTGTATGCTCCATCGTTCTTTTGCTGGCGGAATTCCAGCCAGCAAAAGATTGAGAGCATGCTCTCAATTTTTCGGTCGGGAAAAGTTCCTATCCGAAAATGCGAACCGAACGTCTGTGCAAAATCCCTACGCATGCTCGGAAACAATTCGACGCATGCTCGGAAGCATTGAACGTCATTTTCTCGACTCGTCATAGTGTTGTACGTCACTGCGTTCTTGACGGTCGTAATTTCAGCAAACTTTTGCGCGACCGTGTGCATGCAAGGTAAACTTGAGCGGAATCCTGTCGGAAAAGCCGTCATATCTTTTTCTGACGAGAAAGCCGATCGTGTGTACGCGGCATAAGAGTTATCATGGGAAAAAAGTGTCTCCACTGAAGCATTATCACCAATCCTTGTTTCCACAATAACCCAAAATTTGCAAAATCCAGTTGTCACAGAGACAAAAAGTGAGGTGAAATCTTCTGAACAGGGGTACAGACAGCAAAAAAAACAAAAGTTACAGGGGTGTTAACCCTTCCCTATGCTATCTAAAAGAACTTAAAAATTATGTTTTTGGCTGGAGTTACACTTAAAAAATGTACCTGTTCCAACTTACAAGCACAAACCTACAGGCATGCCCAAGGTCTGACTTGGAACTGAATTGAAAGTTTGCATACTGAGCTCTGGTGGGGACGTGGGCTGCAGGTGTGCACAGTACAAGATCTTTGCCAAGAACTCGAGGTACACACAGGGACATTGTGGCACTGGCTCTTTAGGGACTTACTGTGTATCAGTTTCACTTTTTCCTCAAAATGTATCTACTATCAGATTTTCTGTAGGGCTTTATGAAGAAAATGAGGGGTTAGCAATCCCCCTCCATGCCCCTTCCCATTTTATTTTTGCCCCCCACTTCAGACCTCAGATCAGTGGGTGACCTGGACAAGGAGCTGCGAGTAGACAGGATTACTGTCCTCCTATGAGGACCACACAGTGCACAGCCTTTTCTTCATAGCCCTACTGGAAATCCATCTACATGCAAGTTTTCGTGAGAGATGTACTGTCCATTAGGCCTGTAGAGCAATGGTCTTTTAACTGTGGCCCCTTTTCTTGCTTCTATCTGGCCCTTGGGGCACTTTTGTTCCCACTGATATGAGGCATTATTCCTCCCACTGACACCAATGATGAGGCACCATTCCTTCCACTGACTCCAATAGTATGTGGAGCATTATTCCTCCCACTGGTACCACCAATGTAGCATAATTCCTCCCACTGATATAAATGAATGGGCACTATTCCTTCAGCTAATACTAAGGATGGGGAACTATTCCTCCTTTTACTAACTTTTTTTTTTAATGTCCACCGACCACCAAGCTTTGTTTATTCCTGTGAATGCTAGGACATTTTCTACTCCCAGTGGTCACAGTCTGGCCCTCCTTAAATCTGAAGGACAGTAAACTGACCCTTTATTTAGAAAGTTTGGGGAGCCCTGCAATAGAGGAAAGAGCACACATCCGCAGTATTGTGCAGTCCACTGACTCAGAGGAGGATGGGAGTAGCTTTTGATTTTGGTCTCTCAATGATCTGAGGTCTGTAGTGGATGTATTGCTCAACTGGTGAGGCTGAGAGGATGCAGTTAGGGTTGACATGTTCAAAAGTATTATTATCCTTTATACCTTTTACACTCTATCATTAAAAAAATGTATCAAAAAAACAACCTATAAAAATACATTAATGACCTATTTGTCAGGAACCATGAATCAGACGGAGACAGAAATGCAGTAAAAATCACACCTTTTAATATAATGGTAAAAATGGTACAAAACAGTAAATGTAGTCAAAACATAGCCAGTCAAAGCGGGTAGTCAGAACAAGCCAGTAAATCAGAAAGCCAGAGATCAGCATAGTCGGAGGCAGCAGACAGGATCAGGAACCAGAAGGGATGTCAACCAGGCAAGTCTTCAACAAGAACACAGCAGAGAGTCTCCAGATATGTTTGACCAAGACGAAGGTACGGAAGGAATGAACCAGGCAGTTTAAATAGCCAGAAGGGGCTGGCTGAGCAGGAAATGATCATCAGGTGAGCCACTGTGGAATGATGAGTCTTGGAAATTAACCGACAGCTGAGGACTGAGAAGGGAGGACTGAGACCAGCCCTGACACTATTGATGTAACACATCTTTATATCTTTTCATGGCTCTGTTAACCCCACATGTTATACCTTGAGGTTGATTTTGTGCCTGAAATGCCTTGAATGACCTTTTTCTCTCAGTGAAAATTCTGTAATCTGCCCGCGGCCTGTGCATTGTGGGCGCATGGGCACCGTCCCCTCCTTTCCCTGCTGCCGCCTCCCTATCTATGCAACCGGCCCCTTTCAGGATGCCGGACGCATGGACTCCTATGGCGGGGGCAGGAGGTGGTGTATTTTTTTGAAGTACCTGATTAGAGCCAGAGGCTCTAATAGGCTTCAAAAAAGGGTGGGCTCGGGGCGCAGAGAGTGCGCCCTGATCCCACCCAATTGTGTGACCATAGCGAATGGATATTCGCTATTTTCACACCGCAGTGCCTCCCCAGCCACCTGGAGGCAGGTCAGTGAGACCTGTTTCCTTATGGGCCAAAGCGCCAGGTGTTCCTATTGGATGCCCATCGCTTTGGCACAAGTGGGACAGAGCGGAGGGGAGACACCAGAGGACGCCCAGTAAGCGCCGGACCTCCTGCACGGTAAACTTTGCTTTAATTGTGCTGCGACCCACCTGTACTGTGAGTGGAGTGTCCCGCAAACCACCCGTGGGGGGGGGGTTGTGCTGTGAGCGGGTGTCCCGCGGTCCATCCATTGGGGGATTGTGCTGTGAGCGGGGTGTCCCGCAATCCATCCGTTGGGGGGGTTGAGCTGTGAGCGGGGTGTCCCGCGATCCATCCGTTGGGGGGGTTGTGCTGTGAGCGCGGTGTCCTGCGATTCATCTATTGGGGTGTTGTGCTGTGAGCAGGGTTTCCTGCGATCCATCCCTTGGGGGGGGGGGTGCTGTGAGTGGGGTTTCCCACGATCCATCCATGGGGAGGTGCTGTGATGCTGATCTATATACCGTATCTGTGGTGGTATTGTCAAGCTGTCAGTGTCGGGGTGGTATTGTCAAGCTGTCAGTGTGTCAGTGTCTGTGGTGCTGATCTATATACCGTATCTGTGGTGCTGAGCTATATACCGTATCTGTGGTGCTGAGCTATATACCATATATTTAATGCTGAGTTGTATACTCTGTTCTGTGATTCTGGGGCTGTATACTCCTAACACTATGGGTGGAAGCAAGTGGAATACAGGGGACGGAGTGGGTGGAGTCTATAAGGGGTAGGGCTTATGAAAAGTAGGAGGGGTCAAAAAGGAAGGGCGGGGTCTGGCGCCCAGTCCCATCCTAAAACTTCACCAGCCGCCATGCTCTAACTCCAGTGCTCTTTGTTGAGTACTCAGAGCTGAGTAACAGCCACACCCTCTCTTCCTGTGTCCTCTCCTCACACAGACTTGTACTGCAGAAGAAGAAAGTCTGAGAGTCTGAGCAGGTTCTTATCAAATGTTGATTACTGAGAGCACAAGGTCTAACTCTGGAGCCTATCTGATTGCACAGACACAGCACACAACTGCTGTAATAGGAAATTGGATGTAAGACTATGAAAACATGGGTTGTTAGTGCAATATCTATATGGCTGTTCGTTTTGGTGACTTCAGTTGGATTTTAATAATTCCTATCGGTCAGTGATTCCAAACTTTTGGTAGGTGTACAGCTATACCTGTCTCTGGATTCTTCAGCAGTCAACACTACTGGGTGTGCCAGCTGCCAGAGTCTCCAAGCCACATCCTTGGCTTCCAACTGCTACATCACTAAGGTGTTCCTTCAAAGCTCCAATGGCATCATACACTGCAGTATAAACTCTTCCTAAGTCTATCCAAAACTTGTCTGATCTTTAATTAGACATTAATAATTCTTGTAAGTCCTGTTGCCAGTGATTCCAATCTCCACTCTTTTGTAGAGCTACACCTACCACTGGATTCAGGTGCCAGAGTCTCCATGCCACATTCTTGGCCTCCAACTGCTATGTCATTAAGGTGTTTCTTCAAAGTACCAATGGCATCATGGTCTGCCATTGCTACTCTTTTTGTATGACCCATTAAGGCCATTATTGCACATTGTGCAATATGAACATTTTATGATAGACTAACCACAATCAGGACATACATATCCCCTACTCTGAATGAATTTTGCTGCCTCAGCTAAACCCATTTTCCTTCCAGTAAAGATTTGGAACAGCTGGGTTTGAAATGAAGAAGTTCTTGGAAATATTTAGTAATACACACTATAATAAGGTCAGGAGGTTCTTTCTACGCTGGAAGAATACTGTTGCAATGGCACGGAAGTTAATAGCATTTTTTCTAATTGAACTGAAGACAGAGCTAAAATTAGCAGCATGCCGTAAAATACAATGTCTGCCAATTTACGAGCTGCGGTATTAGTTATAATTCAAATCTGACAAATTAATACGAAGATGAGGATTGGGATAAGCCTGTCGAGAGACAGCAGTCTAAGTGTGCTATAAATTCACAAATTTCTCTCTTTCGCTCTGCAATTAATGCGGAATTCTCTGATTTTGTTTAAAATTGAATTAATATATATAATTGCCATACCAGGCAACGTGTGATTTATTCCTGTGAAAATATTGCGTATCCATTTCAGTCTGCAGCTACCCATTTTCTGTAGCAGCCCAAGAGAAGCTAGATTTATTTTCTATGCACCTTTGCAGGCAATTAGAGCTAAAGCACAACTATCCCCTGCCATGGGTGTAAAATACCATTTGTGCAGACCCAGGGGTCACTTTATACTAGACTTTGGTTCTGGAAGCCAAGCTAATGTCATGTAGACCTGGACTCTGCCCATTTCTATCTAGCTGTCAATTGACAAACAGTAAGCAAGTGTTTTTTATGAGACCAGTAGTTGAAAGTTGTACTTGCACAAGGGCCCTCTGGGACTTAGAGGTCCCTTTATACTGGACTTTGGTTCTAGAAGCCATGCCACTGTCATGTAGACCTGGACTCTGCCCATTTCTGTTTAGCTGTCAATTGATACAGCCAGCTGTGTTTTGATGTCTAAACCTTTTCTACTCAACAAGTTCAACACCTGCCTATAAATTCTGTAGAGAATCCAGGATTGGGATCCCCATGGTATGGAGAGTGACCTCATTTCCTGTGTGGAGACAGGCTTTTCTTTACCTGCACCTATGGAAGGTTGCATGTATCTACCCCACAGGGTGACCAAAACCTCAACATATGTATGTTTTTTTTTTTTTTTCTATTGTTAAAAACCTGCTGAGCTAATCATTGTAACTGAGCAAACTAACAACACTATAAGGGCTCTCCCACCTTCCTCTTTTTTTTTTTTTTCTAATGGAAACCCCAAGATGACCAGGGGGGGAAACCAATCCTTTGAGACCAAACCCCTCAGACCTCCCTGAACCAAAACTTCATAGATTTCATTCCACTCATGTATACCTGGACACTGCCCTTTCTATCTACAGTAGGTGTCCATTGATACACAGTGAGAATGTTTTTTGTATGACCAGTAGTTGAACGGTGCACGTACGCAAGGGTCCTCTAGGACTTAGGGGTCCCTTTATGGTAGATTTTGGTGTTGAAAGCCACCCCACTATTATGTCGACCTGGATACAAGTCATTTCTATCTATCTGTCAGTCAATACACAGTGAGTAGGTTTTTACTTGACCAGTAGTTATGGGGACTTGAAAATTGGTGCAGGCGATTCTTATTGACCCTGTCCACCCCACACTCTCACCACTCGACAGTGCACCATCAGTCCTCTTTTGGGCTGAAAGATACCCAACCAGTGTTGTCAACCGTCAGTATTTTTACTGGCAGCCAGTAAAAAACAGGCAATTTCTTCCTGCCAGTAAAAAGAAAAGGTCGCCAGTAAAAAATATGGCTGTGACGCTTAGCCCGGAGCTAGCCGAGACCATACGAGTGCCTGCTACAGTGTGTTCGGGGGCGGATCTGGTGGAGGCGGTGCCTGAGCATGTCCTGTGATGTCATGGTGCAAGGGGGCCAAGCAGAGTGGCCAGAGCCTTGTGTTTGGGTCTGCGGGATAAGAGCAAGGCAGGCCGGGAGCAGGACCATCAGTGCTGTTTGGACTGGAGGAACCACCTGGCTTGGACAGAGACTGTCACTGTGACTGGGGACGTGCCGTGTCAGTAATCTGTACTGCTGCACACTGCTGTTAGTATCACTGTGAGAGTCAATTTTATGTGTGTGCCACTCATTATAATTTCTTGCCCTCCTCAGTCTTGTCCCTGAGCTACTTACTTACTATATCGAAAATAAAATAAGAAATATGTTTTTTGCTTTATTATCTACCTTAAATCATATTGCTAATTCCATATTGTACGTGTTTGCAGCCTAAATAGTGAATTTGGTAACTTCTGGAAACGCCAGTAAAAACTTGGCTGTGCCAGTAAATTTTGGGTGTCGTGTCAATAAATTTCAATCTGTTAGGTTGGCAACACTGTACCCAACGCCATCCTGCCTATTTCCTATTAACTTAGCCAATCAAAGGGTACATCATCGAGTAATTATGAAAGCATTCAGGAAAGGCCAATGGAGGAAGAGGACCTGTGATGCCAAATGACCAGTGAGAAGACTTGGAAAATTGGGTAGAATAAGGAGGAGGCAATCTGAAGTTGGGTTTTAGGCATATACACCCAGAAATTCTCAGGCTGATCTAAACATATCTGCATTACTCATCTCCATTACATGGTGGATTGATGGGACTAGTAGTTGACAGAAGAAAGATAAGAACATCTGTGCCTTCCTTTTTTTTAACTCTTGCAATACACTTGTCTGTTCCTCAAACAAAATGGGATATCCCAAAAGGGTGGAATTGATCACGCAGAAATAATAAATAAACAAATAGAAACCAAATATATTCAACGACCCAACATAAACACACAAAAAAAAAAAACAAACAAATACCAAAAATATACCTTACAACGAACAGGAAAACCAACCCAGTTTTGGTTTCCCTTTTCTTCAGGTATAACTGTTTTTTTGTTATTTTTATATATATTTTCGTGACGCTTGTACAATAAATTGGGGTATTTTTATTTAATTAAGATTTCCAGTTAGTTGTTTTTTCCCCCTTGCTTGTCTTCCTGCCTAGCCATCGGCCACACCAGATCGGTTCCAGGTTAAGTTAAATTTTAAACAATTTTAATTTCTTGAACAAACCCAAGCCCCATACATTTTTATGTTTTTTTCAGCTCACAGGAAGCAATAAGGAGGCTGCATTTCTGGCAAAATCAACAAGTAATTTCTGTGCTCACTGAAAATGTCTTTAGCCTGAAAAGTGAAAGCTAAAGTAGTCACCATATCTGACGACCAGAAAGCTGCAATATTTGACATTTTTGTTTTTTTGGTTTAGATACACTTTACAGGGAAAATAGAAGGGTTTGTAGTCAATTCTTCATGCCCATTAAAATGGCATTTAAATGGGTAAAGGTCAGAAAAAATATTTTGTTGTCTTTATCTTCAATAAATTTGATAAGTTAACAACGTTTTTCACAAAGACGTATTCCTAGTATTGAGATAACCACTTCCTACTGTCCCTGTTTAAAGTGCCTTTTATGAGTGAAATATTTTCTTTTACATCTCACCATAAAATATGAGAGGACTCATAAAATGTTAAAAGCTCCATTCAGTGTACACATGTCATGAGTACCTATCAGGAAGACATCCCGTGGCAATTTTATGTTAGCATAGACAAATAGGGCAGCGAATTTATAGAGAAAAGCAGAAGAAAAAAAAAAAAAGTAGCGCTGCAGATGAACATAGATGTGGGACAATCACCAATGAGTACAGTGATTATTGTGAACCAAAAGCAAACACTGTGGGTGCCGCTCAGACTCCAGGGGATCCTGATCTATGAGCCAACTGCTGTGAGTGCTGGCTGGGACAGAGCTCTAGACGTGTGCGGTTAGTTAAGTTCCGATTTAAAGACATGTGCGATTCGTTTCGTACGAATTGAAAATTCGTACTAATTTCCGTAAATGCGTACGTTCGGGAGGATCCGAAATACGAATCGCTATGCTTCCGAATTCTGTACGAAATACAAAATTTCGTTTACGAATTTCGGATCCAAATTCCTAACGAACATTCGTAATTGTTACGAAAAGTTAAACAAACCTAAAAGTTAAAAACCCAGGAAGTCACTACAGCACAGGGATGGTGGGGGCCCCTCATAATGAGCACAGCACAGGGATGGTGGGAGCCCCTCATAATGAGCACAGCACAGGGATGGTGGGAGCCCCTCATAATGAGCACAGCACAGGGATGGTGGGAGCCCCTCATAATGATAAATTCATCATATCGAATATTCGTAATTGTTACGAAAAGTTAATGTACTTCGTACGAAATTTCGGACACGAATTACGAAATACGAATTAATGCTAATACGAAACGGAACGGAATGAAACAAAACGAATTTATTGACACTGCACATTTTTCGTTATTTTCGGAGATTCGGATATTTTCAAATACCCGAATTACAGTATAAACGAAGTTTACCGAATGCTCCAATAAACGAAAAGAAATTCGTCCAGATTTCTGAAATTTAAATTGAATTCCATTTGAATTCGAACTGTAAACATATTTCTAAAATCAAAGACTGTGTGTAATGCCGCGTACACACGAGCGGGCTTTACGGCAGACTTTGTCCGGCGGACTTTTCGACGGACTTTACGACGGACTTTCCTAACGAACGGACTTGCCTACACACGATCAACCAAAGTCCGACGGATTTGTATGTGATGACGTACACTGGACTAAAACAAGGAAGTTCATAGCCAGTAGCCAATAGCTGCCCTAGCGTCGGTTTTTGTCCGTCGGATTAGCATACAGACGAGCTGACTTTTCGACCGAACACGAGTCCATCGGAAAGATTTGAAACATGTTTAATTTCTAGGTCTGTCAAACTTTTGGAGAAAAAAAGTCCGCTGGAGCCCATACACGATCGAATAGATCGAATGGAGGGGGACTCCGCCGGACCAAGTATGCCGTAAAGTCCGGTCGTGTGTACGCGGAATTATTAGTACCATTTTGAAATAATGATGTTTTTGTTAAGCCCAAGGTGAGTCATTGTAATCATTTGATGAAGGCTTTTCTTTTGTTTGTTCACTTTGCTCTATTTGAATAAAAAAAATATATAAAAAGAATCTGTAAATTTGAAGAAAATTCTAAAGAAGACATAAAACTAATTCCGAATTGAAATTGGAATATGAATCCCGAATACGAATTCAAATAATCAACCAAATTTAATAAAACTAAATAACTAAATTAATGAATATAAACAAAACAAACATTTTTTTTTTTTCTGCCATGCACATTCTTCAATGTGTAGAAAAAAAGGTGTCCTGTAAGCCATACATCGCTTCAAGCCCTGTGTAAAGAGTATGTAACAGCTTCAGCCTGGGCACCAACCAGGCCACGCTCCCCTCCAACATGTCTCACTCCATCCCCAGAGCTTAATCATGGGGAGTTAGCTCTGGGGGCGGAGCAAAACACATTGGGGGGGCACCCACAGTATTATTACCTGAAAGTGTTGAGAAAGATGACCAGCTGAAGGTATAGTAGAGACAAAATAGGGAAAAACTAGGTATAGATAAATAGGGGAGGGAAAAAAGCCCAATTAAAAATACTAAATAGTATAGGGTAAAAAAGGAAGGGCTAGCTACACGTTCCCGGGGGGTCCTCTGAACCATCTCATCAGGAGCTCCAGACTGGTCAAATGGTTTTAGCAAAGAAGGTGCCTGGCAACTGAAGATACCACAGCCAGGGACAAGAGGTGGGCAGGAGGGTCGGCTACCATGTGCACTGTGGTATTATGTGAGGTGGGGGCAGAGAGGTGGAAGAGAGGGGATTTGTGTTGGAAGGGGGAATTTGGGGGACGGCAGGGGGTACGTAATTGTTCTAGGAAGGGAAATTTGGGGGGGGGGGGAGTGCTAAGAGTGGTGATTTAGGGAGATTTGTGTCAGGAGGGGGGATGGTAGGAAGAAGATTTGTGCTAGGAGGGTGGATTGGGGGGATTTGTGCTGGGAGGGGGATTGAAGCGGGGGGAGATGTGTGCTAGGAGGGGAAATTTGGTGTGCAAACCCAGTGGAACTGGTACCACAACATATCCAAAGCTGGTGTTCCTAGCATCAAGTGGCCCCGAGATACGGGGCCCCAAAATCGGTTCGGAAAATGTCATTCTCTGCTGCAGAAAAGTGCTTGACATTTTCTGAACTGATTTTGGGGCCCCGTATCTCAGGGCCACTTTGTGCTAGGAACCCCAAATTTGGTGTGTAAACCCAGTGGAACGGGTACCATTACATATCCAAAGCTGAGGTTTCTAGCACCAAAGTGACCCAGAGATACGGGGCCCCAAATCCGGTTCGGAAAATGTCATTCTCTGCTGCAGAAAGGTGCTTGACATTTTCTGAACCGATTTTTGGGGCCCCGTATCTCAGGGCCACTTTGTGCTAGGAACCCCAAATTTGGTGTGTAAACCCAGTGGAACGGGTACCATTACATATCCATATTACTGTATCTCGGGGCCTCTTGGTGCTAGAAACACTAGCTTTAGTTTTTTTATGGTGCTAGTTTCACTGGGTTTGCACACCAAATTTGGGGTTCCTAGCACTAAGTGGCCCCGACATACGGGGCCCCAAAGTTGGTCAACTGTGTCCATCTGCAGCAATGTCATTTCAGGACCCTTTGGGTTTAGAGACCCCAAATTTTGGCTGCAGATAGGGGGCCTCTAGGAACCCTTAACTACCGAGTTTGAAGTTCAGGGGACCTATGGCTGCAAATGGGCACAGTAAGGCATGTAAATGGGCACCGTGAGCCTGCAAATGGGCATTGTTGACCCTCTTTTCCACTTACAGTAGCTGTGCATTTCTCACCCTCGTCTTATACTCGGGTCAATAAGTTTTTCCCATTTTTTGTGGTAAATTAGGGCCTCGACTCATACTCGGAATGACTTATACTCGAGTATATACGGTATGTGGTTTCAACAAACTAAATTTCTATACAAATTTTTAAAAATTTGGTGTTCACTGGAAATTGACCAATATTGTAAATTTTTTGCATGTGGCAAAAAAAGGAAATAAAGAAAATGTTCCCCTAACTCTGTTCTTTAATATGTGTGTAAGAGAAAAACTAATTTTTGGGAAGAGTGGGGAAGGTTTGTGTCCCCACCGGGGCAAATCACACCTCTATTTGCTGTGGTGACCATCACCAAGAAATAAAGTGATGGGAAATTCAAAACTGTAGAGTTTTCACAAGAGGAAGAGGTAAGGGTTAATCCTCCAATGGTGGTGGCCCCTGTTCCTGTGACAACTAAGAGGGGAAGTCCCATCATTTTGTGGAAATTTCCTTTTATCTTCCTTTGTGTCTCCAGAACAGCAAATATTAACTTGATAGAGGTTTTACTTTTTCCCTACTCTATTAAAAAAAAATGTTTCGTCTTGAGACCCACTTTAAGGCCCCCTGGTTGTGTGACATTGGTATGTTGGTGATGGGAAGCAGAACATTTCTCTAGATATCTGGCTGTATGTGCTCACATGAAGAAGGTGATGGATACACGCAAACTAGGCTGCAGAAGTTTGTTTTTAGTTTATCATGTGAGGAGCACATTAATCACCAACAGTTTGGTGTCATCTGATAGAACAGAGCAGGTAGAGATAACAATGAAGAAACTGTTACCTGCATGGCTGAAAGTTCTGTTCTCCATAGGAGGCTTTCCAATAACTGAATACACAATTAAGTTTGATAGATGACTGAATGCTGTTAATCAATTTCAGATTTCTTTTTCAAACTGATATGTGATTCATCAAAAAGTCAGGTAAGTATTAATTAGGCCACACAAAAACTTTATTTTTCTGTTATTCTTTCTTTATCTTTGATGAAAAGAAGTCCCCTTCACAGAATGTGACACAGAGCAGCTGGTAGAGATCAGGAGAGATGGGGTCTGATTGTGTGAGGGATCATCAAAGTGACCAATGTCTTCCCTGCCTCACTTACTTCCTTCTCTACTCTTCCTCCCTGCCCCCTTCTTCTCCCCTTCTTCTTTCCTTCTTTCCTTCCATCCATCTCTTGCTTCCTTCCTCTGTCTTCCAGTGGCGGCCCATGAATAAAGGGCGCACGGGCGCCGCCCCCTCTATCCAGAAACACCCCTCTATCACCAATAGACTCATTCATTGCATGAATCTATCTATGGCCGCCTCTGCCACATCCTATTCAGGCGCCCAACCCCTTTTCAGGTGCAGGGAGCCTGAATTACAGTGGCGGGGGGGGTGTTTTTGAAGCACCTGATTAGAGCCATATGCTCTAATAGGCTTAAAAAAAGCTGAGTTAGTGGCAGCATTTGAGGGCACAGTGGCAGCATTTGATGGCAAAGTGGCAGCGTTTGATGGCACAGTGGCAGCATATGATGGGCTTACTCCTTCCTTCCTACTTTCCTTCTTTCCTCTGTCCCTTCTCTCTTCCCATATCCCTCCCCCATCACTTCCCTTCCAACTTCTCCTTCCTTCCTTCTTTCTTTCTTTCCTCCCTCCCTTCCTTTGTCTTTTCCTCCATTCCCCTATCCCTACCCCCATCGCTCCCTTACTTCCTTCTGCTTCCTTCCTTATTTGCTTCCCCCCCCCTTTCATCTCTCAGTCCCTTCTCCTATCCCTCCCCCTATTGCTCCCTTTCTTCCCTCTCCTTCCTTTCTTCGTCTTCCATCACTCCCTGCCTATCCCCCTCTTTCCTCCTTCCTTTCTTCCTCCCTCCCCTTCTTTTTATCTTTCTGCCTCCCTCCCTCATTCCTTCCTCCCTCCCTCCCTCCCTCCCTCCCTCCTTTTTTCTTCTCCCTTTATTCTCCCTCCCTTCCTTTTTTCCCCTGTCCCTCCTCTCTTTATTCCTCCCTGGCAGCCTCCTCTTCCTTCCATAGCACCCCCAGACACCCCAGAGGCATGGTGGCACCTCCAGAGGCAGAAGGCAGGCCAGCATTTCACCCCAGGGCTGTGTACATGGCTAAAAGGAGGAATTGAGAAAGAACATTGGGCACCTGTCTCTTTTGCCATTTTAAAAGTTTTTTGTAGAACAGTCAAGGAGGTGAGAATTAGGGGGTCTCAGATAGAACACAGATTACTTACGGCCTTCACAGGTCTAGATCAATCTCCATCTTCACAGTGTCAGAACATTAAGCCGAGTCGGCAACACTGTAGGCAGTAACTTAACTGGTTCACAGACCTCTCTCTCTGTTTCCTAGGCTCAGTGCATCCTCTTTCAAGTAAGTCACCAGGCCCTTGTGACAACAAAGGTCCGTCCCTGGGTTTTCTCCTTGCCACAGCTTCCCCTATAAACATACAGAACAGCTCCAGTACCTTTTCAGGCCTATTTCCACATTCAGCACATTAGGCCCCACACAGGCTATGGGGCCTAATATCGCAGCGGAAAAAGCGGAAAAATCACGTGACTTTCTGCCTGAAAACGCTACACTCAGGTGTGAATGGAGCATTAAAGCTGAGCTCAGTCCAGTAGCACCAACCCTCCCAGTGTTGCTGACCCAGTCCTTTCCCCAGAGAGGCAGAGCAACACAGGTGCACGCCCACCCAATCCAAGGCAGAGACAGCCCCCACCCCTTGCAAAGGTGCAGCTGTGGGGTGAGGAAAGCCTCCGAAATAGCTTGGGCGTGTTCGTGCTCTTGTCCGAACACACCTGAGCTGCAAGTGTTGTGAGCTCCTCCTTGATCAAGGGGCTTGTGGATGATATGTGGTAAGGTGAGAAAAGTGAGGATTACGAGCGGGGATCAGCTCTAGGACCTATAGGTTTGCCCCTGCATCTTCCCTACACCACTCTGCATTAATAAACAACTTATGTGCCCTTGTAACACGCCAGCCTTCCTGATCCTCCAGCACCAAGCCCTCCTGATCGCCTAACACTATGCCCTCCTGACAACCCAGCCCTCCTGATCCCCCAGCACCATGCTTCTTGACACCCTAGCCCCCCTGATCCCCCAGCACCATGACCTTCTGACACCCCAGTCCTCCTGATCCCCCAGCACCATGCTCACCTGGCACCCCAGCCCTCCTGATCCCCCAGCACCATGCCCTTCTGACACCCCAGCCCTCCTGATCCCCCAGCACCATGCTCTCCTGACACCCCAGCCCTCCTGATACAACAGTACCATGCCCTTTTGACAACCCAGTACCATTCCCTTCTGTCCCCCCAACACCATGCCCTCCTGATGGCCCTGTACTCTGCCCTCCTGACCCCCCCATTACCATGCTTTACTGACACGCCAGCCCTCCTGATCCCCCAGCACCATGCCCTTCTGACACCCCAGCCCTCCTGATCCCCCCAGCACCATGCCCTTCTGACACCCCAGCCCTCCTGATCCCCCAGCACCATGCCCTTCTGACATCCCAGCCCTCCTGATCCCCCAGCACCATGCTCACCCGACACCCCAGCCCTCCTGATCCCCCAGCACTATGCCCCTTTGACACCCCAGCCCTCCTGATCCCCCAGCACCATGCCCTTCTGACACCCCAGCCCTCCTGATCCCCCAGCACCATGCCCTTCTGACACCCCAGCCCTCCTGATCCCCCAGCACCATGCTCTCCTGACACCCCAGCCCTCCTGATCCCCCCAGTACCATGCCCTCTTGACAACCCAGTACCATTCCCTTCTGAACCTCCAACAATATGCCCTCCTGATGCCCCTGTACTCTGCCCTCCTGACCCCCCATTACCATGCCTTACTGACACCCCAGCCCTCCTGATCCCCCAGTGCTGTCCCCTCCTGACACCCCAGCCCTTTTGATCCCCCAATACAATACCCCCCTCTCCCCCCATTGCCATGCCCTCTTGACACCCCAGCCCTCCTGATCCCCCTGTACCATGCCCTTCTAACCTTCCAGTACTGTGCCCTCCTGAACCCCCAATACCATACTTTCCTGACCTCCCCAGTACCGTGCCCTTCTGATCCCCTTGTACCGTGCCCTCCTGACCTCCCTTTACCATTCCCTAACTACCCCTGCCCTTCATACTAATGAACTCTGTACACCTCCTACATACTACTGGATTCTGTATACTACCCTACTTATCAATTACTTCTGTACAGTGCCCTACCTACTACTGACTCCTGTATACTGCCCTACATGCTACTGACCTCTGTACACCACCCTATATGCTACTGACCTCTGTACACTGACCTACTTACAACTGACCTCTGTACAATGTCTTAGCTACTATTGAGCCCTGTTCGCTGCCCTACATACTACTTACACTGGGCAGAAATAAGAGCAGATAACCAGGCCTGAAACTAGTCAAGCAAATCAGCCTGCAGTACCAGATGTTCTGCCTTCATGATGGACTCCTGCATCAGCCTTGTGGGGGTGACCAATTACTCCCCAGACATAAAAAAAATTGTGAATGAAAATGAATGCCAAGTTTCTCACTGAAGCTAACTTTTAAGGTAGGCTAAGTTTATATGTTTACAGTGAGATTAGTTTGAGTCAATTTTCTAGGTTTTCTTCATGCCGTCTTTTTATTGGGGTTTTGCTAGTTATTTGCTTAAAAAAAAAAACACTTCTCTTGTGAACATTATTTCAAAATTATCTGTTTTAAGAGCCCCGTCTGTTATATCAGGGTCAGTATTGGAGAGTATTTTACTCCAGTGCTCAATGCTATCATGTTTTAACCTGTGTACTGGAAGGCCTACTTGAGCCCCTCAAGTGCATCTACTATAGAATATATTCAACACCTGAAGAAGCTATCACTTTCAAAACATGTTGAGCTACATCAGGCTGTTCTGATCCACATCAAGTTCCCCTGGATCCCATCACATCGTAAGCATTCATTTACAATGGGTTCTATTTGGCCCATGTTCTACAATAAGCCTAATGTGATCATGGATTTTATACTGTGTCTTTAAAAAAAAAAAAGTTGGATTTTATTTATAGAAGGGCTCCCAATTTTGGTGACAATGTAGTTTAAAAAATTCTAGATCCTCCATCCAAACTATCTTTCTGTCTGGGTCCAAAGGGTTTTGTAGCCTGCGGGAAATGTAGAGCATGTCAGTTTGCAAAAAACAATGTAAAGAAACGATCCACATTTTATTTAAACCCTACAGGTAGAGGGTATGAGATCACTGACCTCATAACATGTGACACTACTCATGTCTTATATGCATTAGTCTGCCCATGTGGACTGATATATATTGGACGTACAAAAAGAAGGTGAACACATAACCAATATATTAAAAGGATATAAAGATCATAGTGTCTCAGAACACTACAGGCATTATTATGCAAAAGACCCCCTCTTCTCTCCGTTTTGGGGTGTGGATAGGGTCCTCCCTGCTTAGAGAGGCTCTAACAGAGTTAGAGACCTCTCCAGAAGGGAAACGAAGTGGATTCATTTAAAAATGACAATGAGCCCTGAGGGCTTAAACATCAAACTGGACATTAACTGCTTCATTAGTGATTATTAATGATTAATACTTACTAGTCGGGTCCTAACTGAATATTTTGAGAATTTTTTGAGGAAATACTTTATTTTAGTTTTTATTCTTTAGTTTTTGGAGATGAGATAAAGATTATCCCTAAATCATATATATATATATATATATATATATATATATATATTGGTATATATATATACCAAAATTGGTATATATATATAAACAAACCCTAAATTGGTAGTGACAATTAATCTGAGATTCGATATTTGTAGATTATATTTACCCTTTTTTAATTAAATTTTATATATTGCGTGCTGCGGACTTTAGAATTTGAGAGACTATTAGTCTCTTCCTACAGGATTTAATGGTTATTTCAAACTCTCTTAGTCAATGTGGGGTTAATGGAACAGTTGGACGATCAGGTCAGTCCATTTTAATTCTCACACGAGTAGTGTGTTAAATTGGTGGAGTATGGTGAGACACAGTAATGTGCATGCCGCTGTTAACCATCTAGCTTTGTGAGTATTTTATAATTTACAATTTATAATTACAATTTTAACTGGCAGATGGTGGGTTTATTGGGCAGATGGACAATATTGTGATGGTCCATGTCCATTGACTTAAAGTGGTTGTAAACCCTTACAGACCACTTTTACCTACAGGTAAGCCTAGATTTAGGCCCCTTTCACACGATCGGACCGTTCAGGTCCGCCTGTCAGTTTTGACGGCGGACCTGAACGGGCGCTCCATGTTAGTCTATGGAGCGTCGGATGTCAGCTGAGACATGTCCGCTGACATCTGACCCGGTCCGATCCGCTAAAAGCAGACGGATGGCTCTACGTCCAGGTCCGTCGCTGGCGGATCGGATCGGGTGAGATCTGATGAAAACAGACATGCTGTCCGTTTTCATCCAATCCCTCCATAGGCGGCAGCGGCGCCTGACAAGCCCCTCCCCGCTCAGTGAGCAGAGAGGGACCTGTCATCCGCCGGCTCAGCGGAGATCAACGGACTGATCTCCCGCTGAGCCGGCGGACCGAGGCGGGCTCCGTAGAAACGAAGTCTGCCTCGTGTGAAAGGGGCCTAAGGCTTACCTGTAGGTGCAAGAAATATCTCCTAAACCTACACGGTTTAGGAGATATTTGCAAAAGACAGGCACCGATGTCTACGGCGCATGCACTATAGACAACGGCGTGCAGGCGCACTGAGCGTGCCATTTCTAACGGCAACCGTTCCGTTAGTGGCGGCTCCCGCGCGCATGCGCGGGAGTGATGTCGTCGCGGCTCCGGCCAATCACAGCACCAGAGCCGCGATACCCGGAAGGAAGATGGACACTTCGTGGAAGAGGGGACAGCGGTGACATCGCAGGCTCCCGTGTTAGGTAAGTGACACATAATGGGCTACTATGCGATGCATAGTAGCCCATTATGCTTTACCTTTGCAGGGAAACAAAGAGGAAGTAAAACCCATCAGGGTTTACTTCCTCTTTAAAAGTTAAAATTTGCTCACTATGAGTTAAAGTGATGAAGAGGAGGATACTTAAGCTTCGTTGCCATGCCGTGTCGCCACCCCCTGTGACGAAGTCGGAAGTGACGAAACACGTCGGTACGTGGCTACGCTGAGACGGAGACCATATGATTCTCCCATTTAGAAGAGTGTAATGCTCTCATGGTTCAGAGATGCAGGATCTCCCACTCCATGGATAGTGTAGGACCCACTGATTATGGGGTACTTTGTCGCAGTAAGTGGGCTTAGCACCATATAGCAATATGGTGTGACCAAATCCCCATATTGTTTGATAATGTTTTTTTGAAAATGTTTAGGTGTTTTAAACTAGCCTTGCTTGAGGTAAATGTCTTTTTTGCATGTGTGCGCTGTAATATTTTTTTTCTACGCTGAGACGGTGACTCCACATGTACAAGGAAGCCATGAGGAGATCGCAACACTGAGTCACCTGGCATGTTTGGAATTTTAACAATGCGATTTTGAATATTTTATGATGTAAGTACATTACTTTTAATAAACTGATTACCTTAAGGTGTTTTTACACTATTGGAGGCTCTGTCTCAATTTCTATCCCCACATGTGGAGAGTGTCTTTATTGATCTGAATAGAGATTGGTGTGTATAAGCGGCTTTTCAATAACATCTAATAAGGCGATATTTGCCAGACAAGAGAGTGAATGACAACAGCATCTGGTGAGCTTTATTCTTAAGGGAGTGGAATTGGCTCACATCACTCGGGTGAAGGATTTTGGTGGATCAAAAAGATTTTGTTTCACTATCTTTTCATCACTTTAAGTTGGACTGTATTGCCATATTGATTTGCATATGTTGGAGCATATATTTTTTGGATATGCTATATGGACACTTTTTTTTATGTATGGGTATTTTATGTTGATCATTTCACAATGTTAATATTTAGGAGATTTGTAGATCAATTAGTGCGCTTATGTGGAATTATTGGTCTCTTTTTTACATTGACATTTGTTTCACCTCATTTGCGTGTTTTAATTGATTATGTAGTTTAATAAAATATGTATTTTAAGGTATTAGGTGTTTAAAAAGTCCATGTTTTCCTCCATTTTTTTCCCAGAAGACACAGAGCTGGGGTCCTGTCCATCCAAAGAAATCTCTGAGGCTAAATAAGAAGGGGGAATCTCACCCAGGGAGTCCACTTTGCAAATGTCTACCTGATGCAGGAGGGAGGCATTCAACTACTTGAAGACTTGTGAGTACTGACCTGAGAGCAGGTCCTGGTAGACTTCCCTACTGTTAACCCCTAACTTGGGTGGGGTTACTTGGGTGCCTAAAAGGTAAACTCTTTCCTAATATACTATTTAGGAGGTGGCACAGTGTATATATTTTCTATACACCCACAGTACCACTCTGTGGTGGTGTACTCAATATCTTTCAGCTTTGTGTCTGCTGGGACCTCGTTGATCTTCTTGGTAGGTGTTAGCTAAGTGGCCTGAGGCAATAACCCTCCAGGCTAGGTCCTCTCTGCCTGGAACAGGAACCCTGACTGCTCCAGCCCCAGACTATTTATGTTCTCTCCAGCTACCTTCTGAGCATGCCTCCCCAGGGATTGGCTGCAACCTTACAAGTATTCACAGTGTCGGGACAAGGTCATCTAGAGCCCAGGGTGAACATGCAAACTGCGCCCCCCCCCCCCAAGATGCATGAGCATTATGTGTCAGCACAAATCCCCTCCAAAAAACTGAGCACTAATCTGCATGATTACCCACTAACCAAAGATTCCCATCCCTCCCAGTACAAATCCGCTGCCCTGCTGAAATCCCCCCTCCCAGAACAAACCAAACCCCCCATCCCCAACCAAATACCCCCAGCACAAATGCCCCCCCCCCCCCCAAAAAAAAATCACCCCTCCTAGAAAAATTCTTTTATGCCTAAAATTTTCCCTCCAAGTACACATCCTCTTCCCCCACTCCAAGTCATCCTCTCCAAGCACAAATTCCCCCTCCCCCAATCCCCCTTCTAGCACAAATCCCCCCTTCCAAAAAAAAATGTCCCCTCCTAGCACACTTCCCCACCTCCCTTCCATATAACCTCTTCTAGCACAAAACCCCCAATTCCCCCTCCTAGCACAAATCCTTTTCCCCAATTCCCCCTCTCAACACAGATCCCCCTAAAGCACCACTCCTAGCACACTTCTCCAATTGTCCCCATCTAGAACTATTCTTACTCCCTGCCTCCCCCCAAATCGCCCCTTCCACCACAAATCCCCTCTCCCCCCAATCTCCTCACTGCACCTTACAACCTCACATGATACCACAGTGCCCAGGGCAGCTGTCCCTCCTGCCCTCCCCTTGTCCCGGCACTGAATATACAGACTGCTTGCTCAGTTTGCTCCACTCCTATGTTCTGGAGCTTTCCAGAAAGCAGGGGGAAGCAATCAAGTCTGCAGCCTGTGGAACTCTGATCAGCCCAAAGCAATCAGCCACTGCTCCACTGATTACAGAGGAGCACAAATAGAACTAGATTTACCTGACAGCTTAGCATCTAACTAGGATGGTCCTACAATTATATAGAGCAGGGGTTCCAAAGTACGGCCCGCAGGACTGATGCATGCATACTGATACATTTCCTGGTAAGCAACGGCCGCCTGCTTACGACGTTTTTTTTCTCTTCCTGGTTTACTCGGAGAAAGTCGGGCTAGCTGATGTCTGTGACATCACGTGACGTCCGCCGCTGTTGCTTCTGGGAGTTGTGGTCCATGGCTGTGCGCTCAAGCTCCCTGTACCTGGTGGGTGGAGTCTGGAGAGCAACGAGCGCAGCCAACCATAAATACAGCAATTGGCGTTGCTATGAGGGTGGAGGGGCTGGGGGTGTGGCTGCCTCCTCCACTCCTCCCACAGACTCCTTCACTATGGATGATGCAGCAGCTGAAGCAGATAGAGGTGAGGACAGACACAGCAGCCCCGCCCACCCGCCCGGGTCTTCATCTGCAGACATGAGGCATACTATGTAAGTTACTCTGCACATTGTCACTACATAGAGTTCTAAGATGCCCTGTACCACCCCAACCTGCCCTTTGCCACCCCAATCTGACCTGTACCACCCCAACCTACCCTGTGCCACCCCAGCCTGCCCTGTACCACCCCAAGCTACCCTGTTCCACCCCAACCTGCTCTGTACCACCCTAACCTACACTGTACCACCCCAACCTACACTGTGCCACCCCAACCTGCCCTGTACCACCCCAACCTGCCCTGTGCCACCCCAGCCTGCCCTGTACCACCCCAACCTACCCTGTGCCACCCAAATCTGCCCTGTACCACCCCAACCTATACTGTGCCATCCCAACCTGCCCTTTGCCACCCCAACCTGCCCTGTGCCACCCCAACCTGCCCTATACCACCCCAACATGCTCTATACCTCCATAAACCACCCCAACCTGCAACTATACCACCCTATACTACCCTAATCTGCCACTATACCACCATATACAATCATTTACAGGGGCTGGTTTGGGGTGCACCCCATGACCATGCGCTGCCTGCATGGTGCTGTGCAGCCTAGACAGGGGGGGTGACACCATGTTTTTACCGCACCAGGTGACACCAACCCTAGTGACGCCACTGACTACAGCCAAATTACAACTCCCAGTGGGATCTTCTTGGACACCGTCGTGGCTGAGTCTGACTCACTGGCTCGGCGTGAAAGGAGGAGGACCTGTTCTGCTGAGCCCGAGCTGGCAGCTGCCATCGGCCCATATGAAAACTCTTCCTGTGGCCCTTAGGTAATTTGCGTTTGAGACCCCTGATATAGAGGGTGACAGCATGCAATTCTCCAGTCTCAGTGCCCCTGCCCTATCTCCAGTTTGCTCACTGAACATTACCGCATGGGTGTCTACTCACCTCCCTCTTCTACCCCTCCACTTACAGAGCCAACCACTCCCCTTGCAGGGTAAGGCCTGTTCAATCTGTTTTGTGGCAAAAATCTAAAGGACATTTTGTTTGGAGCTCCATTCCAAGACACTTAGGTTTCAAAGAGCCCATCAATTTTTCTTCTGATTGCCGTCAATCTGCGAGCCTCAATTCCATAGGGTTGTCTCAATCAAGGAAGCCAATTATTCAGTCAATTTGGAGATGAGGAATTTCCAACTGCTAATCCTTCCATGTTGTTTGTTTTGCCATTATAGGTCATCCCGGGGCAGCCCCTGGCCTTCTACTTATCCAAACAGCACCTTCTTGAGGGATCACACAAGGCTTTTGG
This sequence comes from Lithobates clamitans, assembly GCA_037952925.1. Classification (NCBI taxonomy): domain Eukaryota; kingdom Metazoa; phylum Chordata; class Amphibia; order Anura; family Ranidae; genus Lithobates; species Lithobates clamitans. The sequence continues at coordinate 5,801,455 of JBBGZY010000596.1, read as the reverse complement.
AATCCTTCACTGTTAAACAAAGCCCAGGATTGAGACTTCCACAGGAAGGCCACCAACCAGGAAAAAACGCTGACGTTATGTTCTATTTAATAATCCCAGTACAGGCCTGGAGAAGGCCAGCCATTATCTCAGTGAGCCTGGGACAAAACACACAACACAGGGCATGTTCCTTGTGATAACTGCTGGAAACAGATGGAAATTCTTTACATTCATTGATTAAGGAGACTCGAAAAAGACCTAGCCATGTTTTCAGACTTGTAGGTGTGGAATCGGATTTCCCCAGGAAATGCATTCCACCGAGCGCCCCCAGATGACCAAGGGAAACTAAACTCAGATTATTTTTCAGCCTTTAGACTGGCAAAGGTCAACTCAAAGCAATGACCAGGTCACCGGAGTTTTAGATGTCAGCTCTTTTCTGGTTACGCCGTGTCATGCCGCTACTGTGTTCTCAAACAATAATAGACTTTGAAGTCAGAACAAATCTGGAGTTCAGGTATTGAATCCTTTGGCTGGAATTCCTAGAATGGATTTTATTTTACCAAGGAACTAGGACTAAAGTTTATTTAGAAATAAACTTAGAAATTTATTTAGAAATAAACAAAGAGCATACAGAGCATCTTATTATTAATGTGCCATTATCATGCGGTAAAAGTTAGGGACGCTCCGATACCGATATCCGTCCTGATACCAAGCATTTGCGCTATTATCTGTCCTTGCGCAAATGCTCCCGATGCCGCAAACGATACTTTGCGGTGCAATTTGCGTCAATCTCATGTTGTAAAGCGCTGTGCAAACTGTTGTATAATAATAATAATAAATAATACAAAATAAATAGGTGCAAATCGCACTGCAAAGAATCGCAAGCAATTTGAACAGGAATTTGGTGAGATTCCCGTCTGAAACGCATGCGATTTCCCCCACCGCTCCCGCACGTGTGTATATATAGAAAGGGAAAAGCGCCATCTAGTGGGCAGTTAAAAATGTTAAAACTCATACCGTGTTTCCCCGAAAATAAGACCTAGCGTGATTGTCGGTGATGGCTGCAATATAAGCCCTACCCCCCAAATAAGCCCTACCCTGAAAATAAGACCTACAAGGACTTTAACTAGGGCTTATTTGGGGGGTAGGGCTTATATTGCAGCCATCACCGACAATCACGCTAGGTCTTATTTTCGGGGAAACAGGGTAGTACATATCTGGCCAAATGCAAAATCGGCATAGGTGTCCTGGTCCCACCGATGATCACGGCCACTAGAGGTGCTCACAGGGCTGGAGGAGATGTAGAGGTGGTCCACCCCCCAAGCTGACATCACTTCTGCCCTATACTACCCATGGGGTCCCCGGAACTTCTCCTCCAGCGGTTGTGATTTGCTATCATTGGCGGGACTGGGATACCTACGCAGATTTTGCATTTGGCCAGATATGTACTGTGAGTTCTAACATTTTTAATAAACTGCCCACTAGATGATGACGCTTTTCCCTTTCTATAAACACACACACACAGGAGCGGTGGGGGGAGCCGCATGCGATTCGGACAGTAATCGCACCGCATTCCTGTTCAAATCACATGCAATTCTTTGCAGTGCGATTTGCTCCCATTCATTTTGTATTGATGCAAATCGCACCTCCAAGTATCAGTACTCGGTATCAGTGAGTACTTGACCGGAAGTATCGGTACTCGTACGTGCCGATAAAAAAAACGTTATGGGTGCAATCCTAGTAAAAGTCTGTCACCGCAGGGACACACAGGAAACAATTGTTTCCTGTGTGTCCTGTTTACACTTCACAAGGGTTACCTGCTTATTTATTCTAGGGGGAGTAAAAGCACTTTTAGGACTTATTCACAGGAGCAGCCAGGGGGCAGTAAAACTAGCCAGTAGAGCTGCGGTTTATACCCCCACCCCCCCCCCTCCCCGGCGCTATTGTGTTTAATGTGGGGACTATGGACCCCTATGTTCCTGCTCAACTTCTGTGCAGATGACTCTGCACACTGTACATTGTATTTTTTAATGAATGCAAAGCATTCTCTGATTGCATACCTTGCAACTTTTTAAGACGGGAATGAGGGACACCTATCAGCAAAAGTATGTAGGTATAGGACACGCCCCCTGGCAACGCCCCCTTAAAGGAGAATGTACAAAAAAAAAAACAAGATTGGTTAAACCCACAAGTGCTTTTTTTTACCACTACTCTTCCTTTATATTGGCTTTTGGAATTTACAAATGCAGCAATTTAGAAATCAGATGAAAGGTTTAGCAATGGAAAACACTTTTTGATAGATAAAAAGTGCATTTTATATTCAACTTTATAGATCAGACAAAAATGAGGGACAAATAAGGAGGAATGAGAGACCGAGGGTCATTGTTCCAAATCGGGGACAGCCCCTCGAAATCAGGGACAGTTGGGAGCTATGCTGATTGGACTGGATGAAGAGAAGCGGCGTAAGAGATGGAGACCTCATATGGTACAATGAGGGACACCGAGGGACAGGTCTGACCTGCCAGTGCTTGAGGACAGCAAATAACGAGGTGTGTTTGCCCTAGTGTGCAAATACAATTTAAAATCACATATCATGGCAAGAGCAGTTACACTAAACTTCCTGTGTAAACAGACTGTGGTGCATGATGGAGAATTCCTGCAGTGCTAAGTGATTGTTTTCAGGAGCGCAGTCAACAGCTAGTATGGGACTTTTTTTTTGGATTCATTAATATTCATGTTCGTGTGTTCTTTTCTGCAGATGAAGCTGCGGAAGAAGCAAAAGCGACACCTACAGGTCACTGAGACAAGTTCAAAGAGGACAGGCCCTATAGTGAAAGAACACAGGAGCAGAACAAATCAACGTGTGAAATACAGCAAAGGCATTACATATAGTAAAGTGAACCTGTCCTAAGACAAATCCAACAACTGCCGTTACTGGCCTCCTTCTGAAAATTTGAATTGCTTGGCTTTTATTGTGACCCCGAAAAAGTCAGAGAAAAGTCAGAAGTTCCTGTGATCAGACACGTTCCAGGTCAGGGACTCAAAGAGTTAAAGCCCGAGGGTCAGATATGACAGCCAGGCAATTGTCATTTTCAGAAGCATAGGTTGGCAAAGGTCATTTTTATGTTTCTTGCATGCCAGGTCTGATTTAAAGAATACATGTGATTTCTGACTTCTCCTGCTTCTCCTCCCAGCAGTGACTAAGTAGCTCAGCTCCCTCTGCTACTACTCCCAGCAGTCACTCAACAGCTCAGCTCCCCCTGCCCCTTCTCCAAGTAAAACCAGGAAGCCTCTGGGATGCTTTGGTAGTGGGAAGGGTCCTCCAGTGTGGTCAATCTCACTGTGGGATATCCAAAACCAGCCAGAACCCAAAGGTAAACCATACAAATAGAGAGCTCCAATAGTGTAATACTTCATGTGTAATGTTTATTTGAATAAAGCCAAGTGGCTACTTACAATGGATAAAAAGCAGTAAAGCATGGATAAAATAGTTTGCCAGCAAACACAAATTCTTTCTCCCGCACTTCCGGGGTCACGTGGGGCGCCATGGCGTCAGCACGTAGCTCCGCCCCACATGTTTCGTCACACGTGACATCTTCCTGAGGCCCCCTAATTCCCTCTCCTAGCAGTGACTCAACAGCTTAGTCCTCCTGCTCCACCCAGCAGGCACTCAGCAGCCCAGCTCCCTTTACTCCCTCTCCCAGCAGTAACTTAGCAGCTCAGCAGCTCAGCTCCCCTGCTCCTCCTTCCAGCAGGGACTCAGCAGCCCAGCTCCCTTTACTCCCTCTCCCAGCAGTAGCTCAGCAGCTCAGCTCCCCTGCTCCTCCTTCCAGCAGGGACTCAGCAGCTCAGCTTCCCTTCCCAGCAGTCATTAAACAGCCCAACTGCCCTTTGCTCATTGTGCATCAGTGACTCAGTAGCTCAGCTCCCCCTGTTTCTCCTCCCAGCAGTGACTCAACAGTGTAGCTCCCCGTTCTCCTCCCTCACAGCAGTGGTTTAGCAGTAGCGATTCCCCCGTTCCACTTTTCAGCAGTGACTTAGCTGCTCAGATCCCTGTACTCCCCCACCCAGATGTGACTAAGCAGCTCCTTCTTCCCTTACTTCCCCTCCCAGATGTTACTCAGCAGCCCAGCTCCCCCTCCCAGCAGTGATCAGCAGCTCAGCTCAACCTGCTTCTCCATCCCAGCACTGAGCACTTCCTAATTGACACAGGTGGGCAGAACTCACCAATAGTGCCTATGAGAGACAAAAGAAATTGGCTGAGAGTCAACCCCCCCCATGCAAACACCAGAAACTGCAATCTCTGTTTTTGTTGGATGACCCCGAAGCTGACCCCAAATAATCACATATACCATCAATATCGTTATCAACATGAAAAATATAGGAAAAGCGATGGCACAAATAGAAGTTCTTTTCCCTGTTTCTGTAGAAGATTGCGGCGCTCTGCCGGAGACGTTCGGTGACTCGGGGACATAAGCTCTGCTTGATCGTTCCAAAGTGACAAATGACAGCGCCGAAATATCAGAGTTATTTGTCAAAGACAGTCTCTGCTTTTATAAGTAATCCTCAGAAGACGTCTTCTTACTGAAGTCCCATCATAATTCATAAGACGGCTTCACCTGAATGGAAGACGCGGCTTTCGCATCCCGAAAATAAAAACGCAGAGGAACGTCTCATTTCATTTGGATACAGAATCGGAGTGTATCTAAACCCAATCACTAAGATCTCATCTCTTCCTAAAAGTCATTTTCATTCCCTTATTGATTTCGCGGGTTATAGCTGCAACCGCATTGGTTGATTCTTCTATAGACAAGGTTGTAATCACTTATAGTATACATCGTTAAGCGTATAAGTGAGGTAGGTAGAAATCGCAATTACAGAAACATGCAACTTTCTTTAACCGCTTCAGCCCCCAGAAGATTTGGCTGCTGAATGACCAGGCCATTTTTTGTGATTCGGCACTGCGTCGCTTTAACTGACAATTGCGCGGTCGTGCGATGTTGTACCCAAACAAAATTGACGTCCTTTTTTTCCCCACAAATAGATCTTTCTTTTGGTGGTATTTGATCACCTCTGCGGTTTTTATTTTTTGCGCTATAAAAAAAAAAAAAAAAGAAGAGCGACAATTTTGAAAATGAAAACACAATATTTTGTACTTTTTGCTATAATGAATATCCCCCTTTTTTTTTTTTTTTAAAAGCGAATTTTTTCTCAGTTTAGGCCGATATGTATTCTTCTACATATTTTTGGTAAAAAAAAAAATCGCAATAAGCGTATATTGATTGGTTTGTGCAAAAGTTATAGCGTCTACAAAATAGGAATAGATTTGTAGCATTTTTATTATTATTATTTTTTTTTACTAGTAATGGCGGCGATCTGCGATTTTTATTGTGACCGTGACATTATGGCGGACACATCGGACACTTTTGACATATTTTTGGGACCATTGGCATTAATACAGCGATCAGTGCTATAAAAATTCATTGATTACTGTCAAAATGTCACTGGCAGGGAAGGGGTTAACCCTAGGGGGAGATCAAGGTATTAAATGTGTTCCCTGACTGTGTGTTCTAACTGTAGGGGGAGGAGACTGTCGAGGGGAGATGACAGATCTCTGTTCATACTTTGTATGAACACACGATCTGTCTCTTCTCCCATCAGAGAACCGGTGTGTCACGAGCGATCGCTGGAGCACGGCACTCGCATCGGTCCCGGCGGCGAGCAGTGGGCGCACCCCTAGTGGCCAAAGGGCGAAGCGACGTAACATAACGTTGTTTCTCCCAGCCGTGCCATTCTGCCGCAGTGAAACTGCGGCGGTTGGTCGGCAAGTGGTTAAAATTGTAGCTGCTGATCCTGCCATTTATAGGTGTGTGCAGCCTATTGCATTAGGGTCTGCACACCAAAGCTAAAAAACACATGCATGTGTGTGTATGCATGTACATACAGTGTATATATATATATATATATATATATATATATATATATATATATATATATATATACACATACATATATACACATATATATATATATATATGTATATATATATATATATATATATATATGTATATATATATATATATATATATATATATATATATATATATATACACACATACATATATATATATATATATATATATATACACACATACATATATATATATATATATATATATATATATATATATATATATATATATACATATATATATATACACATATATATATATATATACATATATATATATACACACACACACACACACACACACACACACACACACAGTCTTCCTTGCGGCACTCCGCCCCGTGGGCACATTTTCTCCCTGATTTAGAATGAGAGAGAAATGCTTCCACACCTCTCTTATAAGCAGAGTTGCTCAGCGGGAGAGCTTTCCCATCTCCCCACCGGCACACAGAGCAACAATACTAACACAAATTAGTGATAAGGATGTGCCCAGGCACACCCACCACACCCTGTGCGCACGCCAATGTTAAGTGGTTTGTCTCATTCCTGCAAACTGATACATTCGGCTGGAGAACTTGAACTAGTGAAAAGCAATTGAAAGAAAGAAAGCCTAAAAAAAAAAAAAGAAAACTAATGCAGCCATCCAATCTGGATTGGTAAGCTGCAATATGATAAATGTTTGCTTTTGGGTTTATTACCGCTTTAACCACTTCCCACCGGGCCACAGTAGTTTTACTGCGGGTGGGTGGCAGCTACAGGCCAAGGTGATGTACCTGTGTCCGCCAGACACATCGGATTGCAGCTCCCAGTACCCGGCCGCTCATCGATCACATACTCACTATGCAAACACAATTGTTATGAATGGATTTCATTCATAACTGCTGTGCTTAGCATTGTAATGCTGTGATTGGTCCACAGCTATCACATGGTACCTGGGCTAATCACAGCACCCTGTGCCATGTGATAGTTGTGGGCCAATCACAGCATCACAATAGTAATCACAGCTGTTATGTTGATGACGGTTCAAAACATTGCTGTTACAGTGATCTTCATTGTAACTGCAATCAGTGTAAAAAAAATAAAAAAAATAAATAACATCCCTGATCACCCCCCCCCCCCCCCGACGAAGAACGCAGTGCTACTATGGTGATTATTCTAATTATGTATGTAAAAATAAACATGAAAAACAAAATAATTTTTTTATTTCTTTTTTTTTTTTAACCATACTATTCTAATTAACCACTTTACCTCCAGAACATTTCATGACCAGGCCATTTTTTTGCGATACGGCACTGCGTTACTTTAACTGACAATTGCGCCGTTGTGCGACGCTGTACCCAAATAAAATCAACTTCCTTTCTTCCCACAAATAGAGTTTTACTTTGGTAGTATTTAATATTTTTTGTGCTTTAAACAAAAAAAAAGACAGACAATTTAGAAAAAAAAAATACAATATTTTTTACGCATGCACGGAAGCAAGGATGAGCTGGAAGCACTTGGTCTTGTAAACTAGCGTTCGTAATGGAGAATTAACATTCGTGACGCGGCAAATAAAAAAATGTAAAAAATTGAACTTCTTCATCAGTTTAGGCCAATATGTATTTTGCTACATATTTTTGGTAAAAAAAATCCCACTAAGTGTATATTGATATATTGGTATGCGCAAAAGTTACAAAGTCTACCAACTGAGCGATATTTTTTTTATTTATTTGTTTATTAGTAATGGCGGCGATCAGCCACTTCTAGTGGGACTGTGATATTGCGGCGGACAAATCAGACACCTAACTGACACTTTATGAGGACCAGTGACACTAATACAGTGATCAGTGCTAAAAAAAAAAAAAGCACTGTCACTGTACTAATGACACTGGCAGGGAAGGGGTTAACCTCAGGGGCGATCAAAGGGTTACCTGTGTGCCTAGGTTGCGCTTACTCACTGTGGGGGAGGTGCTTTGACTAGGGGAAGGCAAAGATCCGTGTTCCTGCTTTGCAGAAACGCAGGATCAATACCTTCCCTTCTGACAGAATGGCAATCTGCCTTGTTTCCATAGTCGGATAGTCATTCTGCCTGCGTCCTGTGTAATCGGCGGGTGCCGGCGGGCATTGAGTCCGACATACCCGCCTCTGGGCTCTCTCTGCGTGAGATCACAGCAAATGCGGGTCGCCAGCGGTGCGCGCCCCAGACTCAGAAGTGTCAGATCACGCCCTGCTGCAGTATATCTACGGTGGGAGATCGTTAAGTGGTTAAAAATGTATGTAAAAAAAATAAAAAATTTAAAAACTTCAGAAAAATAAATAAAAAATATTTTTTTCTTTTTTTACCATACTGTCATATATTTTTTTAACATGCCACTCAGTATGCCTGATCACCGCCACACCAATCATATGCTGACGCTGTACTGCACTACTGACAGTATGTAAAAAAATTTAAGCTAAACTATTGAAACTTTTTTTTTTTTTTTTTTTTTTTTTTAAGTTTGCCCGCAAAATATGCGTTTGTTTAAAAAAAAAAAAAAAAAAACGGCTTAAGGGGAATTTGAAAGAATTCTGTAAATGGACGCTATTAGCCGGCGCAGAAATGACTCCGTGAGTAAACGGTCCCCCGCTAAGTGAGTATAACGCGCTCCACCGAAATGTCAGCCCTACGTGACCAGTTTCCCGAGTCGCGTCTCGTCAGTCCCTGGGAGCTTGTCATAACCAACAGCTTGTAAATCCCAACACTGATAGCATTTCAGCCGCTGTCAGAGCGATCCGATAACTGACAGGGGCCCCCGACGCTGACACACAATGACAGCCTTCACCCAAGCGTAAGCAGACGTTTAGCTACAGGTCATGTTTGCTGACACACACATTGTCTGACTGTATTTTTTTTTTTTATTTAAATGGCTAATCTCTTAAGTACTGTCACAGTAACAACGTAATCAGAGTGAACTGACAGCGCCGGTCTAACCGCACATCACACACTTCTTACTGTAACATTTCATAGGAATTAACTTTTTTAAAGCCGAATCCCAGTCACAAAAACTTTTACCTAAATAAATTCCTCATAGCCCCAGGGGATATAATCTACCCTGTGTGCACCAAAATGCCTTAGTTATTACCTTATAAAAGTAGTGGTGACATCATCGCTGTGCTGTACATAGCCTGTGCAGAGAGCAGAGCTGGGCCCCTCCCACTACAGGCTGCCGGCAGAAAACTGTATCAGGGGGCGGAGACAACGCTGGTCACCCTGCACAAGGAGAGGGAGCAGAGCTATGGGAGGGGCCCAGTAGGCCCCACCCACTACATGTTGCCTGCAGAAAACTGCATGAGGGGGCTGAGACAACGCTGGTCACCCTGCACAAGGAGAGGGAGCTGAGCTATGGGAGGGGCCCAGTAGGCCCCACCCACTACATGTTGCCTGCAGAAAACTGCATGAGGGGGCGGAGACAACGCTGGTCACCCTGCACAAGGAGAGGGAGCTAAGCTATGGGAGGGGCCCAGTAGGCCCCACCCACTACATGTTGCCTGCAGAAAACTGCATGAGGGTGCGGTGACAAAGCTGGTCACCCTGCACAAGGAGAGGGAGCTAAGCTATGGGAGGGGCCCAGTAGGCCCCACCCACTACAGGCTGCCTGCAGAAAACTGCATGAGGGGGCGAGGACAACGCTGGTCACCCTGCACAAGGAGAGGGAGCAGAGCTATGTGAGTGGCCCACTAGGCTTCATCCACAACAGGTTGCCTGCAGAAAACTGCATGAGGGGGCAGTGACAACACTGGTCACCGTGCACATAAAAAAGGGAGCAGAGCTATGGGACCTTGATCCCCGACAATACCAGGCACTGTGTCTGGTATGAATCTTTAGGGGAAACACCACGTCAAATTAAAAAAAAAAAAACGGCATGGGTTCTCCCTCCAAGAGCATACCAGGCCCTTCAGTCTGGTATGGATTTTAAGGGGAACCCCCACACCGAAGAAACAGCGTCGGGGTCCCCCCAAAATCCATACCAGACCCTTATCCAAGCACACAGCGCAGCAGATCAGGAAAGGGGTTGGGGACGAGTGAGCGTGTGCACCCCCCCCCGAACCGTACCAGGCTGCATGCCCTCAACATGGGTGGGTGAGTGCTTTGGGGCAGGGGGGCCCTGCGCCCCCCCACCCCAAAGCACCTTGTCCCCATGTTGATTAGGACAAGAGCCTCTTCCCGACAACCCTGGCCGTTGGTTGCCAGGGTCTGCGGGCAAGGAGCTTATCGGAATCTGGAAGTCCCATTTAACAAGGGGGCCCTCAGATCCTGCCCCCCCAACCTATGTGAATGAGTATGGGGTACATTGTACCCCTATCCATTCACCTAAAAAAGTGTCAAAAATAAAATACATTACATATGTTTTCAAAGTAATTTATTATGGCAGCTCCGGCATCTCTTCCGATCTCTTTTCCCCTCTCCAGCTCTTCTTTGTCCTCCGCTGACATCTTCTGCCTCTGTCGGTTCTTCTCCCCTCTCCGGATTTTTCTCCCTCTGTCCGCTGTCTTCTGCCGGGTCTCCTCCACTGTCTTCTCGTTCTTTTGCCTGGTCTTCTCAGCTGTCTTCTCCCTCTGTTCTTTTTCCGATGTTGACTCAATGCTCTCTCCCGCTCTAATGTCGGGTGCGTGGTGTGCCACTACTTTTATTGGCATGGGGCGGGGTCACCGTGTGATGTCATCTGGAGGCCCCACCCCTTATGGCGTCACCACCTGGACATGATGGGTGGTGACGTCATAAGAGGCGTGCCACAGTTTTGGCGTGGTGCCGCTATATTGCCACATACCATTTTTCTTGAGGGGGGTGCAAAAAAAAGTCCAGCCCCGGGTGCTAGATGTGCTAGCTACGCCACTGGGTTACCTCCACATACTTTTCCTACACATGCTTCCCTCTATTATACCCTCTTCACTCCTCTCCTACACATACTGCCCCCTGTCATACCCTCCGCACTTTTCTCCTACACATACTGCCCTCTGTCATACTCTCCTCTCCTGTACATACTGCCCACTGTCATACCCTCCACACTCTTCTCCTGTACATACTGCCCACTGTCATACCCTCCACATTCCTCTCCTGCACATACTGCCCCCTGTCATACCCTCTACACTCCTTTCCTGTACATACTGCCCCAGTCATACACTCCACAATCCTCTCCTACACATACTTCCCCCTGTCATACCCTACACACTCCTCTCCTACACATACTGCCCTTTGCTATACCCTCCACACTCCTCTCCTGCACATATTGCCCACTGTCATACTCTCCACACTCCTCTGACATATTACATGCAGAAAGCTGCATACTGGCTTCCCATTGTGAACCACCACCTCGCCTGCCATTCTTCCTCAGCCTGGCGCAGTGACAGAAGGTTAGAGTGCTTCTCTGGTAGAGGTATGCAAGGGGTGTCTAAGCCTATACACAAAGCAGAGTCTAAATAAACAGGAAGCACAACTTCCAAAACGGGGCTCGGGTGCTTACAGCAAATTTTTTTTTTTAAATACCTGCCTGGCGTAAACCCCAATTACATTTTTCTAGATTGTCCCAACCCCCATGACTGTCACTGTTGCTGGACAGCTATATCTCAAGGTAAATGCGACAGAAAAAAAAATGATATACGTAGTGCTGTCATCACACCTACTAACTGCATTGTAATAATAAGAATATCATATTTTTACCAGTCCTTTGACAGTATTTTTATTTAGGTGTATTTTACATGGAGATGTGATATTCTATAAATGATGTTCGTTCTGGTGTCAGTTTCTGGTTATGTGTTGTAGAAGCACAGTACATGGTGTTGTTCTTGTAGAGTGAAACCAGATTGAGATGTTTCCATGTATTGGTGAGAGCCCAGTCTGTTGTAAATGAATCATAGCCATTTTTACAACTGTAACACGGTCACCGGTGTTGTCCCAGCTTCAGGCTCTTAGTAAATTCAAAGGCTTAGTCATCCAATGATTCTCAGATCTGCTACTGTTTCCACTTTTCATGTCAATCATTCATGTTATAGATTAGATGTGTAAACCCAGTGTCTAAACTCCCATATACAGCGGGTAAAATGATTATTGAACACATCACCATTTTTTAGGTAAATATATTTCTAAAGGTGTAATTGACATGACATTTTCACCACGTCAGCAGTGTTGCCAACCCCCTGAAGTGAAATTTACTGGCAGAGCTCCAAAATTTACAAACGGCACCAATTTTTTTTTTTACTGGCAAAAAATCATGAAATTTACTGCCGGATCCACATTCTTTACTGGCACTGCAAAAAAGTACCTAAAAACTATTTTTAGTGCTAAACAGTGCAAATATCAATGTTTGAACTATAAACACATAGCTAGTGCTGTTAGCAATGTGTTTAAGTTAAACAAAAGCCAAAAAACATATCTCTCAATTTACATGAAGGTCAGGATACTATAACCCAGCCAGCACAGAGTTCTCCCTTACATCAGAGTCTGCAGGATGGTGACCAGAGACCACCTTCCGCAGAGTGAATACACTAAGGTAAGGGGGGGATTACTAATATAGGGGGTAAGCTTTATATCAGTGCCTCCTTACATTATTGCATTCACTCCCCCCTTACATCAGTGACCCCCCCTCAGACTGGCCTGGCGGCGCTGTCAATGACCTCCTCTCAGGTGCACCGTGCAGGGCTCAGTCAGACAGTTCCAGCTTGGTGGCTCTGGTTTTATTCTATAGTCTCCTCTCCACAGTCCACACATGTCTGTCTCTTCCCGTAACCCCCATCCCGGCGGCGCTCCCACTCATGATTCCTTTCTAGGATCCCCTCAGAGACTGCAGACATGATAAAAGACAAGAGATGGTCAGAGGCTGCGGACATACTACAGGAGGTGGACAGAGGCTGCGGGCATACTACAGGAGGTGGACAGAGGCTGCGGGTATACTACAGGAGGTGGACAGAGGCTGCGGACATACTACAGGAGGTGGACAGAGGCTGCGGGCATACTACAGGAGGTGGACAGAGGCTGCGGGCATACTACAGGAGGTGGACAGAGGCTGCGGGTATACTACAGGAGGTGGACAGAGGCTGCGGGCATACTACAGGAGGTGGACAGAGGCTGCGGGTATACTACAAGAGGTGGACAGAGGCTGTGGGCATACTACAGGAGGTGGACAGAGGCTGCGGACATACTACAGGAGGTGGACAGAGGCTGCGGACATACTACAGGAGGTGGACAGAGGCTGTGGGCATACTACAGGAGGTGGACAGAGGCTGCGGGCATACTACAGGAGGTGGACAGAGGTTGCGGGCATATTACAGGAGGTGGACAGAGGCTGCGGGCATACTACAGGAGGTGGACAGAGGCTGCGGGCATACAGGAGGTGGACAGAGGCTGTGGGCATACTACAGAAGGTGGACAGAGAGGCTGCGGGCAGACTACAGGAGGTGGACAGAGGCTGTGGGCATACTACAGGAGGTGGACAGAGGCTGCGGGCATACAGGAGGTGGACAGAGGCTGTGGGCATACTACAGGAGGTGGACAGAGGCTGCGGGCAGACTACAGGAGGTGGACAGAGGCTGTGGGCATACTACAGGAGGTGGACAGACGCTGTGGACATACTACTGGAGGTGGACAGAGGCTGCGGGCATGCTACAGGGGGTGGACAGAGGCTGCCGGCAGACTACAGGGGGTGGACAGAGGCTGCAGGCAGACTACAGGAGGTGGACAGAGGCTGCGGGCATGACACAGGAGGACTGACTTGCCTGTCCTCTCCTCCTCCTTGGCTGTGGCTGTGTGTGTGACGACTGGCACTGGTCATAATGTTATGGCTCCCCATAGGAAGGTACAAGTGCTGTCTATCCTGTACTCATCACCCCCACCCTCTGCAGCAGGCATGCCCTGAGATAAATAAACAAAGTGTCATTACCAGGAGCTCACAATCCATGCCGTGTGTAAGCCGCCTGCCCAGTCCTGAAGCCTTATACACACGGAGGCACCCTCGCACCGAGAACAATTGCTGTCCGCAGCCGCTACTTTCCATTTAAAAATGGCGCCAGGCGGCGTCATTGTGTTACTAGGCATGCACCGCCTGGCTGAGCGTGTACGAGCTTTCCCGAGCCCGGCCGGCTTCAGAAGGGCATATGCGCAGTTGAATGGTCGGCTTGCGGCCATCTTTTTTACAGGCTTATAACAGACATTTATGGGCACCAGGAAAATGGGCTTTAATTTACGGGCTGCCCGTAAATCTACGGGCGGTTGGCAACACTGCACGTCAGTAACAACCCATGCAATCCATACATACCAAGAAACCAAAAGAAATAGGTTTAGAAATGAAGTTATGTGTAATAAAATAGAATGACACAGGGAAAAAGTATTGAACACGCTAACTAAAATGTATTTAATACTTGGTTCAAAATCCCTTGTTGGTAATGACAGCTTCAAGACGCCTCTATATGGAGAAACTAGTCGCATGTATCGCTCAGGTGTGATTTTGGCCCATTCTTCCACACAGTCTTCATATTTTGAAGGTTCCGTGGGGCTCTTCTATGAACTCTGATCTTTAGTTTTTCCCGTAGGTTTTCTATTAGATTCAAGTCAGGTGATTGGCTGGGCCATTGGTGCCACAGGTGCTCAGTCATGTTGGAACAGGAAGGGGCCATCCCCAAACTGTTCCCACAAAGTTGGGAGCATGAAAATGTCTTGGTATGCTGATGCCTTAAAGTGATTGTAAACCTTTGTTTTTTTTTTTTTTTTAATAACAAACATATCATACTTACCTCCACTGTGCAGCTCGTTTTGCACAGTGTGGCCCCTTACCTCGTCTTCTGGGGTCCCCCGGCGGCGCTCGCGGCTCCTCCTCGCATCAGTTAACCTCCTGGGCGAAGCCCTCTCCCTGGGGATTACCTTGTAGGCGCACTCCCAAGTCCAGCATTTGCGTCCATAGCATGCTGGACTCGGCCCCGCCTCCAGCGCCCGCGTCATTGGATTTGATTGACAGCAGCGGGAGCCAATGGCTGCCCTGCTATCAATCTATCCAATCAAGAGCCGAGAAATCTGGGCAGAGAAGGTGAGCACATCTCCACCGAAGGAACGAACGAGCTCAGGTGAGTAAAACGGGGGGCTGGGGGGCTGAGTCCGAGTCAGTGTCAGAAGTCAAAAACATGTGGTTTACAACCCCTTTAAGAGCAGGGCCGGATTGAGAACATCATGGGCCTGGTGCTGAGGATTTTGGTAGGGCTTTTAAAAAAAATAAATAAATAAAATAAAAATGCAAACAATTTTTTGTTATAACAAATTAGATTGAGAGAGGGAGGATGAGAGAGAGGAAGCTCATGAGCATGCATGGTAGTGACATTAACGCAGCCAGGCCACAGCAAGTGACCGAAGGCACAGAGCCCGGAAGGAAGAGCGGGTGAAGATGGAAGCGCCCGGGGCCTGCCGGGTTGATCACAGCGCAGCGCTGGAGGGCTCAGTCTGACAGATAAGTGTACTCTAATTTGCTAATATGCTGTGCATACTTGTACATTATGGCATAACCTACCTCAGGGCCTCTAAAAAGTAGTAATGTTAGCAAAGTTTTCTACTGCTTTAATATCATAGGATCCCAGGAGCCTCTCATGGGGCCCGCTACTGACGCGGCGGCAGTGCCCAAGTGCACAGTTGCCCACATTTCCAAAATATTTTCAGGGACACTTTTTTTACCAGTGGTATATTTAGAGTAGCTGACATCCCCTATGTTCCTCTACACATCACAATTGTAATCACAAAATGAAATGAGTACTAATAATGGGCAGAACAAATACAGTATGAGGAATCTGAAGATTTCCTTTAGTTGAACTAACAAAAGCGTGCCCATTCTAGAGCTGGTAACATTGAGGATATTCAATATCATTTTAAAGAAATGTTTTTGTGGATAAGAGGCATAGGGGAGGAGTATGGATGGTATAAAAGTGGGAAGTATGTGCAGGTGAGGTAGAGGAATGTGGCGGGTATAACAGTGGGCACTATGTACAGGAGAGGAGTGTGGAGGGTATGACAGGGGGCAGTATGCAAATTAGAGGAGTGTGGAGGGTTGACAGTGGGCATTATGTACAGGAGAGGAGCGTGGAGGGTATGTCAGTGGGCAATGTGTACAGGGGAGGAGTGTGGAGGGTATGATGGGGGCAGTATGTACAGGAGAGGGGTGTGGAAGGTATTATGGGGGCCGTTTGTACAGGAGAAGAGTGTGGAGAGAAAGACAGTTGGCAGTATGTACAGGAGGGGAGTGTGGAGGGTATGATGGGGGAAGTTTGTACAGGAGAGGAGTGTGGAGGGTATGACAGTGGGCAGTATGTACAGGAGAGGAGTGTGGTGGGTATGACAGTGGGCAATATGTGCAGGAGAGGAGTGTGGATGGTATGAGAGTGGGCAGTGTGCACAGGGAAGAGTGTGGAGGGTATGACAGCCGGCACTATGTACAGTAGAGGAGTTTATGAAAGTGGGCAGTATGTACAGCAGAGTAGTGTGGAGGGTATGATACTGAGCAGTATGTACAGGAGAGGAGTGTGGAGAATAAGACAGTGGGCAGTATGTACAGGAGAGGAGTGTGGAGGGTAAGACAGTGGGTAGTATGTACAGGAGAGGAGTGTGGAGGGTATGACAGTGGGCAGTATGTACAGGAGAGGAGTGTGGAGGGTATGACAGTGGACACTATGTACAGGAGAGAAGTGTATGACAGTGGGCAGTATGTACATGAGAGGAGTGTGGAGGGTAAGACAGTGGGAAGTATGTACAGAAGAGGAGTGTGGGGGGTAAAACAGTGGGCAGTATGTACAGGAGAGGAGTGTGGAGGGTATGACAGTGGGCAGTATGCACAGTAGAGGAATGTGGAGGGTATGACAGTGGGCAGTATGCACAGTAGAGGAATGTGGAGGGTATGACAGTGGGCACTATGTACAGGAGAGAAGTGTATGACAGTGGGCAGTATGTACAGGAGAGGATTGTGGGGGTATGACAGCGGGCACTATTTACAGGAGAGAAGTGTATGACAGTGAGAAGTATGTACAGGAGAGGAGTGTGGAGGATATGATAGTGAGCAGTATGTACAGGAGAGGAGTGTGGAGGGTATGACAGTGGGCACTATGTACCAGAGAGAAGTGTGCGACAGTGGGCACTATGTACAGGAGAGGATTGTGGGGGGTATGACAGTGGGCACTATGTACAGGAGAGAAGGGTATGACAGTGGGTAGTATGCACAGGAGAGGAATGTGAACGGTATGACAGTGGGCACTATGTACAGGAGAGAAGTGTGGAGGGTATGACAGTTGGCAGTATGTACAGGAGAGGAGTGTGGAGGGTATGACAGCGGGCACTATGTACAGGTGAGGATAATGAAGGAATCTGGGAAGGAAAAATGTAAAGGTTTGTGGAAGGATATTAAGAGTTCCCTTCACTGGAACAAAGGGGTCAAACCCAACCCCTGAAAAATAAACCCACACCATAATGCCCCCTCCATCAAATGATTTGGGCCATTGCACAAAGCAAGGTCCATAAAGACGTGGATGAGCGAGTTTGGGGTGGAAGAATTTGACTGACCTGCACAGAGTCCTGACCTCAACCTGATAGAACACCTTTAGGATGACCCAGAGCGGAGACTGCGAGACAGGCCTTCTCTTCCAACATCAGTGCCTGACCTCACAAATGCACATCTGTAAAAATGGTCCAACATTCCCCTAAACCTTGTGGACAGCCTTCCCAGAAGAGTTGAAGCTGCTATAGCTGTAAAGGGTGGGCCACCTCAATATTTAACCCTACGGACTAAGACTGGGATACCATTAAATTTCATGTGCGTGTAAAGGGAGGCTTCTCAATACTTTTGGTAATATAGTGTGTGTGCTCCCCTACAATCCGGTGGTGGGCTGTCCCTAGGGTTGCTACCTCATCCCTTTAAAACCAAACACATATTAATTACATGGGTTCTGAGGCTAATTTAATGCAGATAAGGCACTAAGTGAGTTTAATTACCACCTTAATCAGCCACAGAACCTGTGTAATGTAATTAATATTTGTTCGGTTTCTAAAGGGATGAGGTGACAACCCTGGCTGTCCCTCAGCGTCTTCACATCCATTGCAGGGCTATTGAGACTGCTCTGGTCTTGATGACATCAGGATCCAACACTGGTGGAGTGTGTGGGTGCAGATGCTGTGGAGACTGGTCTAGCATCGGGGAAGAGTGGGGAATCGGGTAAATGAATTTCCTTTTGTTGCTCCCCTAGACCTAAATGAGCAATTAACCCTTTCAGTACAGGCACAGCCCCATATTACACTATTATTATTGCAAACATTGAAACAACATGGTGCCTTTAGAGGCAGCTTGGGGTGAGTGTGAACTGGCTTTATGCTACATAAAAGTCGTGTCAGTAGACCTTTTTTTTAATCATTTGGCTATTAAAGTCTTGATGTTACTGCAATTGGAGGCGCCTTCTGTTTGTTTCTTTCGTGTCAGTAGACCTTGTAATCCCTCATAGCTATGTAGCTTGAACTCAAATTGAGATTGCATGAAAAGGCCAAAACAAACCTAAAACTGTAAATGTTGTCCTTTGGTTCGCCTTTTACCCTGCCAACCGCACGCCCGCTGGTTCCATATGGGGGATACAGCTCTGCCAGTGGCGCAACAGATCAAGGAAGCGATAGGCCTTGCTGCAAGAATGCAATGGTGCATAATAGACATAAAATGTGTTTGTCCTGGGACTAGACTTTGTTGGAAAGATTAAGATTTTTATCTCTACCACTAAGGAGATAAGATAACATCTTTTTTGGAAGGCCAGTAAGATAGTAAAGATAAAAATCTGGTGATGGGCAGATTACTAGTTAACATTTGAAAAATGACAAGCCAGTCAAGCCGATCACAAAGGACAAGTGTACAACAGTGGTCAAAAAAGACCTGTACTGAAATATCTTTTCTTCTATGATGTTCCACTTGTGTGCCAGTCAAAAAATACAAAAATGGCTTTCAAAGGGAACCTGTGCTTTGCCATCTTAGTGGTTGGGAGTAAAGAGAGTTAGCCCTGTGTAAGCTCCAAATCTTAAATTTGGTCATGTTGAAAGCAGTGGAGTGAATCACATAGGTTCCCACACTCATGGGTAATACTCCTCTTAACTTCAAAGCATGGGTTTTCTTTAGAGTAGCTCATGGTCCACAATAGTGTAAGCAGGTAAGGCAGAGTAGGTCCCCTTTAATGGTGCTTCCTCCCTCTGGGAGAAGGCTGGAAGCTCCTATAAAAGCTGGGGGTGGGTGGGTGGGGGGGGGGATTCAGGGAGACCCCGGGAAAAGAGAGCAGAATGACCAGGCTGTTGTGCTCCTGCTCTCCCGTCCTCTCTCCTGCTCACACCTGAGGTAGCTGGGGCTCCTGCTAAAATCCATGCCTTCAGTTTTCATTAAGACATTTTTTAGGTTCTTTTTGAGGGTTTTAATGGTTTCCCAGGGGTCTCCCATATGTTTTAAACAGGGGACATGGCAGGGGTTGGGATTTAACAGCTGGAGCTGAGCTGTGAGAGGAGCACTGATAGGACTGTCCTTGGGAGAGGTACTGGAGCAGCATTTGGACACTTTTACGAAGAGTCTGGCCAAATGTAGCATGTTAGATTGGGTGCAATACCTACATGTGACCCTGGGAACTAAGATCCTTTTGCTGCTGATACAAATCTGTAAAAAGTTCTCACATCACATTCTTTCTTCCAAAAAGGTCTTCCATGAACATGAATGGCATGGTCTTCATGAACATAAACGCCCACCTCTCCAAAGCATGCACTGGCTTAAGGAAGAGGGAAGGGAAGACTAGTACGAAATTCCCTGTGTTTGCTTACACCTAGAGAATTTTCACAGCAAAGAATTGTAAACATTTAACCTAACTGATTGAATCTCACCTATGGACCAGTTGACTGAAAGGTCACCTTAGACCTACGACTGTTTCCAATTCCAATAGCTGGTGTGGATGACCAAAGTCTTATCTCTCTGAACTCTCCAAAATACAAATTTGCAGGGCTTTTTTTTCTCGGAAAATAGCTACAGGAACTCAATCACGACCCCCCGTCCCTTACACACACCCTCCAAACCGCATCAAACAGTGGGTGTGGTCAAACTTCACTAACAGTGGAAGGGTCTTAACAGGGTCATTAAATACCAGGAGTGCATTATGTACAGAGTGCAGAGTTCAGGGAGGGAGTTACACACAGACTGCAGAGTTGTGTAGAGTGCAGAATTCAGCCTTCTTCCACAGCTGCTTACCTCCCCAACCACATCTCACGTTTACCCCTCTTCATCTCTGACCTCTGCATGCAACCCCGCTCTACTGCCCCCATCTTCTCCCCATCTCCTTAAAAGCTCCACCATCTTCCACGTCCCCTATTTTTGTTGCTGTATTAAGCTGAAGC
This sequence comes from Lithobates clamitans, assembly GCA_037952925.1. NCBI lineage: Eukaryota > Metazoa > Chordata > Amphibia > Anura > Ranidae > Lithobates > Lithobates clamitans. Next base: position 5,781,128 of record JBBGZY010000596.1, on the reverse strand, counting down.
ACCCAGTCAGTTCTAGTACCTCCCCGCATATTGCAGTTGGCTCCACCTCTCTCTGTGGGGAGATCATCCAGTGGTGATTTTGGCATTCGCACTGCACCCCCTGTACCTGCATCTCCCTTGTCCTCATCACTCAGTGGAAGCCACTCAGGAGATCTGATCTGTGGGAGCCGTTGGGGAACAAGCTGTCACTTGTAAGCATAGAAGCCGGACTTTTGTGTTTTCAAGTAATAGTGGTCAGCAGGGAGCAGAGGGCCTGAGCCAAAGGTGGTGGATCGGATTTCCACCAAGTTCCAGCTGAAAAATGCCCTGCATATTTGTGACTCAAAATCAGTCAGTTCAGAGGTATTTTTAACATTACTATTATTTAACAACATTTCATGAAAGCTCTTACATCAAGGAGCAATTCTGTGAAATTGCAGCATGCCGGAGGAAACGGAAATAGAAGAAAAAAAAACCCAACTTCTTTTTGAAGTGGTATTGGTGCTTTATGTTGGGTGTGTTTCACAGAGCACATCTGATAATGTGATTGAGAAAAGAACAAAAACAATCACGGAAATAATGTATTTCGGTCTCTCTGATCGTTTCCTGAAACTAGAGCGTTCCATGAAGAGGGACCAAGATTTACCTACGTTCCAGGACCACCCCATAATACTAAAATAAAGAAGAGCTTTTGACATAACATTTGAAAGTGGTAATGGGAAAGTTTCACCATGTAGTTAAGGGAGGTGATAGACCAGGGGAGTAATATCTTCTAACTTTCTGGCTAGGGCTCCAATAGAAAAAAAAAAAACAGCTGCTGCCTTGACTTCAAAGAGTTGGCCCACTCAGCCTGTTCTATGCAGGCAAAGGGCTCTTGGGAGATGTTGTTCTGGGGGTCTATTCTTTAGAGGAAGAGGGAAGTTTGGGGGAACTTTGGGTAATTCCAAGACATGCCGTTGAATCTTTTTTTTTTTTCTGGCAGCTGTCTGTTGCATACTAAAAGTAACAGGTATGAAGAATTATATGACTAAAGTAATACACTTATTTCATTAAAAAAAAAAAAAGAGAGAGAGAAATGAAAACTTTTGCATGAAATAATTTTTAAATGGTATCTAAAATTGATATTTCTATAACAAAACTTTCTGTCGTTACTTTGGAAGTGTGGACAAAATAACTCTATCACTTGTTTAACATTATTAATATTACCTAAAATATTTTTTTTGGGGAGAAAAAAAAATAGCTGTTAAAAAAAAAAAAAAAAAGATAGAGTATTTGTTCCTTTATCACCAAAAACTATTTTATTGAATATATAGAACAAACGTGACATCAGTAAGAACATAGTACAAACTTATCTGCTGAATACTGAAACATTATTCCAAAATATGATAACCAGCATAATATTTTGTCAATTGAAGAACGGTAAAAAAATAAAACAGGTTCAAAGAACAACTTTTTATAATAAAATTATAAATGTTAACTATTGTTCCTTGTTAAACAAGATTAAGACTCAAATATTGTTAATGTTATGTTAAAATATTAGATTAATCTTCCATCGCTATTAGGGATGCACCGATATATCGGCTGCCGAAAATTATCGCCTGAAAATAGGGTTATGGGCATTTTGCCGACAGGAAAAGAAAAGGTGCCGATAATGGCATGCTACCTCCTATTAACGTCAATGCAAAATCGTGTTTATTGGCTTCAGTGCAAAAACGTGTGCCAGTGACTACAATGTAAAATCAAGTCCCATTGATTTTAATGCAAAAACGCATCCCATTGACTTCATTGGAAAAAAGCCCCCTAAGGGGTTCAATGCAAAATCATGTCCCATTGATTTCAAGGAAAAATTGTGTTCCATCGACTTCAATTAAAAATTGCCTCCCATGCAAAAGCACCAACCACATTAATTAAACTATATTCCAAAAATAAGGTTATCAGCGTTTTGCCTGATCGAAAAAAAAAAAAAGGGCCGATGCCATGGTATGCTGCGTTCTATTAACGTCAATGCAAAATTGCATCCATTGACTTCAATGCAAAATCGCATCCTATTGACTTCAAGGCAAAATTGCATCCTATTGACTTCAATGCAAAAAAGCATTCCATTGACTTCATTGCAGTTGACTTCAATGCAAAAACACCCCCAATTGACTTCATAGGAAAATTGCCCCCCATTGACTTCAATGCAAAAATGTCCCCTATTGACCTTAATGCAAAATCGTGTCCCATTGACATCAATGAAGAACCGCGTCCCATTTGACTTCAATGCAAAAACGACCCCCCCCCCCCCCCATTGACTTCAATGCAAAATTGTGTCCCATTGACTTCAATGCAAAAATGCCAACCACATTTATTTTTTTTTTATTTAAATAAACCTGTCCATTTCAGCTTTGGTTTTCGGCCAAGTGCATCCTGAATTTTCAGTCCATAATTTTCATTTCGGTGCACCACTGATTTCTTCTTTTTTCTTGCAGTCAGAAATATCAACACTAAAACTCAGTGTCCTAAACGCTGATATTTGTTAAAATAAATTTCAAGAACATATACGTGTGACATTCTGTGTATTGTTTTATTTTGTATGTACTTTCTACTTTATTATAATTACATTATTATCATCATCTTTTATCCAATCTTCCATTTATCGTACAGGGATTTTTTTTTTCCTGCAATGAAAAGTTTTCTGGAGGAAGCTGTGTTCTACAAACCAATGAACTGGATGAAAGGACAAAGAAATTGGCACTCTGTGTACTACTACAACTCTGTGTAACAAAAAAAAAAGCAGAAGTAATATTAACTTTAAAAAAAAAAAAAGAACTAAAAAACATCACATTTTCCCCCAGGAAGGAAGCCAAGTGTGACATGGAAAGAAACAATTTAGTTCTAAAAAAAATGCATTTCCTTCATAGAGGCTGTGTCATTAAAATAAGGGGAATTAGCTAAAATTATTTGTAGTGAGTCATACTATTTATTCAGTGCTAACCATATTATGGAAAAATGTTTTGTTTGCATGTGATTGTTTTCCTTTTTTTTTGCTACAATAATATGATAAATGATAGAACAGTTTTATACAATCTGAAATCACATTCCAGAGCAGACTTTCTCAACCTTTTCAACATGGAGGAACCCTTGAAATTACCCTTTGGTCTCAGGGAACCCCTGTTAAAAATGGCTATAGCCACAACTCACAATACATTGGTGGAAGAGTGCTCCTTACATCTGTGGTCTTGGGGAAGAATCCCCCCCCCCTACAGATAGCTAAAAAGATCATTGGTGTCAGTGGGAACTTATCTTATGCTGCATACACACAAATTTCGGCCAGCAAAAGACCAATGAGAGCTTTTCGCCGGAAAATGTGACCATGTGTATGCTCCATTGGACTTTTGCTGGCCGAATTCCAGCCAGCAAACGATTGGGAGCATGCTCTCAATTTTTCGGTCGGAAAAAGTTTCTAATCGAACATGCGATCGTCTGTGGAAATTCCGACGTGCGAAATTCCTACGCGTGCTCGGAAACAATTCGACGCATGCTCGGAAGCATTGAACTTCCTTTGTCCCGGCTCGTCGTAGTGTTGTACGTCACCGCGTTCTTGACGGTCGGAAGTTCAGAGAACTTTTGCGTGACCGTGTGTATGCAAGGCAAGCTTGAGCGGAATTCCGTCGGAAAAGCCGTCATATCTTTTTCCAACGAGAATTACGATCGTGTGTACGCGGCATTAGAGGCAAAAATTGGTCATTGCTCAAGAAACGCTGAGTAACCATTGGAGCAGCCTTTCTCAACCTTTTCAACACAGAGGGACCCTGGAAAAAATTTTCCGGTCTTGAGGGAACTCCTGCTAAAAATGTAAAATCTACAACTCACCATACATTAGTGTGACGGTCAATGAGAAGAATGCTTCTTACACTTGTGGTTATTGGGAAGGATTATCCCCTTACAGATAACTAAAAAGATCAATGGTGTCCTTGAGATCTTACTTGAGAGGCAGAAATTGACCATTGCTCAGGGAACCCCTAGCAACCTCTAGAGCAGTGGTTCTCAACACCTGTCCTTGGGACCCACTAACAGGCCAGATTTTAAGTATTACCTTGGGGAGATGCAGACTAGAATACTGCAATCACTGAGCAACAAATGATATCACCTGTCATGTATTTCAGTTATCTTGCAAACCTGGCCTGTTAGTGGGTCCTGAGGACAGGAGTTGAGAACCACAGTTCTAGAGGAACCCAAGGGTTCCACGGAACCCTGGTTGAGAAACCCTGTTCCACAGTAGATAGACTCAACCCCTTACTGGAGTTTCCTGACATTATTTACTTAATATATACAACTGATATTTTATCAGAGATACAAGTGCATGAAAACATTTTTAGAAGTGCTCGACTGCAAGATAAATTAGGGAAGTGAAGGTATTTGAATTATGGGATAGTCTGGGTCACAATTCAGTAAAAATGGATAAGACAGACATAGAAGTTGTAAGGGGGCTCCATGTGGACCAGAATTAACCAGACATGCCAAGGGGACTCGTACCTCTATGAGTGTTCCACATCATATGACAGAAACAGCCCCAGAGGGCTCACGCTAGTTGGGGGGGGGGGGGGGGGTGTACCCAATCATGTGCAAGGGAATGCAAAAAGCGGATTTGTGTTGATATATAACCAGCTGTTAGAAGTGACTCCTTTACTTTCTAAAACTGGAGCTTTACCCCTCGCCCATTAATTTAAATTTCCATATACCATACTGTACACACACCGGGCACTTTATTAGGTACACTTGTTCAATTGCTTGGTAACACAAATTGCTAATCAGCCAATCACATGGCAGCAACTCAGTGCATTTAGGCATCTAGACGTGGGGAAGACAGCTTGCTGAAGTTCGAACCGAGCATCAGAATGGGGGAAGAAAGGGGATTTAAGTGACTTTGAACGTGGCATAGTTGTTGGTGCCAGACGGGCTGGGCTGAGTATTTAAAAAAACTGCTGATCTACTGAGATTTTTACACACAACCTTCTCTCGGGTTTACAGAGAATGGTGGGAAGAAGAGAAAATATCCAGTAAGCGGCAGTTGCGTGGAGGAAAATGCCTTGTTGATGTCAGAGGTCAGAGGAGAACGGGCAGACTGGTTGGATATGATAGAAAGGAAACAGTAACTAAAATAACCACTTGTTACAACCAAGGTATACAGAATACCATCTCTGAATGCACAACACATCGAACCTCGAAGCAGATGGGCTACAGCAGCAGAAGACCACACCGGGTGCCACTCTTGTCAGCCAATATCAGGAAACTGAGGCTACAATTCACACAGGATCACCAAAATTGAACAATAGAAGATTGGAAAAACGTTGCCTGGTCTGATGAGTCTCAATTTCAGCTGTGACATTCAGATGGTGGGATCAGAATTTGGCGTAAACAACATGAAATCATGGATCCATCCTGATTTGTATCAACGGTTCAGGCTAGTGGTGGTGTAATGGTGTGGGGGATATTTTCTTGGCACACTTTGGGCCCCTTAGTACCAATTGAGCATCGTTTAAACACCACGGCCTACCTGAGTATTGTTGCTGACCATGTCCATCCCTTTATGACTACAGTGTACCCATCTTCTGATGGCTCCTTCCAGCAGGATAATGATCCATGTCACAAAGCTCCAATCATCTCACCACTGGACAATGAGGTCCCTGTACTCCAATGGTCTCCACACTCACCAGATCTCAATCCAATAGAGAACCTTTGGATGAGGTGTGAGGTGGTGGAACAGGAAATTCGCATCATGGATGTGCAGCCGACAAATCTGTAGCAACTGCGTGATGCTATCATGTCACTATGGAGCAAAATCTCTGAGGAATGTTTCCAACACCTTGTTGCATCTATGCCATGAAGAATGAAGGCAATTCTGAAGGCAAAAGGGGTCCAACCCGATACTAGAAAGTTGTACCTAATAAAGTGGCCGGTGAGTATATATATATATATATATATATATAGATATATATATAGATATATATCTATATATAGATATATATCTATATATATAGATATATAGATATATATATCTATATATAGATATTTATATCTATATCTAGATATATAGATATATATATCTAGATATATAGATATATAGATATATATAGATATATATATATATATCTATATATATCTATATTTATCTATATATATATATATATATGGCATATGGCATTTTATTTGTAAGCCTTGTCTAATGGAGTTCCCGTAAAATGAAAATATAAAATAAAATAAACTTAGTTCTGTTTGTGAAACAAATCTGATAATATTTCCATTTTTCGGTTTCCTCCGGGTTTGGCCTGTAACCGCCATAACAATATTAGGTATAAACGGTTGGAATGTACAACAATTAGCAGTAAGACATCAATCAATACACACATAATGGGAAATCAGGCTTTGCTGCCTACAGCCAGCGATAACGTTGAACATCCCCAGAAGCGATCTTTGTTTAATCGTTGTTAGCTTGACCGTTTGGTAATTTATTGACCACCCTCCCAAAACTCCAGCTATTTATTTTCTTGACCCCTCTGTTGATTTCTATCACAGCAATCAAAAGGATAATGGTGACGGTTGAGCGGCTGAACAGAAGGCAGGTCCTGCCAGTTTCTCTCCATGGGGTCTGGAGGAGGTTTTCCAGTATCCGGACCTCTAATCCTCGCCCCCCCCCCCCCTTTTTAAACGCTGGCCTTAGCTCTCCGGGGAGGTGAGAGGCTTCCCCGCCTCTCATCAAATGCTTCTTTAGTTTTCCAGCTCATCCTATCAATGGCATTAAAGGCTAAGTCCACCTTTGCAAAAAGAAAAAGAAAAAAAGAAAATAATAATGCACCCATGTTTGCAGGGGAAAAAAAAAGTACATTTATTTTTATTGAGCTAAAATGAGCTTGCGAAGCATTGCAGCCGTAATTATTGCGCTCCGAGTGCAATGCCAGGCCCCTGAAGACTCTTGCTCTGTGCGGAGTTATGGAATTTTAATAGGGACTTTTTCACATAAGCGGCAGTGCTTACCACCCTTTAAAAAGTGATCCACTGTGGTAGGGCGGTATAGCATTGAATGGCAGGTATTCAGGAGGTGGCCCTGCTGTCTCCTTAATGCCTCTTCTTTTTTTTTTTTCTTAGTCCCAAGGGCAAATATGTACCAAATACCAAACTCCAAACCAAGCGTTTAGCTTGCGGTTGCGGCGCGCTCCCATTGACCCCAATAGGAGGTATAAATACAGGCCATCAGAGGGAATAATATAAGGAAGATGTCTACTAAGTGTATGGCGATTCCTATACTCACCACCGACAGTATAATGAATCATCTCCTGTAGAGGGAACTGCTATGAAGAATTGAGAATGCTGCAGAAGCAGAACTCCATTGCTTTCCTTTGGTGATTTATACAAGGATTATACAGGGGTTGATTTGCTAAAACTGGAGAGTGCAAAATCTGGTGCAGCTCTGCATGGTAGCCAATCAGCTTCTGACTTCAGCTTGTTTAATTAACCACATTCCGCCCGGCGTATAGCAAAATGACGGTGGCCCTCCTGTTCTGACTGGACATCATATGACGTCCTTCAGAGCAAGGCGCTCGTGCATGCCCCCAGGGGCGCGCAGCGCTTGGCAGTACGGTGTGTCGCTCGGGCACACACTATGATGTGGCCTATGACGTAGGCTCTTTACCATGTGATCAGCTGTGTCCAATCACAGCTGATCACAGCAAAACTAGAAAGTGATACATCGTGAGTAGAGGAGAACCAATAAGCGGCTCTCCTGACAGAGGGGTTCTGTACTGATAACCAGTGTAGTGATTATCAGTGCTGCCCCATCAGCAATGTTCACCAGTGATGCCCACTAGTGCCCAACAGTGATGCCAATCAGTTCCCATCAGTGATGCCTGTCAATGCCTTCTCATCAGTGCCGCCTATCAGTTCCATCTATTTGTGCCCATCAGTGCTGCTCATCATTGCCACCTATCAGTGCCCATCATTGCTGCCTATCAGTGCCCATCATTGCTGCCTATCAGTGCCCATAAAGGCTGCCCATCAGTGCCATCTATCAGTGCCCATCAGTGCCACCTATCAGTGCCCATCTGTGCCGCCTATCAGTGCCCATCGGTCTGCATACCAGTCCTGCCTATCAGTGCCCATCAGTGCCACCTATGAGTGCCCATCAGTGCTGCATATTAGTGCCACCTATCAGTGCCCATCATTGCTGCCTATCAGTGCCCATAAAGGCTGCCCATCAGTGCCACCTATCAGTGCCCATCAGTGCCGCCTATCAGTGCCCATCGGTCATCATATCAGTCCTGCCTATCAGTGCCGATCAGTGCTTCATATCAGTGCCACCTATCAGACCAATATGTATTCTGTTACATGTTTTTGGTAAAAAAAAAAAAAAATCCCAATACGCATATATTGGCTGGTTTGCGTGAAAAAATATAGCGTCTACAAACTATGGGAAATTTCTATTTATTTTTTTTACTAGTAATGGCGGTGATCAGAGACTTATAGCGGGACTGCGATATTGCGTCGGACAGTCGGACACTAACTGACACTTTTGACACTTTTTGGGGACCAGTGACACTAATACAGTGAGCAGTGCTAAAAATACGCACTGTCACTGTACTAATGACACTGTCTGGGAAGGGGTTAACATCAGGGGCGATCAAAGGGGTAAATGTGTGCCTAGCCAGTGTTTTAGTGTACAGTGGGAGATGCTTTTACTAGGGGGAAGACATAGATCCATGCCTTCCCTCCTTTCAGAACAGCGATCTGCCTTGTTTACATAGGCAGACCGCCGTTCTGCCTCTGTGTTGGATGATCGGCGGGTGCCGGAGGACACTGAATTCGCGGTACCTGCAGACCAGCTCCTGCTGTGTATAATTTCTGTGGGGGGCGGGCTGCCGTCACCCCTACCCGGAAGTGTCGGGTCACGTACTAGGTAGGTGATGCTGCGCAGCAGTGCTACCTTGCCGCCGTATATTTAAGTTACGTGGTCAGCCAGTGGTTAATTAAATAACAGTATATATATATATATTTTTTTAAACTAAACCGTGTACTAAATGTACTTTCTCAAACAAAAATGATTTCCCCATAGCCACTGCACAAAATATAATTCCCCCAAACATTTTTTTAACTAAAAAATTAGTTATACCCGTGCAACTCACAAGCGGACATAAAAATAGTCAAATAACAAAAATGTAAAAAAAATAAAAAGTGGAAACTGTTCTTTTTTTCTTTTCTTTTCAAAAATACACCTACTTCTCCTTTTTATTTTCAAAGTTTTGTTCACACATGGAAACTCCTATATAGAAATAGATAAACTTTTTTTTTGTTTTTTTTCTCTCGTTTTCCTGTTTTGCTGTAGACAGTGGTCGCTGGTTGTTTCATTTACTTTTTCAATGAAACTCAGAGTAAAAAAAAAAAAAAAAAAAGTATTTTTTTTTTTTTTTTAATACGATGCTGAAAGTATTGTAAGACAGTTCAGTAAATCCACAGTAGGCGTTGAGCTACCGTTATGTTGTATGAGTCAAGCCGTGTCATATAGAGCAATGCAGCGGAATATCCACGGCTACATGGTGCGAGACAAAGGCGGAGAGAAACAACCCAATTATTTGGAGGTATTTGCAGTGAAAATACTTGTTACAGGAAATTCTGAGAAAAGTTACAATCCCTGAAGTACGAAGCATGCATTACTTCGGTAAACGGTTTTTATTTTTAGTTCATCATAAAAATTTTATGAAATGCAGAAAAAAATATTGTTAAAATATAAAGAGTCCTGCGAGCCTCCGCTAATCCAAAATGCCTTAATTATCAAAAATCAGCTGCAATGCCTCATATATCATGCAAATGTGGATAAATAAATATATACGCTGCGCTTTCCAAAGTCATACACTATACAAAGTGTAAAAAAGAAACATATAAAAAAAAACTCCAATCGTGAAAAAAAAAAAACATCTTTCCTAACAGTGGAAAGTGACAATAGTGCAATAAATGAACATCAATATATAAACATTATTTATAAACATAAATAAATATAAATATTACACATATATTAAAAATGAAAGATGTGCATATAAAAGCATATTGTAAAAAATAAGTGTAGCGCTAGTAATGACCAAATACACAATATATAAATGTATAAATGTGAAACCAAAAACACTTCAAGTGCATGAGTAAGGTGAATGCATAAAAATAAATATAAAGGAGAACCAAAAGTCCACATGTAAAATAAATATGTGACAGCAAAGTAAACTACAGAATACTGAAAGTCTAAAAGTGTGAGGTATCCAATGGAGGGGAAACTTTCTTCTCAATTTTCACTCAAAGGAGAAGTACCAAAAGGCATGAAAGGCATTCAATAGGAAGAGGTAGGTACCCTCACCAGATCAGTAGGAAGCACATACCATACGGCAGTGCGTCAAAAAGGCTTTGGTAAGATCTCCCGTAATGTGGTGATGCCGGGACTGGACGGTATCCTGCAAGCCGCAAACTCCAATGGACACAAGATGGAAGGCGGTCCCAAACGGGAATTCAAAGGCTGACGATCGCAACAATGGTTCCAAGGAGGAGATGGTCCAGGGGTGGTCATCAGCACTCGAGCATGGGAAAAAGAAAAGGGGAACTCCACATGGTGCAGGTCAACCAAGATGGGATTTATTGGAGTAAAACACCATATAATACAAAAATGTCAAAAGTGATCTGATATAGTGTATGACTTTGGAAAGTGCAGCGTAAATATTTATTTATTTAGAAAAAATATTGTATTTTCTTGTGCAGAAAATTCAGCACAAGCTACAGTACATACAGCTATATACAAGCTACAGTATATACAGCTATATACAAGCTACAGTATATACAGCGATATATAAGCTACAGTATATACAGCTATATACAAGCTACAGTATATACAGCTACATACAAGCTACAGTATATACAGCTATATACAAGCTACAGTATATACAGCTACATACAAACTGCAGTATATGTAGCTATATACATGCTACAGTATATACAGCTATATACAAGCTACAGTATATACAGCTGCATACAAGCTACAGTATATACAGCTATATACATGCTACAGTATATACAGCTATATATAAGCTACAGTATATACAGCTATATACAAGCTACAGTATATACAGCTACATACAAACTGCAGTATATATAGCTATATACATGCTACAGTATATACAGCTATATACAAGCTACAGTATATACAGCTATATACAAGCTACAGTATATACAGCTATATACAAGCTACAGTATATACAGCTACATACAAACTGCAGTATATATAGCTATATACATGCTACAGTATATACAGCTATATACAAGCTACAGTATATACAGCTACATACAAGCTACAGTATATACAGCTATATACATGCTACAGTATATACAGCTATATACATGCTACAGTATATACAGCTATATACAAGCTAAAGTATATACAGTGATATTCAAGCTACAGTATATACAGCGATATACAAGCTACAGTATATACAGCTATATACATGCTACAGTATATACAGCGATATACAAGCTACATTTTATACAGCTATATACAAGCTACAGTATATACAGCTTTATACAAGCTACAGTATATACAGCTATATACAAGCTACAGTATATACAGCGATATACAAGCTACAGTATATACAGCTTTATACAAGCTACAGTATATACAGTGGGGCTGATTTACTAAAACTGGAGATTCACACATACGTGAACCCAGCCTTAATGTGGTTGTAAAGGCTCAAGGTTTTATTTACCTTCATGCATTCTATGCATGAAGGTAAAAAAAGTCTTCTGTGTACAGCAGTCCCCCCCAGCCCCCCCAAATACTTATCTGAGCCCCCTCTTGATCCAGCGATGTCCACGAGAGCTTTGCCTCCCCCCCCCGGGGACTTGCACTCCTGATTGTCTTTTGGCAGCAGCGGGAGTCAATGGGAGTCAATCACATCCAGTGCGCCAATCAGGAGATGGATGGGGCGGGGACGAGCTGTGGCTCCGTGTGTGCATGGACACACAGAGCCGCAGGTCATGAGCGAGCCTGCTTGGGTGCCCCCACAGCAAGCTGCTTGCTGTAGGGGGCACCTGACAGGAGGGAGGGGCCAGGAGTGCCAGTGTGGGACCCGAGAAGAGGAGCATAGCTCCCAACTGTCCCTGATTTTGAGGGACTGTGCCTGATTTGGAGCAATGTCCCTCTGTCCCTCTTTCCTCCTCAATTGTCCCTGATTTTGATGTGATCTTTATAGTTGTATATAAAATCCACTTTTTATCTTTCAAAAAGTGTTTTCCAGCGCTAAACCTTTCATCTGATTTCTAAATTGCTGCATTTGTAAACGCCAAAAGCCAATATAAAGGAATAGTAGGGGTAAAAAAGCACTTGACTTTGATTTAACAAATCTTGTTTTTTTTGTACAGTTCTCCTTTAAGGGGGCGTGGCAAGGGGCGTGTCCTATGCCTGCATACTTTTGCTGATAGGTGTCCCTCATTCCCTTCTCAAAAAGTTGGGAGGTATGGAGGAGGATCAGGGCTGCTCTGTGCAAAACCATTACACAGAGCAGGTAAGTATAACATGTTTGTTATTTTAAAAAATATAAAAAACAAAGCTTTAAAATCACTTTAACCGCACCCGACTTGCATAACATGTAAATCAGACCGGCTTTTAAAGGAGTCGGTTCACAGATGTCCAAGGCAGCCGTGGTCTGTTTTTGAAAAGGGTCCTGTGTGATTCTGGGTCCGGTTTAGGTGCAAATTCAAGTAAAAATTTGCACCTGAATCGCACCTAAACCGGTGAACAAAACCGCACCGGACACTGGACTGTAAACCGCAGCCGGACATGTGTGAAACTAGCCTAAGGGTGCCTGATTACATATACACCATTATTAAAATTTCAACAATTTGTTCCATTTCATATAAAAAAAAAATGTAACATGACATGGCTTTCTTTGTACATTCAAAAATCAAAAATATATTATATAAAAGTTTTGCAATTTTGTCTCACAGCTTGTTGTTGATCTTCTCACCCTACTATACACCACTTGTCTCCTTTATTGTGCTACGACCAGGTACTAGAAATTCTAGATGCACTGGCAGGGGGAATTTCCACAATTTTAACACAACTAGTTTCTTGGGTCCCAAATTTACCACTTCTTCCGGTTCCGTGAAACTTTGTAGAGTTATCACAAATACAGGGAGGAGGAACTTGGGGACCACCAACCACCAAACCTACCTCTGGGAGGAGGGCCAAATATGAACATTTAGAGGGTCTAGTTCAGGGATCTCGGCGTCCCAGGTATAGCCCTTTGGTTGCCTTTTTCCGACCCTTGGGGCAAGACTCCTTCCACTGATACGTAGAATTATCCCCCCCCACTGACACCAACAATGGGGTACTATTCCCCCCCCACCACTGAAACCAGAGATGGGGAACTAACTCATCCACTGACACCAATTATGGGGCACTATTCCTCCCACTGACATCAACAATGGGGTACTATTCCTCCCACTGACACCAACAATGGGGTACTATTCCTTCCACTGTAACCAGAGGTAAGGAACTAATTATCCCACTGCCACCAACAAATGGGCACTATTCCATCCACTGACACTAATGCCCTGTACACACGACCGGTTTTGCCGTGGGAATGAACCCCGTAGGTTTCTCCGACGGAATTCCATTCAAGCGCTCTTGCCTACACACGGTCAAACCAAAGTCCGACCAAAGTCCGACCGTCCCGAATGAGGTGACGTACAGCACGTACGACGCGACTAGAAAAAGGAAGTTCAATAGCCAGTAGCCAATAGCTTCCGTCTTGTACTTGCTTCAGAGCATGCGTTGTTTTTGGTCCGTCGGAACAGCATACAGACGAGCGGTTTTCCCGATAGGAATTGGTTCCGTTGGAAATTTTTAGAACATGTTCTATTTCTAGGTCCGTCAGATTTTTCGAAAAAAAAAGTCCGATGAGGCCTACACACGATCGGAATATACAATGAAAAGCTTCCGTCTGACTTTTTCTGTCGGACATTCCACTCGTGTGTACGCGGCTTAATGATGTATTTTTTTTTTACTCCCGTTGACCACTATGCCTATGGCATTGTTTACTTCCACTGATGCCAGGGCACGTTCTACTCCCACTGGCTACAGTTTTGCCACCCTAAAGTTTGAAGGGCAGTAAACTTGCCTTTTTTTTTGAAAGTTTGGAGACCCCTGGTGTAGATGGTGTCCCCTTTAAAAGAGGAGATTCTCTCCACCCTCCTCTAATGGCTCATGATGGACTGTGGTCCTTGGGTTGTATTGTCTCTACATACAATACACTCCTTTACCATACATAATCATTTAAAACACAGAATATTCATGACCATGAAAGTTCTAATACTGGATGAAACTCTTCCTAGAACACAGACATTATAATAAGTATGATTTTTTTTTCCAACTACGGAGCACATTAACAATGGGAAATGAGTTTGTTCAGATAAGAATTGAGAAACATCACGCATCCTTCGCCTTCAATTTTTCTCTTCTCTGCGGTCAAAAATGATCATCAATTTGTCCCCCACATAAACCCTATTTTGTATGCACTGTACAGAAACCTTGGTTTGTACTGTTCTTTCATACACTTCTTCTATACCGTACACAACCATTTAAAAGACAGAATGTTCATGACCATGAAAGTTCTAGTTCCAGATGAAACTTTTCCTAGACAATGCACAATACAGTAAGTATGTTTTTCTTCCCATTAACAGTAAGACATTAGTTCGGTCAGATAAGAATTTAGAAACATTTTGCATCCCTTGCCTTCAATTTTTCTCCTCTCTGCGGTCAAACCATCGATTTGTCCCCATTAACCATTCGAAAAATTAAACAAACAAAATTCTAACCATTTATGGCTAGTTTGGTGATTAACATGTAGGCAGATGCAGTCTACTTTCTCCACTACAGGTGGCGCTCTTCCACAGAGGAACTGTTGTTGGAGAGGAAGTCAAGAGGAACAGGGTCACTGGAGAAGCTATCCTATTGGACACTGTTGTTCTATGTGACCCTAGCAGCCATCTTGAATCAGGCAGAGCCTTTTTAGGGCCCTGGCTCCCAGGTTTGGTGCGCTTTCTGCAAGTTGGTAGAGTATGGATAGGTAGTAGGTGAAGAAAAATTGGGATTTTAAAGGTGCAAGTAAAGCAAATTGTCAATAGTGTAAAAAATGCATTTATTTGAAAAATAGAATAGAAAATCATCCAATAAAAACAGAGAATAGAAAATACTTGTGGCAAGTACAGTTCAATACAGTAACGGTGATACAGCAATATAAGATGGACTTCCCGACATGTTTCGCCTCTATAAACGGGCTTCTTCAGGGAATGCTGGTCACTTGCATGGTACAGTGCCTTCTAACAAAAATAAATACATAATTAGAATAGTTCAGGTATCTATATAAAGAGTTTACAAATTGCAATTCTTACAAACAAATCTATGCATATGTGTCTGCTTACCCGTATCTCCTATAAATAGGGAATCTAATGCTACTGCCAGGATGAATAGTGGTTACTGTTAGTATGGATAGGTACCCCGCCTATTAGGGAAAGTTTTGTGATGAGGAGGGAAAGTGTAGGGACGCATCTTCTTTGGATTCCATCGCATTTGGGCAGAAGACAGCCAGGCTGCATTCTGTTCTTCTAAAGAGGAAGTAAACCCCGGATTGTTTTTCTTTTTTTTTTTAAATATTATAATTTAGCAATGTGTATAAATGTCTTGCACATTAAAATGTCATTAAAACGAGGTTTGTAGATAGAACCCGGAAGCTGAGGAGGACACACCATGGCGAGGCTTCCTTTGTGTGCCGTTCATTGTGGAAAGAATTGACCCGGCATCCTGCGTGTATAGAAAGGGCACACATAGCGTGCCGTTAGCGAAACTAGGGACTGCGCATGCGTCGGTGACGTCATTTACCATAGCAGGCCTGATTCTGAGGAAACTGTACAAATAAGTCAAGTTTCACAGGCCCAGTTCTGCAGCCTTATCTGCGTAGATTAGAATGAGCTAAAGTGTAACATGAGCGTTTACAACCACTTTAAAGAGGAAGTAAACCCCTGATGAGTTTACTTCCTCTTTGTTTCCCTGCAAAGGTAAAGCATAATGGGCTACTATGCATCGCATAGTAGCCCATTATGTGTCACTTACCTGACACAGGAGGCTGCAATGTCACCGCTGTCCCCTCTGCTACGGAGCGTCCATCTTCTTTCCTGGTATTGTGGCTCCTGCGCTGTGATTGGCCGGAGCCGCGATGACGTCACTCCCGCGCATGCGCACGGGAGCTGCCACTAACGGCATATCGCCGTTAGCAGCAGCATGCTCAGTGCGCCTCCGCGCAGCTGTCTACGGCGCATGCGCCTTAGACAGCGGTGCCTGTCTTTTTGCAAATATCTCCTAAACCGTGTAGGTTTAGGAGATATTTCTTGGACCTACAGGTAAGCCTTAATCTATGCTTACCTGGAGGTCAAAGTGGTCTGTAAGGGTTTGCAACCACTTTAATAGACATGTGCGCCGTCAATAAATTTGTTTCGTTCCGTTACATTTCGTATTAGAAATCATTCGTATTTCGTAATTCCTGTCCAAAATTCAATTTGGATTTGTACGAAATCCGAATTTTCGTTAGGTTCGTTAACTTTTCGTAACAATTACGAATGTTCGTTATGATGAATTTATCATTATGAGGGGCTCCCACCATCCCGGTGCTGTGCTGACTTCCTGGGTTCTTAACTTTTAGGTTTGTTAACTTTTCGTAACAATTCCGAATGTTCATTATGAATTTGGATCCGAAATTTGTAAACAAAATTACATATTTCGTACAAAATTCGGAAGCATAGCAATTCGTATTTCGGATCCTCCCGAATGTACGAATTTCCGAAAATTAGTACGAATTTTCGATTCGTACGAAACTAATCGCACATGTGTTCACTTTAACAGACGCTGTCAGTCCAGGTGATACCCGCTCTCTTCACATTACTGTAAGCTGTGAGTACACCAGGTTTGGCAGCCCCCCCCCCCACCGAGTTTATTGTGAACTGTTGCTGCACTATTTCAAGTTCTTCGCTGCACCCGACTGTGTGAATTATTATTTCCGCACCACACTGCACTCCAAGTACAAGCACCTATGCCCTACAGCAATTAGTTTAAATCTTGCCAAGGACACTATCTGCCATGGAGTTTGCATGATGTCCCTGTATTTGTTTGAGTTTCCTCCCACACTCCAAAGACATGCAGTCTAAATTGACCCCGTATCTTTGTGTACAAAGCAGTTGTGTGCATGTGCCATCCCATTCTGCATGCTGGACCCAAGCCAAGCACTCGAGGAGGTCTGAGGAAAGACCCGGCAACTGACCTTGTAAAGAAATCTGCCAAGAAAATTCTATGAAAACAGGTCTCAAGTGTATCAGATATAATGCCAGACAGGGGCGGCCGGTGCTCAAAATTTTTTGGGGGGAGCAAAAATTTTTTGAAAAAAAAAAAACATCAATTGCAGCCACTGTGCCCATCAAACGCTGCCAGTGTGCCTATCAAACGCTGTCATATATCTATAGATATTTATCGATAGATAGATAGATAAATAGATAGATAGATAGATAGATAGATAGATAGATAGATAGATAGATAGATAGATAGATAGATAGATAGATAGATAGATAGATAGATAGATAGATAGATAGATAGATAGATAGATTTATATAATGTTTGGGGTTCTGAGTAATTTTCTAGCAACAAAATGATGATTTTTTTACATGTAGGAGAGGAATGCCAGAATTGGCTTTTGCTGGAAGTGGTTAAAAAAAAAAAGTAAGGCCTGGGGCAGCCAATTATCACCATACCAAAATTTGTTAAACTTGCCCTCCGTGCCTTTTTTTTTTAAATTTATTCTTATCCACATTGGCTCAGTCGTTCCAAAAAAGATTCATGATCATTTTAGGAAATAAAACTCTGTTGCTTGGATTGCCTGTGTTAGCTGAAGAAATATTGACTCTTATTGCGGGGATGAATACATGGCTTTCAAACAACCTGGCCTATTGTTAGCCCTAGCAGTGACACCAAAGTCATTAAAGTCTCATTTTAAGGATCAAGAGGTTAATAAGGCCGGGGGACACAGAGGACTTGGGAAGACTTCTGGAGAAAATGGCACCACAGGGAACTGGAATGGAGAGAGTCAAAGGGCTCGGAGTGATAATAATAGCACAGTAAGTGTTGGCCCTTCCATTGGAGGAGCAGTCATGTGTAAATGTTAATACCAAGACCTGGGCATGACCTGCAAAGCCCTTCCATTCACTCAATTGCTGACTTGCTTCCGCTGACCATGTGAATGTGTCAGAGGCAGTGGACTGTACCAGAGTGAGCTGGTTTTGGGGGCCTACAACAGGAATGAACCATTTTTACCAACTTCAACCAACAATTTAATTATTTGCACATTTATCACACTTTTTGTAAAGCAGTTTACAGAGAACACTGACAATCTGACCATTAAAGAAGACATAGGGGCTGTTCACATCATCGTGTTAGGAATTGTACATTTTTGGTGCCTTTTTTATTTATTGCTTTGCATTAAAATATAACACAACGCAAGACTGGTTTTACATGCAGTTTATGTGTGTTTTTTTTTTCCTTTCAGTTTTTTGCTCATTTCCTGTCTAAATTTTGTGGCTTGAGTCTGTCCCCCACATGGCTTCTCGCAAACTGTAACCGGGACTTCTTATGGCTTTCTTTCAACAATGGCTTTCTTCTTGCCACTCTTCCATAAAAGGCCAGATTTGTGGAGAGCACGACTAATGCCCCGTATACACGGTTTTGCCGTCGGAATAAACTCTGAAGGTTTTTACGAAGGAATTCCGCTCAAGCTGTCTTGCCTACACACCGTCACACCAAATTCCGACCATCCAGAACGCGGTGACGTACAACACGTACAACGGGACTAGAAAACGGAAGTTCAATAGCCAGTAGCCAATAGCTATTGTCTCGTACTTGCTTCAGAGCATGCGCCGTTTTTGGTCCGTTGGAACAGCATACAGACGATCCTTTTTTCCGATAGGAATTTGTTCCGTTGGAAAAATATAGAACATGTTTTCATCATATATTCCGACCGTGTGTATGCCCCATCGGACTTTTTCTGTTGAAAATTCAGACAGATTTAGATTCAAATCTGTCTGAATTTTTCAACAGAAAAAGTCCGATGGGGCATACACACGGTCGGAATATATGATGAAAATCTCTCATTGGACTCTTTCTGTCGGAAATTCCGCTCGTGTACGCGGCATAATAGTTATCCTGTGGACAGATTCTCCCACCTGAGCTGTGGATCTTTGCAGCTCCTCCAGAGTTACCATGGACCTCTTGGCTGCTTCTCTGATTAATGGTCTCCTTGCCCGGCCTGTCAGTTTAGGTGGACGGCCATGTCTTGGTAGGTTTGCAGTTGTCCCATACTCTTCCCATTTTCGGATGATGGCTTGAACAGTGCTCCGTGAGATGTTCAAAGCTTGGGATATTTTTTTATAACCTAACCCTGCTTTAAACTTCTCCACAACTTTATCCCTGACCTGTCTGGTGTGTTCCTTGGCCTTCATGATGCTGTTTGTTCACTAAGGTCCTCTAACAAACCTCCGAGGGCTTCACAGAACAGCTGTATTTATACTGATATTAAATTGCACACAGGTGGACTCTGTTTACTAATTAGGTGACTTCTGAAGGCAATGGGTTCCACTAGATTTTAGTTAGGTGTATCAGAGTAAAGGGGGGCTGAATACAAATGCGCCCCACACTTTTCAGATGTTTTTTAAAAAGAAAAAAATGAAAACCATTTCTCATTTTCCGCCCACTTCACAATTATGTGCCACTTTGTGTTGGTCTATCACATAAAATTCCAATAAAATACATTTACGTTTTTGGTTGTAACATTTATTTATTTCAGTTACTTATATAGCGCCGTCAATTTACGCAGCGCTTTAGAGTTACATTGTACATTCACATCAGTCCCTACCCTCAAGGAGCTTACAATCTAAGGTCCCTAACTTGTATTCATACATACTAGGGACAATTTAGACAGGATCCAATGAACCTACCAGCATGTCTTTGGAGTGTGGGAGGAAACCGGAGTACCCGGAGGAAACCCACGCAGGCACAGGAAGAACATGTAATCTCCAGCCAGATAGTGTCCTGGTTGGGATTCAACATGACAAAATGTGGAAAATTTCAAGGGGTATGAATATTTTTTCACGGCACTGTATACAGGCAATCCCCGAGTTACGAACAAGCTGGGGACTGTAGGTTTGTTTTTAAGTCGAATTTGTTCGTAAGTCAGAACAATATCTTTTTAAAGTGTAACTTCAGCCAGGCGCTTCTGGCTGTGCAATGTGGGGTGTTCTGGGCGCTTCTAGGCATGCAGTCCTGTACGTGGGGCGTGCATTACATGTAGTACTGCAGTGTGGGGTGTGCCATGTTCTGCAAGATGGCTACTCGGCGATTTCTGGGTCCAGCGTGGAGTGCAAGCTGCCGGCAGGGATGTCACACCGCCTCCGTTCCTAAGTAAGAGTCGTTCGCAAACTCGGATGTACGTAACTCGAGGACTGCCTGTATCTGAAGATTGATCATTCCTGATATATTGACGATCTCATTTCTTGAGGCCTGAAAAGGCCATGACAGTACAAATACCACCCAAAATGACCCCTTTTTTGGAAAATAGACAGTCCAATGTATTTAGTAAGAGGCATGGCAAATTTCTTGAAGTTGTAATTTTTTGCCACAATTTTTTTGAAAAACGAAGAAAAAAAAATATTTTTTTTCACATTTAATTTTTATTTTTTTACATAGTGTCACCAGTGCAGTACAGCGTCATCATATAAATTGTTTGATGGTGACCAGGGACACTGAGGGGAGTGTTAAAGCGGAGTTCCACTTAAAAAAAAAAATTAAAAGTCAGCAGCTACAAGTACTGCAGCTGCTGACTTTTAATAATCGGACACTTACCTGTCCCAGGGTCCAGCGATGAGGGGGAACGAAGCGCCGCCCGTCTCCCCCTCCTCTCTGCGGCGCCGGCATCACTACTGTGGCTTCACAGCCGGGCACGCACTGCACATGCGCGAGACGCGCAGCGCTCTGTGACTGGCCGGGCAATCATCTGGGACCTGTGACGTGTCCCAGATGATTGCCGAGAGGGAGAGGGGGGGAGAGGTGAATTGACTTACGGCTCTGCGGAGCCCCGGGAGGAAGTGGGAGCTGAAACCCTCTTTTTAGAGGGTTTCCACTCCCCCCCCCCAAACAAATGACATGCCAAATGTGGGATGTCGGGGGGTCAACTTCCCTTAAAGCAGAAGTTCTGTTTTTTGGATGGAACTCCGCTTTAAATGTATTTTAGCAGATTTAGATACACTAATGCCCCGTACACACGGTCGGATTTTCCGATGGAAAATGTCCGATCGGAGTGTGTTGTCGGAAATTCCGACCGTGTGTGGGCTCCATCACACATTTTCCATCGGATTTTCCGACACACAAAGTTTGAGAGCAGGAGATAAAATTTTCCGACAACAAAATCCGTTGTCGGAAATTCCGATCGTGTGTACACAAATCCGACGCACAAAGTGCCACGCATGCTCAGAATAAATAAAGAGATGAAAGCTATTGGCCACTGCCCCGTTTATAGTCCCGACGTACGTGTTTTACGTCACCGCGTTCAGAACAATCGGATTTTCTGACAACTTTGTGCGACCATGTATAGACAAAACAAGTTTGAGCCAACATCCGTGGGAAAAAATCCTAGGATTTTGTTGTCGGAATATCCGAACAAAGTCCGACCGTGTGTACGCCCTATAACTCATCGAAGCCAAACTCCAGCTCACACTTACAGCAGTTTTGGGATAAAGGTTTTGCATGAATAAATAAAAGCTGTTCATTTTAATCACTCCTGCCAGTGTTAAGTGGTTTGTGTTATCCATGTAAACTGATACATTCTGCTGGAGAGTGTGTGCTGTGAAAAGCACCAGACTTACTGGCAGGATCACCAGAAGAAAGTCTAAAAAAGAAAACGAATGCAGCCATCCCATATGAGAATTGGTAAGCTGCAATATAATAAATGTTTGCTTTTTTGGGGGTTTAGATACACTTTAAGCTTTACTGTAAATAACTATTAATGATTTCTTGGATGGAAAAATAGCAAATATTCAAAAAGTGGAAAAAACTGCAAACACGATCTGAGGCTTAGTAAATAGGTGCTGACGTATCTCTTAAATTTCCAAGCAAGCCTAGTTGAGTGATTTTTTAAAGTTCTTTAAAGTCTTATTGTGGTTAAACTACTTTGAAAGTATGTTATGGCGAACGGCATTGTAAGTTTCTCGTGTTTTCATTGAGAATCCTCCTACGGGTTCACAGGTAGTGGAAGCCATGTGAAGGCGCAATAGCCTTTCCACTGCCCCTGTAGCAGCCACAGGGGGGCCCGGGCAGCCGGGAGACTTTCTGGAAATATTGGTGACATTTTGGTACCCACCTTACTTATTAGTCATTGATCTGAGCTAGGACTTTATATAGGAGTGTAATGACACAGGAGGTAAAGTCCCCACTGCTAATGAAAGCATCCAAAAAGTTTTATGTGGCTTTCTCACATTCAGACCTCCCACGGTTTACCAAATAAAGGCTGAATGTAAATTCTCACATGACCCCGGTGACTTCACATCACTACATGAATGCTCACCACAAGGTGTACCTTACTACATGACTCACGAGGATCCTTGTTGTCATCATATCAATTACATTTTACTGGAGAAAAAAGATATTTTTTCCATAACTAATAAAGGTGCTAATTCCTGAGCTTCCCAAAATAAGGGGACGCCGGGGCAGACCTGGGGGCACCCCATAGAGAAGAATATGACCTCCCCCCCTCTGTGTTGACCCTTGAATACCAAACCCCCCTTTGCTTACCTTTGCACCCCAAACGCCCCTTCTCCCTGCTTATTTCTGCAGCCCCCTGCTTAAGTTTGGTCTACAAACCCCCCTCTGCTCACCTTTGTACCCTAACTTCTTCAGTCCAGTCTCTTTTGCACCTCAACCCCCCTCTCTGCTCATCGTTGCACCCAAATGCCCCCCCCCTCCAATCCTGTTCACCTCTGCTCTCCATACCCCCTGCCTGCTCACCTTTGCACCCTAACCTCCCTCTCTGCATCTTTGTAACTCAACCCCCCCTCTGCTCATCTTTACACCTGAACAATCCCAATCCTGTTCACCTCTGCTCTCTGTATCCCCTACCTGCTCATCTCTGCACCCAAACACGCCCCCCCAATCCTGTTCACCTCTGCTCTCCATACCCCCTGCTTGCTCATCTTTGCACCCAAACACGCCCCCCCCAATCCTGTTCATCTCTGCTCTCCATACCCCCTGCCTGCTCATCTTTGCACCCTAACCTCCCTCTCTGCATCTTTGTAACTCAACCCCCCTCTCTGCTCATCTTTACACCCGAACAATCCCAATCCTGTTCACCTCTGGTCTCTGTACCCCCTACCTGCTCATCCCTGCACCCAAACACGCCCCCTCAATCCTGTTCACCTCTGCTCTCCATACCCCCTACCTGCTCATCTTTGCACCCAAACATGCCCCCCCCCAATCCTGTTCACCTCTGCTCTCCATACCCCCTGCCTGCTCATCTTTGCACCCAAACACGCCCACTAATCCTGTTCACCTCTGCTCTCCATACCCCCTGCCTGCTCATCTTTGCAACCAAACCTACCTCTCTGCTCATCTTATGTAACTCGAGCCCCCTTCTCTGCTCACCCTTGCATCCCAAATACCCTGTTTTTTTCTAAGGACCCCCACCTCCTCTTCACTCACCTTTGCACCCCAAAATCTACCTGCTCCCCTTTGCATCCCAAACCCTTCTCTCTGCTCACCTTTGCACTTCAAACTCCCGCTCCCTGCTCATTTTTGCACCCCAAGCTCCTCCCTCTCTGCTCACCTGTGCACCCCAGCGCTCCCCCCCCCCCCAGTCTGCTCACCTATTAAGTTCAAACCTTTCTCTCTGCTCACCTTTGTAGCCAAGCCCTTTCTTTGCTCACCCTTGTATCCCAAATACCCCCCATTTATCCTCAGTTTAGTCCGATATGTATTCTTCTACATATTTTTGGTAAAAAAAAAATCGCAATCAACGTATATTGATTGATTTGCGCAAAAGTTATAGCGACTCCAAAATAGGGGATAGATTTATAGCATTTCTATTATTTTTTTTTTTTACTAGTAATGGTGGTGATCAGCAATTTTTATCAGGACTGCGACATTTCGGCGGACACATCGGACACTTTTGACACTTTTTTGGGACCATTATCATTTATACAGCGATCCGAGCTAAAAAAATAGCCACTGATTACTGTATAAATGTCACAGATTGTTGTTCCTACTTAGTAAGAACACACAATCTGTCTCTTCTCCCCTGGCAGAACCGGGATTTGTGTGTTTACACACACACATATCCCCATTCTTGGTCTGTCACGAGCGATTGCGGGTTGACCCGGCGGATATCGCGCCCCGACGGGCACGCGCATCGGCTCCGGGGACATGCTGCGGGTGCACGCCTCCTGTAGCGTCTTAAGGAGTCGACGTATACTTATGGCGATTTGCGCAGCCGTGCCAACCTGCCGCAGTATAATTGGACGGCTAGCAGTTAACTACAATACCTGACCCAGTGCACTGAATCAACCCCCAGTGTGGATCCACTTGTATGTGACTAGTGTCCTGAACACAGATGGGGCCCTTCGGGTGACTGTAGGGTGACTTTAGGGTGGTGCACTTGTTGATCTCCTGTAACAAGGTGAACACAGTACTTCCAAAAGGCTTGGTATGCAACCAGGGGCATAACTACCATCATAGCTACCCATGCGGGCGCTATGGGGCCCGCAGCCGAGTGGGGCCCAGTGAGGATAAGAGCACCGCTGGCACAGTCTCCCAGCCAGGGGAAGAGAGAGGAAAGGAAGAGGCGAGCTGTCCGTGTCAGCAGAGAGCTGAATTGCCCGATGTAAGAGCTTTCATTAGAACTTCCAGTGTTCCCGGGGCTCACGTCACATAGCTCCACCTTTTGGCCCGGTGCCACGCCGATCCAATGCGGGACATGTGACGTCATCAAAGGCGAATGAGCCCCGGGAAGATGGGAAATTCAAATGAAAGCTATTACAGCGGGCAATCCCGCTCTCTGCTGATCTGGGTGGCTTGCCTCTTCCTCTGCATAGGTGGGGCTGTATGGTGCACAGGCAGACCAGGCTGTATTGGGCACAGGTCACACTGCATTGGGCACAGGTCACGCTGTATGTGGCACAAGTCACGCTGCATTGACACTAGGGCAGCTGTGGGGGGGGGGGGGTAGGGCTGTTTGCAGGGGGGCCCCATACAACATTTTGCTATGGGGCCCTGCTATTTCTAGTTACGCCCCTGCATGCAACCTGTATTGTAATCTTATAGGATAGTGGATAAGGATCTTCACTGCTATAATCCCCCCTCCACAAAATAGTTTGGACCAGTGCACAAAGCAAAGTCCATGAAGACATGGATGAGCGAGTTTGTGATGGAGGAATTTAACTGGCCTGCACAGAGTCCTGACCTCAACCCCATAGAACACCTTTGGGATGAATTAGTGCAGAGACCGCCAGCTTGGCCTTCTGGTTATCGCGTGTATCATGATTTACTTTGATTGCAGGGATTTTCGTTTATTTACTTGATTGCACTCATTTCTTTGGGAGATTATGATTGCAGTATAGGGGAGCGCCGCATAACAACTATAAAATGTTGGATTTCCCATCACTTTCTGCTCCAGTGACAGTGGTAACCAAGACAAAAGGAGATTGTGAATTCTCTTAGCGCCTCCTCTACCGAAATAGCTATCTCTGATTTCACTGCACACTGTGAGCTTCTCACAATGTGCTTTTGAAGCATGCAGCAAGTCAGATAGAGCTGGTCTCATTTCCTGTGACGTCCTCCAGCATCATCTAGCCATTTCCTCCCCAAGCCTGACTGTCCCAAGCCCACCCCTTTCATTCATTTGATTTTAGTTCTTTCAGTCATGGAGGCTCAGCATTCCATGTGGACATTCCTTAGGGAGTAGACATGTGTGGTTCATTATATTCCGAATTAAAATTAGAATAGTGATGAATTTAAACAAATCCGAAATAATGAAAAAAAATATATATTTGGGCGAAATTTGAATCGTTTTTGAATAGTTTTCGATACTTAGTTTTCCAATTTCCAAAGAGAATAAAATTGAATAGAAAATAAAGGACTAGAACAGATTTTTTTAAAAATGTTTTCTATTTTATTCCTTTATTTTCAATTCTATTTTATTCTTTTTGGAAACTGGAAAACTTTTCCAATTGGAAAACTTTTCCAATTCGAAAATTTTTCAAATTTGAAAATTTTTCGAATACGAAAACTATTCTAAATTGATTGGAAAACTTTTGAATTAATTTGAAAAGGGATAAAACGAAATTAATTCCGAAAACTAATGATGCGAATTTAACTAAACAAATTTATGTAAATAACTAATCAAAACAAAACTAAAAAATTTTTTCGTTCTGCACATGTCTATTAGGGAGGTAATGTGCCCACTCCTCCGGTTTTTTTTTATTCTATTCATTTATTTTCTATTCTACTTTATTCTTTTTTGGAAATTGGAAAACTTTTCGAGTTCGAAAACTTTTCGAAAATTATTCGAATTTGAAAATTTTTCAAATACAAAAACTATTCTAATTTGATTCTAAAACTTTTGAATCGATTTGAAAAGGAATAAAACGAAACAAATTCCGAAAACAAATGAAACTAATTCAACTAAACAAATATATGTAAATAACTAACCAAAACAAAACTTTTCGAATTCGAAATGTTTTCCAATTTCCAAAGAGAATAAAATAGAATAGAAAATAAAGGACTAGAATACAAATTATTTTTTTCTATTCTTTTCCTTTATTTTCTATTCTATTTTATTTTTTTTTGGAAATTGGAAAACTTTTTGAAATTGTAAAACTTTTTGAATTGGAAAACTTTTCGAATTAGAAAATTATTCAAATTGGAAAATTTTTCGAATTCGAAAACTATTCTAAATTGATTCGAAAACTTTTGAATCGATTTTAAAAAGAAATAAAACAAAAAAAATTCAGAAAATGAATTAAACGAATTTAACTAAACAAATTTTAGTAAATAACTAATCGAAACAAAACTTTTCGAATTCGAATAGTTTTCCAATTTCCAAAGGGAATTAAATAGAATAGAAAATAAAGAACTAGAATATATATATTTTTTCTATTCTTTTCCTTTTTTTTCTATTCTATTTTATTCTTTTTGGAAATTGGAAAACTTTTTGAAATTGGAAAACTTTTCGAATTGGAAAACTTTTCGAATTGGAAAACTTTTCGAATCGGAAAACTTTTCGAATTGGAAAACTTTTCAAATTAGAAAAGTTTTGTTTCGATTAGTTATTCGAAACAAAACTTTTCGAATTTGAATAGTTTTCCAATTTCCAAAGAGAATAAAAAAGAATAGAAAATAAAGGACTAGAAAATATTTTTTTTTTCCATTCTATTCCTTTATTTTCTATTCTATTTTATTCTTTTTGGAAATTGGAAAACTTTTCGAATTAGAAAATTATTCAAATTTGAAAATTTTTCGAATTCAAAAACTATTCTAAATTGATTCGAAAACCTTTGAATCGATTTGAAAAGGAATAAAACAAAACAATTTCCGAAAACCAATGAAACTAATTTAACTAAACAAAGTTATGTAAATAACTAATCGAAAAAAAACTAATTAATTTTTTTTCATTCTGCACATGTCTATTAGTGAGGTAATGTGCCCGCTCCTCCAGATTAAAACCCATCCAGCAAGGAAGTTTGATCCAGCCCACTGCTTGCATCAGAACTGAGAGTTCTTGAAAAAGCGTACCGAGGCAAGGTGCTGTGATGCTTATTAGGAAGCCCCTCCCACTAGCCATGCCCTTCCCACCATCCACGATCTGCCTACATTGCACAGAGAGGCACAGAGACCTAGCGATGATGTCACTGGTACTAAGTGTAATGAAAACGAAAATGTTTTATTTTAAAGTTTCATTAGCATGTTGATAAGAGCTGAAAGAGGAACCAGTAAAAGGAAACTACGAAAAAATCGAACTTCAGCATTGAATAAAACAATTCTGTTCTCTTGCAGGGCGGGGGGGGTTGGGGGGTCACTAAAATCAGGAATACACTTTCCACGGTACAGTAAGCGGGGTGTTACTACACTTGTCAGTGAGCAGTGTGGGAGTATTAGGGGTAAGGTAAAGGTGGAAGTGACACGTGGAAGTGCTCTGTGGCTTTTGTCATTGGGCAGCTGTCGTGAGTTAAATATATACTAATAGCGAACGTCAGAAATGTCGATCGAGGCAGCAAAAGCAAAAGTCTCTTTGTTCTACAAAGGTGAATTTCTACAGGGACTTTCCCTCTTCTCTTCATACACAAACCAAGTTGGAAAAGGGCATTTCCACCAGCAATGGTTAATGAGGTTTGTTTTGGAAAATCAATACATTTGAAGCTGAAGTTTAATCTGCTTTTATTATTCCTTCCCTGATTACTTCTTTCCTGCCTCATCAACAAGCTTATAATTAAAAAAAAAAAAATGACATTAATACAAAATTTAAATAAATGACATACCTAATTTTACGTCATTGTACTTCTCTATGCAATGCGAGCAGATCATGGCTGGTGGGAGGAGTCAGCAGAGTGCTGAACATAGCTGTCTGAAAACATCACAACACCCCGCCTCAGTACTCCGCCCTGATGGCAAGCAGTGGGCTGGCTCTTGGGAGGAGTTAGGCAAACAACAAAATACCTAGATGGGCGGATATCAGTCTGGAGGAAGGGGCGGAGTTTGTACGAAGACCACCCTAGGCAACACCCACGTCTGATTAATTGCAATAACTCCATTCATTATTATTATTATTATTATTAACCACTTGACCTCCGGAAGATTTAACCCCCCCCCCTTCATGACCAGGCCATTTTTTGCGACACGACACTGCATTACTTATAATTTATATAATTTTTTCCACACAAATAGGGCTTTCTTTTGGTGGTATTGAATTGCCACTGTGGTTTTTTTTTTATTTTTTGCGATATAAATGTATATAAAAAAGAACAAAAACTTGGGAAAAAAAAATCAACATTTTTTACTTTCTGCTATAAAACATACCCAGTAAAAAACAAAAGAAACACATCTCTTCGTTACATGTGTGCCTATCCAGTGTTTTTGTGTACTGTATGTGGTGCTTTTACTAAGGGATGTGATGGATTTTATTCCCCTGCTTTGCAGGAGAGAGTTCTGCATTGTGGAAAAGAGGGAGGTACTATTGGGAGTACTACCAAAGACCGGACTTTATAGGCCAGGAAACAATGGAGAAGAAAACAATATAAATAATCACATTTATTGAAAGAATACAAAATACAGACATAATCTTTAAAAAGAGTAAAAACCATCATATATATGCTTCTGTGTTATCAGTGCAGTGAGCCCTTGTGCGTCTACGCGTTTCGACGTTAGGCTTCTTCAGGACACGACCAAGGCTCAAAGACGTAACAGATAAGAGAACGAATCTCTCTATCTTAAATTGGAACGCGCTATTATATATACCCACGACCTAGGTGAACGACGAATTTTCTAAATTCTAAATAGCGAGCTTCAGATTTTCTGAACAGGGTCAGGCAAAACTTTACACTCCACACATGTATGAGGCCAGCGGAGCAACATTAACGCCCAACATATACAGAGAAAAAACGCCCCTTAATAGAATTTAACAATGCTCATGGCTAGTAAAGACTGAGTTATCACTCTGTACATGGACAATGAGGTATGGGAACTTGCCCCTGGGAGACAACAGGGTGCTGCACAGTTCTGCATTGTCTACATGTGCAGAGCCCTGTCCAGCAGGTCTCCTCGACGATCAGCGGGTGTCGGCGGACATCCATTGGCCTGCGCCCGCTGATCGGCTTCTGCTTCTGCTGTGACTAATCATAGCAGAGGTGGCTCTATCATCCTCATATCCTCCCTTCACACAACCAATGAGAAGCCTGCTTTACCTTTATTTCAGCTCTGCTTACCTTTCTTGGTGCTGCTGACCGGTCCTAGGAGAAGACTGCAGAATAAAAGGAGCACCAGTAGAAGGATGAAGAGTATGAATAGCCTGGGGTTCAGTGTCTTCTCCCCCCGTCCACATCACCCTCACTTTCCCCCAGCCTTCTATTGCAAGCACCAAGTATTGCCCTTACTGCTTTACATGTGGGGAAGGAAGGAAACACCGGCAGAGAAGCATCCAACAGCATATAGTTGGCCTAGAAAAGTTGGTATGTGTCTGGTCCCAAATTCTTGTTAGGGAAGCAAAGGAAAAAATGTGGTTCTCGGCAATAGAGGGAAGCACCAGAATAAGTGTCCCTCTGACATTTATAGAATGGGGCCCTAGGCAGGCTTGGCAACCCCCTGCCTTTCCCATATCCCTTGGAGGACTGTAATAGTCATAAAGTAGTTGCCCCATTTTTACTGTCTGTACTGGGGTGGCCCTATCAGACTCCAAATGTCTATCTGTCCCAGTCAGGGGTCAAGCTCAGAGACCAGTTGCTATAACAGTAGAGAGGATCCCACCGACCAAGAGGATAAGTATACAAGCAGGTCACCCTGGTGGATGACGCAGGCTCACCTGAGGTGCGGAGTCTAAGCACTAACTGGTATTCATCAGATCTCCTAATGGTAGAGATAGATTTTGATGTGTGTTAGTACCAGGTCGCGGTCCTCAGGGTCACCCCACCAGGAGTTGAGCAAGCTGGGGTCCAGTAGCAGGTATAGCAGGTAGGAATCAAGCAGAAGTGTAGTCAGTAAACAAGCCAAAGGTCGGTAACAAGTGGTCGACGGTTGGGATCAAGCAGAAGCGTAGTCGAGGAGCAAGCCAAAAATCGGTAACAAGTGGTAGCGAGATATTGGTTGGAGAAGAGCACAAAAAATCTGGCAGACAGAAAGTGCAAAGGCATGGCTTAAATAGGAGCAAGGGGTTCAAGGTTCAAGAGAAATGAGATGC
Organism: Lithobates clamitans; assembly: GCA_037952925.1. Lineage (NCBI taxonomy): Eukaryota > Metazoa > Chordata > Amphibia > Anura > Ranidae > Lithobates > Lithobates clamitans. Next base: position 5,750,064 of record JBBGZY010000596.1, on the reverse strand, counting down.
AAGGCAAGGTTGTCTTAAGTGATCAGGCAGGGAACTGTCCAACATCTCAGGTGGCTCAGCAAGGAGAGATAGTGGCAAAATCAGCAGAAGTTGCAGGTTCAGATCCAGGTCCTGACACCATTCTACCTTATGGAATGACAAACAGGTGCCCAATACAGCGTGACCTGTGCCCCATACAGCGTGACCTGTGCCCAATACAGCCTGGTCTGCCTGTGCCCCATACAGCCCCACCTATGCAGAGGAAGAGGCAAGCCACCCGGATCAGCAGAGAGTGGGATTGCCCGCTGTAATAGCTTTCATTGGAATTTCCTGTCTTCCCAGGGCTCATCGTCACATAGCCCCACCTCATGGCACGACGCCTTTGATGACGTCACATGTCCCACATTGGATCGGCATTCTGTCTATCAAAGGCACCGGGCCAAAAGGTGGAGCTATGTGACGTGAGCCCTAATGAAAGCTCTTACATCGGGCAATTCAGCTCCCTGCTGATGCGGACAGCTCGCCTCTTCCTTTCCTCTCTCTTCCCCAGGCTGGGAGACTGTGCCGGCGGTGCTCTTATCCTTACTGGGCCCCACTCGGCTGCGGGCCCCATAGCGCCCGCATGGGTCGCTATGGTGGTAGTTACGCCCCTGGTTGTAGCAGAGCCCCTTGGACATCCACCAGGCTTTAGAAAATTGGCTAGGTTGTCTTTGGATGATCCAGCTCTGCCTGTAGCCCTACGCCTAGCAAACCCAATGAAAAATATTCCCCTGAGAATTTTTTGTGTTTTTGTGCAAAGCATTAAAAAGCATAAACATTTTATTGATAATTAATTGTAGGGTTCTACCAAAAGTAATGCAAAAGCGACCATACCTTTTTAATTAATTTACATAGGTCATTCAAATGTCACATGTTGGTACAGTAACTCTTCCTCTATAGTAACTCTTTTTCATTGCAGAAAAATAATGGATTCCAAGCAAAAGCAATGTGCCGTCATTATACTCTTGATGATGGAGGGGTGAAGGCTGTCTGTCATCCACAGAAAGCTACAGAATGTTTACAGAGATGATACCATTGACAAGTGCAATGTGCACAGATGGATGAAGAAGTGTAAATAAGGGGAAAGCAGGATTGAAGACAAACCATCCAGTGGAAGACCATCAGTGTCAGACAGTCTGCACACCACCTTCACCAAGAACGTCTTCACTGCAGGATAAATAATGGATTCCAAGCAGATGCAATGTGCCATCATTGAGTTCTTGATGAAGTAGGGCTTCAGACTGTCCAACATTGATGCTCTCCCACTGCATGGCTTGCCTTCAATGCTGGTTTCCCCTTCTTCCTCCATCTGTGCACATTGCTCTTCTCAGTGGTGTCATCTCTGTAAGCATTCTGTAGGCTTCTGTGGATGTCGTACAGCCTGCACCCCATCCTTCATCAAGAACTCAATGAGGGCACGTTGCTTCTGCTTGGATTCCATTATTTACTTAAAATGAAAGAGCAGAAGAAGAAGAAGAGTCCTACAGAGGAAGAGTTACTCTTCCCACATGTGAAATTTTAATGACCTATGAAGGTTAATAAAAAAAGTAATGCTCACTTTGGCATTGCTTTCAGTACAGCCCTTGTACTTCCAGCACTTCACTTGTTCCGGGTTAGTGACTTACTAAGTAGTGAAGCCAGGAAAAGGGCTATAGCAACTTTAGTCAGCATTATACTGCTCCCATATCTTTTTTAAAGAGAATTGCATAAAACATTTCCATATAGATCATCATGATCATTATTAGTTGAGCTTTTCTAAGACTCCCCTTGTTCCTGCCCCTACATACTCCGACCACATACAAACATTGGTATAAATAATTGAAAAACAAAAAATTATAATAAAAAGAATAAACTCCAGCCCCTTGGGGACTTCATTTCTTAGTTTTGTAACGGATTTTTCATTTTCCCTTACAAAATTAGCACCTTTAAAGGGCAAGGGGCCACGGTCAAAAGTACAGAGCGCCTTAATAGAATATTGATTTTAGAATACCGAATTTTAGTTAAATTAAGGCTGATGTTCCCACGAGACTCAGAATCAGATGAATTCCATCAACGTTGCTCGACTTAAAGATTGCCCCGCTGATGGTGGACTTCAAAGTTGACAATTCATTCCACAGGGAATGTCAAAGCTGACCTTTGCATTTTAAGGTTGTCATGGTAGAGTTGTAGGTGCTGGACATCTAGCTGTTTTTTTCTGTGGCGTCATGAAAAGCTAAATCGTAATTTTTTTTTTTCTGGAAGGAACAAAACATTTTGAGATTGTTCAGGTTATTAACCCGACCCATTGAGGAGATGTCAAAGAGATAACCATTTTCCATACATCTGAAGACTTCAACTTCTTAGTTTAGCTACACCAAGCTGTTTTTACTTTCTAATCATTACAAAGGATTAGGGCTTGACCTTCGGAGGACATCCAGCCACTGACCTCTCAATGGGATACTTACAAAAGGGGGCAACTAAGAAAGATCTTTAAGGACTTTTGTAGCTAAAATGAAAAAAAGATTATGTGTGTTCTAGTCAAAGAGTAGCTAATGATGTTTACTACAATGTGTGTGGGAAAATGTTTTCCCTATAATTCATGCAGAGCATTTCAAACCATTCGCTCAGTCTGCGTCTACCAAAATACAATTTAACATCTATACTAGGGATGAGGGAAGTGGAGAGTTTTTGGTTTTACAAAATTTGGGGAAAAATTGGGACATACTGATAAAATTTTCTCTTTTGGTGAAATGTATCGAAGTCAATAGGGGAGGCACCACTTGCTGACCAGCAACTTACCTGTACGTCACTGGACTTCAAGTGGTTATATAACGGGATGATGCCTGCAACAGGTGCCATTTTTTAGAGCCCTCGGTCGGCTCTCTTGTAAAAGCAATCCTAGTGGCTAACTAGCCACTAGATTGCTTTTACAAGCAGCAAGAGGGGACGTACCCCCCCCCCGACGTCTTTTGTGGCTTTACCGGGATCTCCTGTCCCAACAGGGGTTCTAATTGACCAGCCGGCGCTTCCCCCCAGTATGATATAGGTCGATCCGGTATGATATAGGAACCCAGGAAGCCATGACCTGACATCACTTCCGGTTTACCTGGATGGAAGGGGTGCAATTTTTAAAAAATGAAAAGCATTGGATCACATCGATTTCAGTGTGATCAAATGCTTTTAGGGGAGAGGAGGGATAAGTTAATTAGCCAGGAACAGTAAAAACTCCATGCGGATGCGGTTCCTGTGTGATTCGATCCCAGAGCCCAGGGGCAAAAGGCAAGAATAATGACTGATTAACTTTTGAATAACTCAAAAGAAATGAACTCATATACAAAGATTGATATTTCATCTCTGAACCCATGTGGATAACAATTCATTGTAGGATAAAGCAGGCGCCAACATAACAGTTGACAATTTGTTTTTGCCTATGGGATAACTGAACAGGAAGTTAAAGCGGACCTTCAGTCATTTCTTCAACTTCCCATCTATTAAATCTTCTGCCCTTGTTGTTGTTTTAACTTTGGATAGTAAAACATTTTTTTTTCCTGCCAGTAAATACCTTATACAGCCCACTTCCTGTTTCCTGTCTGGTCATTAGCCTAGGCTTATGACATCATGCACAGCTCTTTCTCTCACTCACTCTCGCGAGAGTTTGCCAGGAAGGGAGAGGGGGGTGAGTCATGAGAGGACCAATGAGAGCTGCAGAGCTGGAGGTGTGCCTCTGTGTAAATCCAGGAAGTGAACAGGCAGCAGCTTCAGCTGCCCACAGTTAAAATGGCTGCAGCCAGACTCAGCGGAGGGAGATTTCTGCAGCATATTTGGCAAGTACAGAACCACAGTATATATAAAATAATATGCAAAGTGGTTGGAAGGAAGCTTCAGAATGGCAAAGGTGTTTTTATTACAGATTATGTGAGCAGACTGCGGTTTCTCTTGTGTGTGCAACAACCATCCCGCTATAACAACTACTTTTCAAATATCTTCTCTTCTTATAACCTACCAGCACATATTTCTCCATGTGCCTTATTACCGCCTCTTCTCCATAACCCGGCTCATGAACACAATGCAATTTATGTAAAGTGTCCTTTTCAGTACTCCGAAAATTCCATTTAATTTGATGTTTCTCGTTTACTGAGTAATTTACAAAAATAATGATTCCAAAACTAGCATCAAGCTTGCAATCAGAATTTTTTGAGTCATTAGTTTTGATATAATTCATCGAAATTGATGTCGAGCTTGTCAGCCGTTAATGTTTGTTTCGGGAATGGTTAATCTGGCGTTTTTGAAAACCAACTGTCGGCAATTTGCCAAATTAGTAAACTGCTGATGTTATTTAGGAAGTCTGCGCTAAAGTGATTAAAGCCTCGTACACACGATCGGATGTTCGGCAGGGAATTGTGTGATGACAGTTTGCCTAAAATCCAACCCTTAGTACGCTCCATCAGACAATTGTTGGCTAACTTTCCGCCAACAAATGTTGGATGACAGGCTAGTAAATTTTTGGCGGACAATGGTCTGTTGTCAGATTTTCGTATCGTCTGTACACAAGTCCGTCACACAAAAGTCCAAAGTACAAACAGGCATGCTCGGAATCAATGCTCACCAAACACGACATTAGCAGAAGGTGCCCAAAGGGTGGCGCTCAAGAGCTGAAATTCCACGTAGTACGTCACTACGTCCGTGTTTGTTGGCCGACAATTGTGTACCGTTTGTATGCAAGACAAGTTCCTAGCACACGCTCTTCGGACAAAAGTCTGACGCTATGTTGGCCAACAATCTGATTGTGTGTACCAGGCTTTAGTCTCTTAAAATGACCATTATTTTCAGGTTTTTTTAAGTCCTTGTAGATTGGTCCATCAAGCTTTTTACAATATCGGGGCTGAAGTTTCCTGTCACATATTTATATGTAGGGGGACCTACCAATCTGCCAGTTTATGGGCCTGGGAAGAGGTCGGTGCTCATGGAACACACCAACCTGCATTTGGGCAACTGCAATCATTTTGCTGGTAAAACAACCAGAGGATAAATGACAGGGGGACATTTTAATGTAGTGGACTACATGAGTACATTTCAGTCCAATATGTCATGTTTGACTGGGTTTCTTGGTCAACTTCTTGGTATTAACCACTTACAGATTCCCCCTTAATGACTGGGCCATTTTTTGCGATACGGCACTGCGTCTCTTTAACTGACAATTGTGCGGTCGCGCAACGATGTACCCAAACAAAATTGACGTTCTTTTTTTCCCATAAATAGAGCTTTCTTTTGGTACTATAAACAAAAAAATACCGACAATTTTGAAAAGAAAAAACAATATTTTTTACTTTTTGCTATAATTAAAATCCACAAAAAAAAAAAAAAAAAAAAATTTCTTCACCAGTTTAGGCCGATAAATATTCTACATATTTTTGGTAAAAAAATAAATCGCAATAAGCGTATATTGATTGGTTTGCGCAAAAGTTATAGCGTCTACAAAATAAGGGATAGATTTATGGCATTTTTATTATTTATTTATTTTTTTACTAGTAATGGCGGCGATCAGCGATTTTTAGCATAACTGCGACATTGCGGCGGACAGATCAGACACTTTTGGGACCATTGACATTTATACAGCAATCTGAGCTAAAAATAGCCACTGATTACTGTATAAATGTCACTGGCAGGGAAGGGGTTAACACTAGAGGGCGATCAAGGGTTTAAGTGTGTTCCCTGGGAGGTGTTTCTAACTGTGGGGGCAGTATAGTGACTGGAGGAGGAGAGAGATCGCTGTTTCTTATCACTAGGAACAGACGATCTCTCTCTAACTCTCCATTCAGAACAATTTAAACCAGGGATCCTCAAACTACGGCCCTCCAGCTGTTGCGGAACTACACATCCCATGAGGCATTGTAAAACTCTGACATTCACAGAAATGACTAGGCATGATGGGAATTGTAGTTCCTGAACAACTGGAGGGCCATAGTTTGAAGACCCCTGATGTAAACAGACAGATCCCCGCTCTGGCTCTCATTCTAACGATCGCGGGTGGCCGGCAGACATCGTGGCCACGCGCATCGGGTCCCCCGCCGTACAGCGGGCTTGTGCACGCCTGCTAAGGCTCTTAAGGGAGCCGATGTACACCTACGGCGATTTGCGGGAATGCGCTGACCTGCCGCCATATAACAACGGTGGCTGGTCGGCAAGGGGTTCATTTGAACTATTGCCTGGGCATATTCAGAAAGTGTTAAAATGCTAGTAGTTGGAGACCTGTATGAGGTTATTATTGTTCTGTAGTGTGCTGCCATCTAGTGGCCATTTTCAGTCACTACAACTTCCCTCCCCTCCTGTTTAGTGCTAGTTACTTCAGTTCCAGCTAGGTCCCTTCCAGTTTCTTCCATGTTCCCTCAATCGGTTTTAGTTTAGTCACAGAGACAGGGCTCAGAAAAGTCATTGTCTTGTTATATTTCAAAAGCCTGGAAAATGTATTCGGAAGTTGTAAAGTCTCGAGGATTTTCACCTTAATGCATTCTAATGGAGGGGGTCAGCCTCATAGGACAATCAGAGGACAATGAAAACTCCTCCTAGAAACTTTAACCACTGATAGAAGTCACAAGTCTTCTCTAACTGCTGATGAGAAAAGATATTTAGCACTTTAAGCCTCTAGACCAGTGGTCTCCAAACTGCGGCCCAGGGGCCAGATGCGACCCTTTGCTTGCTTTTATCTGGCCCTTGGGGTACTATGTCATCCATTGATAACAACAATAGGGAAAAATGCCCCTAACGACACCAATGAAGGGGCAACATTCCTCCCAATGACACCAGTGATGGGACACCATTTGACACTAACAATGAGGCCCAATGACACCAGAGATGGGGCATTCTTTTTTCCAATGACTCCAGGACCTACAGCCAATGGTCACAGTGTGGCCCCCCTAAAGTCTGAAGGACATTAAACTGGTGATTTGTTTAGAAAGTTTGGAGACCCCTGCTTTAGACAAAATCTATTCAACCACGGAGTCAGATACTATGCTATGATGCTGGGAAATACTATTAGGGTCTTTGTCAACAGGCTTTGGCCTTGTATTGACAGCATAACTTCAAAAGCCTCTAAGATCATTCAAGAATTGATTGGTAGGTACATAAGACATGCAGTTGACCCCCTTCTTACCTGCTTTAAGCGGGTTTTGCATTCCCATGGATAATACAAAACCTACAGTCTTCTGAACTACAATTATTGAAAGTAGAATTGCATTAGATTTAACTTATTTGTCTTATTGGAGTGTTAAGCTGTCTGTGGATGGAGTCAGCAGGTGACCATTCAAACAGCGTATGGTCAGCTTAAGCCTCCAGACCAATGGTTTCCAAACTGCGGTCCGGGGGCCAGATGCGACCCTTTGCTTGCTTTTATCTGGCCCTTGGGGCACTATTTCATCCACTGATAACAACAATGGGGCATAATCCCCTCACTGACACCAATGAAGGGGGAACATTCCTCCCATTGACACCAGTGATGGGGCACCATTTCTCCCAATGACACTGACAATGGGGCTCAATGACACCATTGGTGGAACAACATTCTTCCCAATGACACCGACATAGGGGCCCAATGACACCAATGATGGGACACAATGCCTCACAATGACATCAACAATGGGGCCCAATGACACCAATTATGGGACACAATGCCTCACAATGACATCAACAATGGGGCCCAATGGTACCAATTATGGGACACAATGCCTCACAATGACATCAACAATGGGGCCCAATGACACCAATTATGGGACACAATGCCTCACAATGACATCAACATAGGGGCCCAATGACACCAATGATGGGACACAATGCCTCACAATGACATCAACAATGGGGCCCAATGACACCAATGATGGGACACAATTTCTCCCAGTGACACCAAAAACGGGGCATTGTTTTTTTCCCCACTAACCTAAGGACCTTTTCTACAGCCAATTGTCACAGTCCAACCCCCCTAAAGTCTGAAGGACAGTAAACTGGTGCTTTGTTTAGAAAATTTGAAGGCCTCTGCTCTAGACAAAATGTATGCAATCACGGAGTCAGATACTATGCTATGATGCTGAGAAATATTATTATGGCTTTTTTAAACAGGCGTTGGCCTTGTCTTGATGGCATCATTTTGAAACGCCTCTAAGGTTATTCAGAAGTGATTGATAGGTACATAAGACTCGCAGTTGACCTCCTGCTTCAAGCAGGTTTTGCATTCTCATGGACTTGTATGGTAATGCAAACCTACTGAAAGTAAACAAAGCCTTCTGGCTCAGACCCTTGTGGAGATATAGTGGAGGTAGTAATACCATCACGCCAATGTTATGCAACAAATGTACCTTTTGCATTAATTTATTGCCGCCTGGAAACATGCTCTAAAAATTTAGCGCCAATAACTACCCACTGATAAAATAATTTATTTTCCCGACGGACAAAGCAAAGAAGGTGCATCAATCACGAGGAAATGCACCCAATATCAGACACTGAATCTCCGACGTGAGCGAAGGAATTCTCTGCACCTCGTTGATCCTTCCCCTTCTTTCGATGAAAGGGTTACATCTTTTTTCTCGAAGCTCGCCCCAGCCGAGAGTCTGTCTAGAACCTGTGTGTAGCCTGCAGCACTTGTATGTCTGCAGAATGTCAATGTTCCTGCCTCTCCAGCGCAGAACACACAATGCGGAGTATTAGGATGCAGAACAAGATTTAACGATGCATCAAATGATCTTCCCTGAAGGTGTTTGGCGAGGAACCGCAACAGGCAAGAAAAAGCCGGCTCTGCCTCCCAGCCTGTATTAATATCAGTCAGCAAGGCTCTTCAGCACACTAGTCCATCCTGGGAAAGTGCTTGCTCACACTGACAACAGCTGCTAGAATTTAGACAAATGCTGGGAATGGATGCTGGTGGACAGATTAAAATTCTGCTGCATCCCCTCTCCTTCCTGGGTAATTTGCCATTCCGCTTACACCGTGCCAGGACTGCTAACCGGGGCCATAAAAATAGGCAAAGCTTGCAGCTGTAAGTCCGGAATAATGATAATAATAATAATTCATAGAGCGTTTTAGAATTCCTCATAAATGAAGGTGTGGAATTATACAACATGCTACTGAGAATGCAACATTAGCTACAAAGTTGCTTATGGAGGATATGGGAGGCAATACATTTTAAAGTGGAGAGAGAGAGAGAGAGAGAGAGGAACTATGATGGATACACTTTACGTCTAGGGTCATCTATGCGGCTGCGATTGGTGCATTCTTCCGGCTCATCTTGCAGGCGTTTTGACGATGGATCTACATTGGGGGACATTGTTTTTTTTTATTTTTTTAAAAAAGGACGTGTCAAAAACTCTTGTACTGTCTTTATTCACTTTTACACTTTTTTGGTGAATTGATAGGGGGACTATGTACCCCATACTCATTCACATGGGGGACCTGAATCTGGGGGCCCTCTTGTGTAGACCCCCACAACCCCAGCCCAGGGTTGTGGGGAGGAGACCATCAACTGGGGACAAGGTGCTCTGGGGCAGGGCTCCTTGCCCAAAGCACCCCCCCCCCATGTTGAAGGCATGTGGGCTGGTATGGTTTTCAGGGGGCGCTGGCTTGTTCCTTTCTTGAGCTGCCGGGCTTCATGCTCGTATAAGGGTCTGGAATTGATTTTGGGAGTTTATTTGGAAGTATGCATATGCTATGTGTGAGAACTAACTTGTTATTATGAAAATTTTGTAATGTCCTCATTTTCCCAAGAATTGTGGGGAAAAAGTACAACTTCAAAAACTCACCATTGTCTTACTAAATACCTTGGATTGTCTACTTTCCAAAAAAGGGGTTATTTGGGGGGTATTTGTACTGTCCTGACATTTCAGGGCCTCAAGAAATTAGGTTGTCAGTACATCAGGTGTGATCAATTTTCAGTGATTGGCACCATAGCTTGTAGACTCTATAACTTTCACACAGACCAAATAATACCCACTAATTTGGGTTATTTTTACCAAAGATATGTGGTAGTATAAATTTTGGCCAAATTTTATGAACAAAAATTACGTATTTGCAAAATATTATAATAGAAACTAAAAAAAAGTGGGGTTTCTTTTTCCAAAATTTTCGCTATTTTTTTACTTATATCGCAATAATTAAAAAACCCAGTGGTGATTAAATACCACCAAAAGAAAGCTCTATTTGTGTGAAAAAATTTATAAAAATGTTGTTTCGGCACAGTGTTGCATGACTGAGTAATTGTCATTCAAAGTGTGAGAGCGCTGAAAGCTAAAAATTGGTCTGGGCAGGAAGGGGGTGAAAGTGCCCCGTATTGAAGTGGTTAAGGGGAACCCTGTGACAGAATTAGGAAAAAAAAAAAGGCGTGGGGTTCCCCTCCAAAGTCATACCAGACCCAAAGGTTTTTTATTTACATTTTTTTACATTTTATATTTTTTTACATTCAGCTGTCAGCGGGGGAAACCCGCTGAGAGCTGATGACTCATCAATTGTTAAGGACTGGGCGGCCGGCTTCCCAGCCCGCTTCATAGCAACCAGCTATACACAGTGTGTCAAAGTAAAGAAAAAAAAAAAAAAGGAAAACAAATAAAAAAATTGCATCAAAAACGCAACACTTGCGTTTTTGGTGCAGCTTCATTGAAGTCTATTACATGCAAAATGCAATCTGCTGCGGGGAAAAAAAAAGTCCCTGACCCTTTCAAAAACACACCAGCTGAAAAACGCATAGATGTGAACGTGTACCATAGGAAACCATGTTAAATGGACTGTAGTGCCATTCTGCAAAAATGGATAGGTGTGAACATAGGGTAAGGCTGGGTGCACACTATTGTGAATTGGATGTGGGTTTCCTTCCAATTCACACAGCAGGAGATTGTGACCGGCTCTCTATGGAGCCGGTTCACACATCTCTGCAGCGGCTCCGGTGCGAATTGCACAGGAACCCTGTGCTTCTTTTTGTTTCAGGTCCGAATTCAACCCAAAATTCAGGCTGAAATCGGACCTGAAACGGCGAATGGAGACGCACCGGACCCCTGCTGTGAGACGCTGCGATCTCTAGTGTGAACCCAGCCGTAGCCTCCCTGGCGGTTTTCCAGAGTGTGGCTCGGGGTTAAAATTCAGCACCATTAGCGGTAACCCCGAGCCACACTCGGGATTACATTGCAGGATCCTGGTGCCTCCTTACTTACCTTGTCCCCGGGATCCTGCGATGTCCCCCGCAGTGTCCGCGGGCTGTGTCCTCCTCCGAAGCCTCTCTGTGCCAGGCCTTGTTCCCTGCGAGCGTCGCGACGCACGGGGGCGGAGCCTGGCGGCAAATTCAAAAAAAGTAAAAATCATAACACATACAGTACTTTAATCCTACAGATTACAGTACTGTATGAAATGATTTCACATCCCTTTTGTCCCCAGTGCTTTGTCCTATGCCCTGCATGCAGTTTTATATGATATATACTGTTCTTTCTGCCTGGAAACTGGAGATTGTCCATAGCAACCAAAAAGTGTCCCTTTACGTCAAAAGTGGCTTTAGACCAGTTAGAAAAGAGCGATAGTAAATTAGAACACTTGCAGAATTGAGCGATAGTGAATCGTGGGGAAATTTATTTTATAACTAATTATTTTTATTTTTTTTAATTATTTATTTTTATTTATTATATTATAATTTATGTTTTTGTGTTTCAAACTTTATCATACCCGGGATATCTACTAGACTCTGGTTTGGACAGATCTAAGTGCGTTATTGTTAAGATTTACAGACCTACAATATAAAACGCCAAATTTCCATGCAAAATAATTGTACCGCTTTCAGCACCTAAAATCCGAAATAATCATACCGCCAGGGAGGTTAATCTTCTAATGGAAGTGTGCTCTTTGGTTAGCTCAGTGGCTGGCACTGTGAGGTACGGACCTTCAGTTATGGAGCTGGAGGAAGTACCAAAGGACTAAATCTGGGTATATGACCTAGCCTTTGAAAATAAGATAAGAGCTAAGCCAAGCATACATCGATCGATCGAAATTCCGCTGGTTCAATGGCCCTGATGAGTTGTTGTTTGACACTTTGGGGCTGATTTACTAAAACTGGAGAGTGCAAAATCTGGTGCAGCTTTGCATAGAAACCAATCAGCTTCCACGTTTTTTTTTTTCTAAGCTTAATTGAACAAGATGAAGTTAGAAGCTGATTGGCCACCATGCAGAGCTTCACTAGATTTTGCACTCTCCAGTTTTAGTGAACCAACCCCTTTGGGTACGTTCTTCCATATACTGCATATTCTCCTTCCTTGCCCTCTGGTTCCCCCCTCTCTGGCACTGAATTGATTGATATTCAGCTGGTTCAGCAGGGACTGGCTGAATTTTGATCCATGTAGGGGAAGGCTAGTTGTGCACAAATCAATCTATCGATAGACTTGTGTACAAACAGCCTGTTGGAAAAATGCTCTCAGCACCACTGGCTATAGCCGGCTGTGCTAATCGGTGTATTTTGACCGCAGGGGAGTCTCCCCGCTTTTAGAATACAATAGCTCAGTGGGGGATTCCTTCATCCACATCCAGTGTGGATAGGGTACTCAAGTCTTTTTTTTTTCGTTCAAACCGCTGGTTGAATGAAAAAAATGACTTGTATATGGCCAACCATAGTTTCATCTTAAGGAAAACCATTCATAAATGTCTTTGGCAAAAACATGAACATTCATTTTAAAATTAGCACCAATGATAAGTTGTTGTTTTTACTATTTGGATATGTTCTTTCATATACAGTATATTCTTAGATGTCAGCAACTTCCTTGCCATTTGGTACCCCGCTCTCTGTCACTGAATGGATTGAAATTCATCCGGTTCTGCAAGGACTGGCAGAAATTTCGATCCATGAATAGGCAGGCTGGTTGTACACAAATCGATCTATCTATTAACTTGTGAACAACCAACCTGTTGGAAAAATTTCTCTTGATCAGCCCCACTGGCTATAGCCAGTGGCGCTGATCTCCCCGCTGTCAGAATACAATAGCGCAGTGGGAAGGATTCCCCCATCTACATCAAGTAATTTTTTTTGTTCAACCTGCTGGTTGAATGAAAAATATGATCAATGTATGGGTTGCCTTAGTTTCATATTAACAAAACCCATTTACAACAGTCCTTGGCAAAAACGTGAATATTTATTCAAAAATGAGCACCCCTGATGAGTTGTTGTTTGACTCTTTGGGTATGTTCTTCCATATACTGTATATTCTTGGATGCCAACTGTTCCCTTGCCCTCTGGTTCCCCTGTCCTCTAGCACTGGATTCTGGGCACATCAGTATTGCTTCTTGGCTAACAGAAAACTACTGATCCCAATGTCCTCCTTTAGGTGCCTAGACGTCTGAAGACATCCCTTTTGTCACAACAAGGACATGTGGACAACTTGAAAACCCGAGACAAGGAGGATCTCTGGCCAGGCCATCTTGGATCCCACCGGTGTTGCAGAGAGCATATTGATAGCTTATAAGCGTGTGAATGCTTCATTTTTAAATTGTTATATTCATGATATGCCCTTCCCTTGTTTTTTTTTTTTTTATTTATTTATTTTTTTTATTTAGTATTGCTTCTTGGCCTCTTGATTTGACTTGATTTGGTTCTACAGACTCCAGGTGTTGAGTTTTAGCTTCATCTTTGGATTCTGTCTCTACTTTCAACGTATCATGGTGCAGATATCCCGTTCTGGTATTATAGTCATGTGTTCAATATCTGTCAACCATCCCAGAACTGTTAGCCGTACTGAGCCTGAAGGAAAGGCGGCCATGCACGCCTAGACAGCCCATCATATCTGAACTGAGTCATACTCCTAGAGAACGTTATGCTGTAATATCACTTGTCCCTTCTAGGGATAAGCTGAATGTGGTTCACAGGATGCTCGTCAATGTCAATGGAATCTAAAAAGATCAGTTCTGGTAATTTTCAAGGTGAATAGGCAGGGGATTGTCAAACAAATGGCATGGGGTTCTGGGTGCTGCCCTTGGGGACATGTGCTAATGAAAAAAAAAAAAAAGTTACTACTTGGTGGGGAGTGTACTTTTCAAGCCAACTGTTGGCTTTCTGATGGAAGTGAATTGGATGGGTTTACAGGCACAGTCACTGGAGCCTATCCCCCCCCTTAATGGGGTCTGGTATGTATATTTAGGGACCTTTGAGGGGGGCCTCAAGCCATTTTTTACTAAACAAAAAAAAGCTGGTGGGGAAAAGTAAATTACCCGCAAATGTTTTTTGTTTTTTTTGTTTTTTTTAATGTCATTTTGCTGTTGTACATTTTACAGTACGAATGGCAAAACAAAACTCATCGGACCCCCCTGGCAAACCGCTTTATCCCTATTTCGATGAAGGAAAAGTCACTCTTCTCCATAACCTTGGCCTGGGGGTTATGGGGGTCTTCAGGTTGGGGGCATATCGAAATCTGGAAACTCATTTTAAAACTTGACAAGTCCGACACTTTGACAATTCCTTTATTTTAAGAAAAAAATTCAATATTCCAAAATGTAAATACATGGTCGATCATGTATCATCATCACAATCACAATTAATCATCACAATGAACGATGCTCGCTGACCCGCTGAAAAAAACGTCTACCACAAAGGCCATTTCTAGCCCTTGCCGAATGATAGATTCCTGGCTGACAGCTGGTTTGTGAACAAAGGGGTGGGGATGGTGGCTGATGTCATTGTCCAAATATGGTCATGGCCATTGACCAAATGTGGTTATGGCCATATATGGTCAGTGATGTCAGCCACCATCCCTGTCCCTTTTTTTACATTCTACTGTCAGTCTGTTAGAAAAATATTGACAGAGAGACACTGATACAATAATAATATTATCATTAGGGATAGGCTTGGGCTTGGTCCAAACTATGGGCCACGTGGCCATATTAGGTCAATGATGTCACAGGCATCCCTGCCCCTTTGTGTAGTGCAGCTGTGGGGGGGGGGGGGGGGGGGGAATGCCCTGGCCACAGTTGACTGGGCCAAAGTGGGCAGGAGTGACAGCTTCCTTCCAGGTTTGATGAAGGCCTAAGGCCGTCAGCATTTTTGGATGATGTTATTGCTGTAATGCTTAAAAAAATATTTTCTATGGAGAAGCTGTCGAGTTGCCGGCCTGTACTTTCTGAGGATCTTCCGGGTTTGAAGTTCAAAACAAATCTGAACTCATCCCTAGTTATTATATTATTATTATTATTATCCCCCACCACCATAATAACAATATTAACAATGATGATGATAATAATCATATTAGTAATACAGTAATAATAATAATGATAATAATAACAATTTCCCCAACCACCATGATAATAATAATAATATCCCCATCAATATTATTATTATTATACAGGATTTATACAGCGCCAACAGTTTGCGCAGCGCTTTACACCGTGAGGGCAGACAGTACAGGTACAATACAATTCTATACAGGAGTAGTCAGAGAGCCCTGCTTGTTAGAGCTTACAATCTAGGAGGAAAGGTCAAGTAATACAAAAGGTAATAGCTGCGGGGGAAGAGGCGATGGAGAAAATTAAAGTACAGTTGTTAGGTGGAGGCAGGATAGGCTTCTCTGAAGAGATGGGTTTTCAGGGATCGTCTAAAAAGCAGAGTGGGAGATAATCAGACAGATTAGGGTAGGAAGTTCCATAGGATGGGAAAGGGTCAGGAAAAGACCTGAAGGCAAGAATGGGAGGAGGTGACAAGGGAGCTAGAGAGCAGGAGGTCTTGGGAGGAGCGAAGAGAACAATTAGGTTGGTATTTGGTTGATATTTTTAACCATAGGTTAGTGATGTAGCTGGGGGCTGAGTTGTGGATGGCTTTGTAAGTTGTTGTTAGTATTTTGCATTTAATTTGTTGGGTGAACGGGAGCCAATGGAGGAATTGCCAGAGAGGAGTAACAGACAAGGAGCAGTTTGTAAGGTGAATGAGTCTGGCAGCAACATTCATGATGGACTGAAGAGGGGATAGCCTATGTAAGGGTAATTCAATGAGGAGGGAGTTGCAGTAGTCAAGGTGAGAGATAACCAGGGAGTGAATTAGGAGCGTGGTGGTGTCGTTAGAAAGGGGCATATTTTGGAGATGTTGCAGAGGTTAAGGAGGCAAGCTTTAAACAGTGATTGGATGTGAGGCCGAATGGAGAGTTCAAAGTCCAGGATAACACCTAGTACCCTGGCATGTGGGGATGGGCTGATAGTTATTCCAGAGAGATCAGGGGAGGGGGAACATGAGGGAGGGAAAATTATGAGCTCGGTTTTGGATAGGTCGAATTTGAGGAAGCAGTGTGACATCCAGCATGATATGTCATGTCATATATATAATATTTTCACCATATAAAAATAATACTATTCCCCACCACCAAAGTAAAAACATCCCCCAGCACCAAAATAACAAAATCTATAATAATAATCATAATAATAGCAACAACAGAATGACTGCTGAGGCGCAGTGGGCCCAGGTACAAATCAAATGTAACATAAACGGATAGAAACCCTCACCCTTGCCCCCTCACCCCATTTAAATAAACACACTTACAACCATTAGGTTGGAAAGGGCAAGGCTGCAGCTTTATTTAAATTCCAACACATAACATGTGAACACTTTTAAACCGTTGCCAGTCACAGTTGTACTGTGAGCACACAATTCCAAAAGGGGGCCTGTCCTTACCATAAGTGCTGGACAGACAGCCTACTTCCAATTTCCATCAAGGGCATAGCCCATTACAGCAACTTTTATGCTGGCAAGGTCAAGAAACCGCCACCCGCCCGTAAGTGGATAACTGACGGGCGCCCCACTGCAGCCACCGCCTGTTCCACTTCACGCTGAAGGCCAAGGTTAAAGAGATCCAATCCGATATCATTAAGAAGAACGCCATCCGATCTCAGCAGATCAGCATTAGCACCCTCCAAATCCTTGTGCCGGATTACAAACCACCCGATCTGCCGAACAAACTTGGCGACCTGGGCGTTAACCCTGCGACGGAAGCTATCCAGGCGGGGCCAAGTATTTTCCGGGCCCGAAGCAAGCGAGGTACAATTTCAGACCAGATGAGAACCAAGTTGGTATAGACTGCATAACAATGAGCAATGTCTCGCTTGATAGCGAAGATTAAGTTCGCAAAGCGTGTATAACCCACATCATTCCCTCCAGCATGAAGAATCAAGATGATGGGGCCAGAAACATGAGCACGAAGGTGCAAACACTCCGGAAGGACCTGAGGCCAGCGTAACCCATGGAGCCCAAGCCAACGGATCCTGGACCGGGCACAGGGAGGCAAACAGAGGAAGAGGCAGCAGGAGGAGCTTGGGCGGACCATAGCATGGCTCTAGGGCTCCGGGAGTGTGCATAGTGGGCGGAGACCCAGACCGCGGCATTCACTAGTGGGGGGGGGAAGCCTGCCGGGCGTAACTCCAGCGGCGACGGGCAGATGCCCTGGGCTTCCTAGGAGGGGATCCACAAACAGGCATCTGGCTCATTTGTGGCTCCATGGGAGCGGAGAGGGCAGGCTGGAATGTAAGTGGCCCTAGAAGCACTGCAGGGGGCAGGAGGGCAAACAGCCAGTCCGCCTGACCTTGAAGTG